>VZTH01015523.1:0-39929 GCA_013397815.1 Aleadryas rufinucha | reverse complement strand
CTTGCTGCCAACCTCAACAGAAAGTAACAGGGCACCTGAGCTGGGTTGAAGGCACTGGTGACTTAGGGGGCATTTCAGGAAGATCCATTGGGTTTGTTTTGGCATCTGAAGTAAGAATTTGCCAGGTGCATCCTCTCCCAGAGTAGTAATCATCCACAGCATTAGCAGAGTTAAACACTTCACTATTCCAGCCCAACACAGATTTTCATCTCTTAGTGGAAAATGAGATGCCTCCATTCATGCTATAGGAGCACACACACTCCCCTGCCTATGTATATAACACCCTTTCATTTTATGATCAGTACAATAGTTCTGTGATAGAGAAGGCTATAATATTTTATTAATGTTAAACTTGTTCACCTGGGAATCTATACAAATCACTGTAATTTTGCCTCACTAATGTTTGTTATCAATCTTCTCTTCTCAATAAAAGGAGAGCAAAATATTGCACAAGTCCCTCTCACTGAATTTATTATTTTCTTTTTTTTATTATTATTATTTATTTTTCACCCTTCTCTCTCCCCAAGTTGTCTGGGCTTCTGTCAAAAGTCACAATGAGTTGAGACTAGGATGTTCAGAAAGTGTTACAATTCTTTAATCACCTAACTTTGCCATACTCTAGTCTTTTGGGCTGGAGCATTTTGATATAAGCAGATTCCATGTAGCGACAGAATCAGGTCAGCAAGGCAATTAATCATCTCTGCATTAACACTCTCAGCAAAACAACACAAAAACAAAAGAATGGATAGGGAAGATGGGAGGAGGGACACCGTAACCCAGCTCTGATGGGCAAATGATTGGCTTGGTTTCTGCAGCCACAGCGGAAAGGTGCACAGCTCCCATTTATTAATCACTTTTACAGAACCAGCCTCCAGGAACACACAACAGAAAGTGGGAGGCTCAGCGTCCGCTGGCATCTCAGCAGCAGGCTGCAGCAATTTTCTGTGCTTAGCTCTTCTTGCACTGATAGGGGCCTACTATCTTAAAACAAGGAGTTTGATACATCAGCCTGTAAATGCTGTGTAGTGCCTAAGGCTTGATAACTACAATTTTGTGCTTGTCTTTGAACAAACTCTAAGGGAGCAGTACCAGTACAGTCGAGCATATGCTGTTTTATCCACAGAGTGTATTTCCCACTCTCTGCTACCCCACACATGCCTCTCTACTTTCCCCCATATGGGAAACAATTTCATCAGCGGCTTTAAAAGTCTTATTAATAGTGCCCCTCTAACTCTCCTGTTGATCTGTGAGCTCAGAGAAGCACATACCAGCAGCTTCCACAATAGCATGAGCAGGCTGCCCAAAATGTCTTGTAAATGGTCTTCAAATTAAATACCCATAAAAGAAATACCATTCTCCTCCTTTCCACTCCAGTACCCCTGGGAAAGAGATCTGGTTGCATCCAGGAGTAAACTGAGGCAGAGAAGGGGTAAGGGCATGGAAATTTGAGAATCAAGGAGAATCACTGATCTTTTTCCTGCTCGGCCACTCAGATGAGCAACACCCCAGACACAGAATAAACTCAGCAGCACAAAGCTCATGGTGAGACAGAGATCTATCTAAGTAGTTCTAAACAGGATGTGAGCAAGGCCAGGGGTGACTATCCCCTTCAATTCATGGGTATTTTAGCATGCTCAGTGCTTCTGTAGTATTTAACCTAGAACAGACATTGAAATGGAAGGATCATAGGATATGCAGTTTGAGAGTCAGCTCTCATGATGCCTATCACACAACAGATTTCCTCAGCCAAATGCTTGCAGGACAGAACTTCCCTAGACATTATCCATCTGCTGTCCCCACTACACACATTCACACACTGCTTGACAGGTTTCCAAAAATTACCCTTGAAAAATCTCCCAGAGGCCAAATACTTCTGAGTTAACTTGTGATTTCAAGAGTCCTGCTCGGACATCCAGTGGCCTGGATATCCACACATATCACACACACAGGGCTGTGCAAACTCAAATATTTGAAGACTTGGGGAAAACCACTTTTCACCACTCCATGCAGCCATTCAGAAAGTTCAGTGAGCACCACCAAACTCCTTCACCGCATTCCTCTCTTCCAGCCTCATGGATCAAGAAACAGGCTCTCACCAGTGCCATCACTGCCCTGGTACTGCCAATAATAAGTTCAGTCAGTAAAGAATTACTTATACAGAGCCAGGATCAATAGAGCTATAGTGTGGCAAAGGCATTCAGGCAGGCTTTGCAGGGGCATAACTAGGAGTGATGGGCTGAAATTAAGCAGAAGGAAAATTTTGGCTGAATAGCAAGAGAAATTTGCTTTGCTAATGGGTCAATCAATCAGACCAAGCACACAACTCTCAAGGGAAGCATGCAGGGAAACCTGTCACTAGAACACTTAAAACTGGAGTGAAGGAGCTCCGGAGGCTGTCACTGCATAAGCAATTCTGCAGTATGCATTTCAGGAGCACTGCAATTCCATGTAGCCCATGGGAAACTGAAGCTTACACCACCTGAAACTGCCAGCCTTACACCACCTCCCGAGGTCGTAACAACCCTTTCACAGCTCTCTTCCCCCTTCTCTTGTATTTAATCATCCAGTAGTCTCAGAATGGCATTCATCTAGCTAAGTCATTGAATTTCAGGGTCTTAATTATCTGAAATCTAGCTACCTGATCAGCTCTTATTGATAGAGCAAGCTACTGAAATAGGAATTTTTGATAGAAAATACTGAGGTCTCTCCAACAGCCATCCAGAGTCAGAAATAATAATTGTCCAATTCTTTGACAGTTGAACTTTTACTGAGTTACCTGTTAGACCATAGCTTCTTAAAAAGATTAATGTGATTAGCTGCAATCATGTGACTGTGACATAAAAGACCTTTGCTTGTTTACCAAGCAAAACAGAGGCTACAAAACAATAGGACTTTTGTTTCTACTGTGCAAATACCACAGAGTGAAAATTAAAAGAGAGAAATTAATTGCTGGCAGAAAAGCAAATGGATAAACAAGATCTTAATATAATTACACTGACTATTAAGGAAACATTTTTCAACAGACACATCAGAAAGACTTCAAGTACTCTCCAACAAATATGGTAAGGCAAACAATTTAGAACCAGCAGTATGCCAGATCGTGGTCTATCAGTGCAGGGCTACACATTTCCCACAGCAGCACACATCAGAGCTTTTTGACTTAAGAGACCATTACGTGCTCTATTGTCGCAGTGTCATTCCTTCTCAGTAGTGGGATTTGAGCCTTGACTGCCAGCATGGTTTTCCCATCAAGACATCAGCTGTTATTGAAGGAGGAGCCCAGGGAAGACCAAAGCCACAGGAACAGCCCAAAATTTCAATGGGCAAGAGCATTAGAGAAACAGGGAGAGGCCCATAATGCAGCAGAGTAAGTGAGAGTCAGGAGCTCACTAGGCTCTACATGTGCCAATGACCTGAAACATGTGACAGGGGCCACTACTCTGGTCAGGAGCCACAGTGACCAAACCATGCTTGTCCTGAAACTACTCCAGATCGTGAATACTCTCCAACCCGGAGATGTGCCTTGAAGTCAGTCTTCAGCTAATAACAGTACTTCCTCTGCTTTTTCTTCAAGTGATAGAGTTTTCCTTGTCCTATAAAGATCAGAAGGTCAAATATCCCATTCTTCACCCCAATTTCTCAGACACGCTAGCCCAGACTGACTCAAGGCGCTAGACATGCCTATCTCCTCAGCTGCAAATTGTTTCTCAGCTACTGCCCTTGTCCTGTTGATGTGACAGAACCTGCCATGGCCAAGGTACCATTTTGACATTTGAATCTTTGTCTGCTTGCCCTCTTTTAAACGGTTCACTGCATTTCTTTAAGGTACATTTTGAAACAAGGCACAATCTCCCAAGAACAGACTCCAGGCTGCTGTAAGTTCAAAGACAAGCAGGTTGCCTAAGCACATTCTCACTGCAAACTATAGCTGGAAATCGAAACAGGAAGAGATTTGCATATTCAGACCTGTGAAGAAACCAGTATCTCTATTTCTCCAATAGATGGTGCTGATAATTTCTCTCTCAGATATTCATAAAGAAAGGTGAGTTTCTTCTGTGGCAATGCTGCAGTGAGAGCTGTGAAATGGGGCAGAGAAAGCAAAGCGCAGAGTCCCAGCAGGACCCCTAGGGATTCCCATAATAAAAATGTGAAATGAGAATTCTGGCTCACCACAGCAGTGCTACTGGTGCATTCTAATCTCTTTCCTGTAAGTGCTAAGTTTCTGAAACCTTTCCTGAGTCTTTGCAGCACCCTTTTCCTCATGCGAGTAAGGATGAAAAGTGTGAAACTGGTAAAGGCTTTTGAGTAAAAATGAACTGCCTTATCAAGGCAAAACAGTGGGAATAACAGCTTCCATCTTCTGTCACTCCTCTGGAATGAATACAACGCTGAAGTTGTAGAAACAACAGTTGCTTAGCATTATGGTTATCAATCAACAGCATGTTTTCACAAAGGTCTGTTGACATTAAAAACATTTTCCCAATTTCCCTGTTTGTTTTTCCCCCAAATACATAAACAAAGATCTGTTTAAATATGCCTCAAAGTGTTAGAAATCTACATCAGGGCTTGAGAACTGGGTAATTAAGAAACTAACTCACTTCCCTAATTGGCACAAAAAAAAAAAGCAAGACAACAGAACATTCAAGTAGAATAAAATTACGTTATTGAAAATAATTGCAAAGTTAACAATTTCCGTCATTTTAGGAGCTCTTAGGAAAACTATCACCTTGGCTGTGTACAATCATCTTTTTTTTGGTTTTAGCACACCAGAGCTGTTGCATTTGTCCTACAACTTCTCATCCAAGGCTCAGACCATTATCCTACATCCTCTGCATAGCCTGTCTCAATTTACATTCCCAAGTGCCTGTCCTAAAACTTTAATATTCCTGCTGTATTTTCTCACTTATGGCTTTTTAAGCCAAAAGGGCTATTCCGTTGCTCCAGATCCCAAGCAGTGCTGAAGCAGATGATAAGAATGAAAGACAGGGTCAAGTAATTTTTAAGCACTATATAGTTTACTTGGCTGCTATGGTTTATGCATTAAGACTAGAAGGTAATGGGAAACTCAGGCAGTCGGACACGGATGTGGTTTTAACAGCAGAGGTGCCATGGTTTGAAATTTAATGTTTTCTTCCAGGAAAGTGAGAGCAGGAATCGGGCAGAAAACACCCCTGTGGAACACAAAGCAAATGGAACCTGCATACAGCCAAGCATGTTCTCTGCCTCTGAAGCAGCACTCACAGACAGCACCCAAGCGATCTGGCCAAAGAGCCTCTTCGCAGAAAACAGACAGCAAGGGACCAAAAGATGAGACACAAGTCACCCTTTGCCCGGCACTTGAGGAAGGAATAGTCTTGAGATTCACAGGCAGCAGATCTTCACTGCCCCATATGAATGTGCTGAGCACAAATGCAGTGAGGGGGAAAAAAGGAAGACCACAGATCCAGACAAGGCATGTGCCTTGGTACATGTGGTACTCCTCATAACACATTTGTATTTGCACAGCTCAACCTGTGAGCCCTAGGAGATCGTCCCCATCTAGCTCTGGATCTTATTAACAGGGTATTTTAGTGCACCACAACCTCTGCAGAACCCAAGAACTGATGGATTCCAAGAGAAGCAAGAAAAGGATTTTCATGTTCACTCTACGATTCAAGAGACTGGATCACCACGAGGCACAGGGATTTTCTGCTAAGCGTAGGAACTCTGCAAGAGAGCAGGTAACTGAGATTTCCTGAGCCCCAGCTTAGAACCACAAGCACATGAACTATCCTGCCTTGCTTCTGCCTACAAGACAGTTTTCCCAAGAAGAAATACATACCTACATACCTGAGTACGAAATCAGATGCAAATCCCTTGCTCTACAGAACTCTGAAATTAGCATGGGGGAAGAGAAAAATACTCTTGAGCTGCAAATGAATAGAAATCAAGCTAATGTACAGCATATATTGCCAATTTGCTCATGCCCGAGTTTAAGCTCTGAAATATTAACCACAGTCATTACGACAGGCTCACTTTTGACAGTGTGTCTTATGGTTCATTTACCAAAAGAAAATGGGTACAATTTTAGCCAGTGTTAAAATAATCTGCCTTTATCAGAGAAAGGAAACTAATCCCACCTTACCAGCTCTTTTGCACTCTGAGAGGAGACTAACAGAGACAGAAGGATTTAAATAACTGGGCTTCTTCAGTGAAACTGGGATTCTGTACATTTTCACTCATCTAGGTTGAAAAAAATTCTCTGAAATTAAGACCAGCCACTTCACCCAGACAAGCACAATTCCTACAAGGCCAGGTACATTGCTGACCCCGATCTGACTCAAATTGGGTTCCTGCAAGACTTTTAATTTTTTCTTTGGGGAAGGTCAGTTCTCAGAAGCCAGTCAAATCTGTGATATCTGGGAAGAACAAAGGCAGCAGTAACATCCTACTGTACACTCGGTATCATCCACACACAGTCCCCAGAGTAACAGGCAAGCAGCTTTATATATCCTTTCACACACACTGAGTTCACCCAAACTTCTCCCTAAGCTCTTAAATTCCTGCTCCAGCCCTTCTTAAGGCAGAGATAAAATTTCAACTGTTGCATGCCCCCAAGCCAGAAAAGGTTTCCTGGGGAAAGAGGAGAAAGACGGGAGAGCCATGAGGAGGCAGAGTTCCCACGTAAGGTCCTACTCCTTTGGAGCTGTGTTCTAACTCACATTGGCTTCAGAGACCAAGCAGATCCCTCTAGTTCCTCTCCGTCTTCTTTAGCTTCTTTTTGCATTCAGAAAGTACTTTTCAGTTCTGCTGCTAAACTTTAATCACTCACTCTCTAGGTTTGAGTTCTCTATAGATTGATTCTATTGACAGCAAATCCTAGGAGAAATATTATTTTTTATTAGTATTATTATTTCCCAGTAATGCACACATAACAATAGCTCCCTAGATATAGCAAATAGATATGAGGAAATGAATGGAACCGTAACTGCCTCATGTCTTTCATTTAAGACACTCTGGCTTTAGTCCTTTTGTTCAGAAACAAATTTAACAAGAATTTAGGAGTTCTGTGTTGGGGCTGAAATAAATTAGGTGAATAGCAGGAGAGGGAAGCCTGATATGACTTCAAAGTACAATCAACACAATGATGGGACTTCACGGAATAAGAAAACTAAGCCTGAATTTAGTACAAATGGCTCCATTGTTATCAAAGGTTCTGTACAAGCTCTAATGATAATTCAATTGTATTGTTCACTGTGGAGAAGGTAGATGAAGATCATTTAATGCTTTATAATTAGCAAAAATATATCATCGTGGCTACAATTTACCTTCTCTGTGAGGGAACAGGCGTGGTGTCCAAAGCAGGTTGCAGGTAGCTGTGGCTATGTGGACAGACCCACATTCTGCTTAAGCACACACCAGGGGAAACACTGTTGGAGAGCAATGGGTACAATAACTGGAAAATTCTTGTCAAGATCTCTGCATTGTTCCCCTCATGCTTCCCTTTTACATAATGGATGGGAATGCTGGAACATTCTGTTTCTGATAAGGCTGAGCTGAGAATAAGCACTTCTCCCACATACCTTAAAATATTGTTTTTCTCTTCCAAAGTGAACACTTCCAATTTATTTAGAAAGTTAGGGGGATGCTGAAGTGGATTAAAAGGCAGGACAAGTTCCAAGTCCCATCCTGAACAAGACAGTGCCTAACCCGAGGAAGATCACAAGGAGAGCCTGGCATCTCAGTGGAAATGCAGCACAAGATACCATCCCATGCAACTGCTATGCCTTAACCTCGCTAGAGTGACAGCTACACCACCATCATCTTCTGGGAAGGTACTGTCTGGCATTTTCTTACACATAGGTTGGTGATACCATTTGTCCTGTGGCACCAACAGGAGCGGTGCTGGTGCAGCAGGTGGGAAAGGGGCATTTGGGGGTCTCTCCCCTATCATTCACCAGCACAAGTGGCCATCCTCACTCACACACACACACCAGGGACTAGATTACACTCACAACCAGAGCGAATCAAACACATCCTCAGTGAAATTGCCAAAAGGAGTGGCGGATCTAAGTGCAGAGTCCTTTTCACATTTCACAAAAACTCAAAAACCCTTTTGACCTGAAGGCACATATCTGAAAATCCTCTAACTATGAAGAGCAGTGCAAGTTCTATTCTCCAGAAGGAACTACGCACTATGAAGACAGAAGGTCTCCTGCCAAAATACTGGCTAGAAAGAAGGTACTTGTGGGTTAATGTGGGTGTTGGCAGATCTTCACAAGAAGCAAGCCAAGCTGTATTTCACAAGTTAAAGAAGTTGGAATGAATGGGGGAAAAGGAGGGGGAAGAATATTTTAAAAAAAAAAAAATCAATTGGAATGGGAGAAGTCACTTTCCAAAGAAGCCAAGAGTCAGCCACTGATAAGTGCTGTTGTAATTCTTGGGCATCCCAGAGACTCCCAGCCCCCTTGAAGTGATAACTGCAGGATATGAGGTGCTAGAAGCTGACTCTTTATGCCTTTTATAACACATCAACCCATTTAAAATCATCCCTTTGCCACCAGCTGCCAACACCAGCTTAAAAAAAAAAAAAAAGAAAACCCAACAAAGAAGTAATGCCATAGTGCAGACTTCTGCAGGCAGACATGCAAAAGCTTCAGCTGGAAAAAAATCTGAGGATTTCAAGTGAAGCATTTCACACTAGCACAATTTCAAGAGGTAGCAAACATGAGCCCATCTGTGGTAACTGTCCACATGAGGGCTCCTCATCCTGAAGCAGAAAATACACTTTAAATGCGTAAGCTAAGGTACAGTAAACACAAGTACTTGAGGTAACCTTCTGCAAGCCAAGAGTATGTATGACATTGCTCTTCCTTAGCTCAACACTGACAGCCCACTGCACCTCTGAGTGTCCAATGCAAGCCAGGCTGGAAACATTCTGCTGTGATTGCATTGTCAGCCACAGGAGAGCTCTTTCCAAGTCTCCATACTCAAAAGGCAAAAATGCACCACTGGATTTCCCCACTGAGCACGCAGTGACCCCTTATCCCTATTAACTTTTATCACAAAGATATATGAGAGCCTAAAGGCTTTTGGTTTTGGTTACATCATCCTTCTGGAAACAAAAGCTGCATCTACAGACTTTTGTTGTCCCCAAGTATTTCACTTCTTTCTGGGCCCAGACAGCATCTTTCCTGCTGTAAGAGCTTGTACCTCTACAAGTAGCAAGGCCATTCCCTGCCAAATTCACGAAGGTAAACAAAATACATCTCTTCTGGCAAGATGTCTCCACACCAATTTGTGTAATTGCCCAGATTCCTGAAGAGGGCCTTGTTCACCTATTACAGCTCTGACTCTAAGGGTTGAAATACAATTAAACCAGATGCATCAGACACAACTTACTGGCTGGTTCACGTCTAACCTCCACAGGTGGTGGCTAAGAAAGGTGACTCTCATCAGAGATGCTGAGAACAAACAGCACAGTGTATACAGGGGAAGTCACAGCATGGAAAACTAAAGGTGAATTCTTTCATCTATGCCTCACTCTCCAGCAACATCTCTGCCCACTGAGTATGAAATTTTGGCTAACAATGTTAATGTCTGCCAGTGTGTTTCCTTATCCCATCCTCCAAGCTCTTTTACCAAGACACAGTCAGGCTTCTTTTACTCTGGCTCTTACCCTCTGTGTCTTTTGTTACCAGCCAGTGCTTCTGCATCATTTAAATCCAAAATCCCCAAGAGAAAACACCATATTCCTTCTCAAAAAACTCATGCTTTTGTCTTTGCATGAAATCAGTCCAGCTATCTGCATCTAAAATAGTGAAATGTTCTTTTCCCTAGAGAGTCTCTTTTTAGCCAGTTCTGGAGCTAAAACCACTGTTAAAACCTATTATTCTGATTGTATTACCCCAATCCACAAACCTTGCCTTCTCTCTAATTTTCCCCTGCCTCCTCTTTCATTTCTCTAGGCCATGTCCCACGAACTTCACTTTCTAACATCATCACGTTATTCTGCTCCATCAGCAACTTCCATTTGCTGCCCTATTCCCTGGATTTTCCAGGCAACATCTCAGCACACAACTTTCCAGCCTTATCCTCCCCCAGTTTTGCTGTCTTCTCTCATTTTCCACGTCACATTGCCTCACAACAGAAAGGCTTCCTACCTGGTTAGAACACCTTTCTCCCCCAGCACTGGTTCTTCACTGGTAGAAAACATTTCAGACCACAGTGGGTTTTCCTTCAGTTGAGATCACTCAACATCAGCTTTCCTTAAAGCTTACCAACAACCATGGCTCAGCTTCTCTGCTAGAAAAAGCTCTTCTTCAACAGACTACTCAGAGCTTCATAAACTTCTACAAAAGATCCTCAACTTTCTACACTTACCCCTCATATCTCTTCCTGGTTGTTAATCACTCATCCTTTCACCTGAGTAGACAGGGAATTGCAGCCAGCTGGGTCCCTTTCAAGAGCCTATTTACACCCTGAGAGCTTCCCTCACCTTCCTTCAAATTGCCTCCTACAGCTTCTCCCCACACCCTAGAATCAATGTTCGTCTCATGTGTGTTTGTGCCCATCTGTATCTTCTTTATCGTTATTTTTTTCCCTTTCAACAGTTAATTATCTAAATCACAAAAATCTTTACTAGGCTGAATGGAGTGATCTCATAATCAATGGATTTGTAAACCATTTATAAACCCCATGTTTCTGATGCTTCTTATTGCCTATTCACGCATTTAAGCAGCAGCAAATATCCCACCCTACTTCCTCCCTGAGTGAGGCCACTGCAGTCGAGTTCTCTGACTCCTACATAAAGCACTCCAGAGCATTCCTTGGAATGCTTTCTGCACTGAGGTGGCTGCATCTGCCTCCCAGATCATGGCTAACTGAGACAGTCAGTTCTTTAAACCAGGAATCAAATATTTGTCTTTAAAGCATGCCAGTGCTTTAAAAAGAAACATCGTACAGGATTTGCAATTAACAGGGAGGAGACATCTCCTTGTTCCACTCTAAAACTTTGTCAGCGATTAACATCTTCAGGAGGCTCCTGCTTGAGTGGAAATTGCATACCTTGGGATCTTGGCTGTCAATCTGCTCAGCAGGGGAAGGGGTCAGAACGGTGAAAAAACAGCTATTTGGGCTTTCAAAAATGTTTCTCTTGTAATTCATTCTTCCCTTGAGTTTCTGACTAGTTAACTAATGGTGAAGCTGCCACACTTCTGATTTTCCACAGAGCCATCCTCAGTAAAAGCTAAGACTGTTCCAGGAACAAAAAGCAATATTTGCTATTCAAGTTCCCTTCACCATAACTTTTTCAGCAGTCAATGAAGATCATCTTATGGCAAAATATTGCCAAGATTAATTTTAAAACCACCTTCCTAGCTACATTCTCCATCTGAATGTGTCAGAAGCCAGCATTTCTGTTCTGAGGAATTCAGGCAGGCTAATGCTTGGTTTCAGTTCCAAGAGGGAAAGGCAAGATCATTAAATTTCCCATGAGTATCAGTAAATATTTTTCATCTGATAGTCAGTAACGCCAAAGCATTTCCGTTCTATAATGTCAGAACATTAAACATTAATTTCAAACATATAGAGAAATGTGGTTCTGGACGCTTCAATGATTATCAGTAATAAAATCCCCCTAAGTGGTTCAGAAAGGAAAACATTTGAGCCTTTGAGACCACCCTCTGACTTGCCTCCCTGCAGCACCTTCAGTGCCCAAAGAACTTCAGCAAAAATCCTTTGGTGATGCCCTCCATGCAACTGAGGAGACTCAGCAAAGAGGAGACCCATGGAAACCAAATCTCTCCAGGACAGAAAAATACAGCTTTGAATACATATGGCCCAAGAGTACACAGGGCCCATTACCAGAAGTGAGGGTCAAAGAGGACAGAGGAACAAGGAACTTTTACACTTATTCTTATAGATTTGGTATAGAAGATGTGTCCACCATGTTGTCATAATATTGGTGCCAAAGCAAGTCAATTGGCAAGGTTTCTCACTACAGCTTTTGACACTATCAGAATGCAGACAAGTTTGGTTGATATTTTAGTGTAGAAAATGTCACTGAAAATGACATACCTCCAAGAAATTTTCTGGTTTTGACTAAACTGTATTTTCTAACAGAAAATTCTTCTGACAACTTTCTTTCCCCAAGTGGCTCTAATATTAGTATTTAATGACTTATGTGTCTCAGTGGTGTTTTCAATTTACTGACGTCATCTGTCCTGTGTAAACTCAACACAGAGGGTGAATATTTAAAACTATGTGTCATCTATCTTCTTCTGTCCTTATTGCGCTACTGCATTCATTCCCCATCCTTCATTATACCATGTATTGCTACAATAAAGTATTTTCATCTCCTAGCAGCTGCTACTGCATAATGTATTTCTGGATCATCTGAGTAGCTTGTTAGGAGGAAAATTTACTAATGAGTTAAAATTTAATTTGTCTTGTGTCATCCCAGTTCAGACATCAACCACACAATGCCATATATTTAAGCAGAAGCCCAAAATTACAGACATCTTTTCTCTGAACTCTCTCCAGCAACAATCTCCACATATGTCCTTATTTAAACAAAATGATCTCTATATAAAGGATTAAGTACAGGTTTCCTGAGTAACATTTTATAATGAGATGCTGATTCTTTTGTACAATATTCTGTGCTCCTCATAAAATTTCTCAAAGTATTTCTTTCCCCTGCTTGCTCATAAAGGTTTGTTTCGCACCAAAATTCACCTTGCCAAATGCAAGATTTCTCAGAAACTACTCTATCTGCCTGGCCTTTCAATACCTCAGTGTCAAAAAGGAATAGAGATGGATTCTTCTTCTTTCCCCAAAGCAGTTCTTGGCTTAGATGAATACTGATTTATGTGAGTGGAAAAGGCACAGACTCCACATTTCTCCTCAACTACTTCATCCTGAGATGGTGCCAGATGCAATGGAGATAGGAGATATGGGAAGGATAGAGCAAGGCAGGCAATGAAATTTTCTTCTCTTTGTGCATGCATTTCTCTTTCATTCTGACAGGAACACTGGTGATCTCTTAACTCTTTTTGGAAGGACCTTTGGAAAGTAGTTTGGGGTTTGTTTTCTTATTTTGCTTTAAAGCCATCCCTCAGATGCCTCACTGATAAGCCTGCCTTAAGAACTTGAATAGCACTGAAGAAAATTGGTGCTGCTGTACCCAGGACAGACACTGACAGCAATTTAAAAAGGACATGCACAGCCATCAAAGCACAGGCAGATAATCCAGAGCACAAACATTTCCTAGAAATACTTGTTACACTTAACATCACCTTAGAAGGCCTAGGAAACATCAGAATCTCTTTGGTTAACTCTGCTTTAAGAGAAATGTGATGTTCACTTGCACTGAAGCAGTATTTCACCTCCACTGTTTGCCGTGGTGAAAACACAGGTGTAATAAAACTGCCAAGACAGAGCTGTTTCTCAAGGAGGGCTGGAAGGGACCAGCACCCAAACAGGACAGGACAGCAGCACGAAGCAATTCTACTTGGGTTCAAACTAAAAAGGAGAGATTGAGAAGCAAGTGGGAAGCACCAGAAACATTCATTTTCTCTCTCTGAATCCATGCACAGATCAGACAAACCATCAGTATGGATGTTATTTGCTCCACTGGATATTGTGTGTATCTATACCTCATGTACAGACAAACTTTTACGCTGCAATGACAGCCTGCATCCTTGTGCCTGTACTGCTCTTGTCCAGCTGGCAGGCAGGCAGGGATATGGCAGGTGGGCATAGCAGGACCACCACCTTCATGCTGAAGCCTCCAGGTGTTCCCCTCTGTGAAGAGTGTTATTCCTGCTGGCTGTGCAGCCCCCCATTGCCAACACCTGCAGTGTCTCATTTAATTGCTGCCCTGGGCTGCCACAGGAGCTCATCAGAGCATCAGTGCAGGCTGCCCTGGCTCGTGGGCTGACCTGCTCATCATGACAGTTACTAGGGTTATGTTCACCCTTCATTAATACAGAAACACTTGCCTTCCCCAGCCCTTCTGCATCGAGGCAAAGCATCAGCACTCGCACACCTACATGCAGGTGTGTGCAGCTCTTGCCTCCTGTGTTTACTGTTTATCCTTTTTTTTTCAGGAATCACACTCAGAATGTGTTGCTGTCTGAGCTGTCACTGCCTGTCACATTACAATGACGATCGCTGCTTTCAGAAGCCAGTTCAGGTTGTTTAATCATCGCTTCCCTCCAAGCTGTCCATCACAGGGTGGTCGCCAGGCAACAGCATCAACAGACAGGGCTGTGGGTGGCTGATGAGGAGGAGGAGGAGGATGCAGCACACATTTGCAGGGAGGAAGAACTCACGTTCCCATGGGATAGGGAGGTATGGGAGCTGCTGAGTCCCTCTCTATCTGATGGGATCCCAGCCTGCAGCATCATGAAAGTAGCAAGGATTTCAGCGATTGCTGAACCCAGTGTTTGGTGGAGGGAAAACGATGCCAGGAGCCTGGCCCATGGCACAGGAGTGCAGAGCTGGGTTTTCTTTCCTCAGGTCTCATAGGTGTCCTTGGTCCAACTCCCTCCATCACAGGGCCCTGCCAACCTGCCCTGGCCACAGCCACAGGCACATCCTGAAGTACCAGTCAGCTGGAATCAACCACATTTACTCCTTTAACAACTTTGAAATTAGTTGTTTTGGAGTGGATGACAAGTTTCTGGAGAAAAAAAAAAGATCACATGTCATCTTAAAAAAGTTGAAAACAAAATGGAAGCTTTTTGTTCAAAAGATGAGCTGGAGAATATTTTCATTTATCTTTATTTCATTTTTTTGTTTTCAAGGATACACAATTAAACAGTCATTTGTTATTGAAACAAACAGATCTGCATCAAAGCACCCTTCAGTGACAAGAACCTAAATATTTACTACTAAACTTCATCAGCTCATCTGTAGTGACACGAGGTCACTGGATCCAGGCTAAGTCCAGACCTACGTAGGCCAGATCTATATTCTTCTCATCTCTAGCCCAGGTTCTGTCACTCTTAATATATTGAGGGGTGTGTGAAACATGAACACAAATGAAGTGGAGAAGGTGTACTGCAGTCCCTCCCAATGGTTCTATCCTCAGCCAGAGTATCATCTCTTTGTGGAATAATCACTCCCCAAACTTCTCTAACATGGTGGCATTTCACCATGGACCTGTGCATTTTGAAATCAAGTTTAGTGCACCTGCTGTTTTGCTGGTGTGTCTCTTACTAAGCTGTTTAGCCTGTCTCATAAAAAAGAAAAAAAAAAAAAAAGAAAACCACCACAAAAAAACCCCAAACAAAAACCCAACTGTTCTAAAGTTTCAATGAAAGTAAGATCTCACTTTTATTTGCAGATATCCATTTTCAAAATTTGATTTTGTTACCAATAATGATTAATTTAAAGATTTTATCTTTCATCTACAGGAATGTATTTTTTTTCTTGGAAAAGTGAACTGAAAGCAACAGAAAGCAAACTAATTTTCCGTATCATGTTCTTTGGCATATAGAACTTGATTTCCAGAATAAGTATTATTTTTACACCAGAAAAATATATTTACACTTACCTATAAGTAAATACTTAATAAGGTCCTCAAATATTCATTTGCATATTCAGTGGAATTCACTTTTCCTATGTTTGTTTTCAGAGACTATTCAGTGAAAGGCACTGGCACCGTTTTTGGCCAAGACAGGGCACATGAAGCTGTTTCTAAAGATTTAAATTGACCCAGTGACACACACAGAAAGGGAGCATATGACCTCTTTCATCTACTGAAATTTTACTTTGTAGTTAAAAGAAAAATTTTCCAGGCAAAGTCCAAATGATTCAACGGCATCCATTTCCACATTAGTGAGGAATTTCTCACTGCTCCTGAATCAGGAATTTTATGATTACTTCACCCCCCATAAAAAAGTGCACCTGAGAAAATCCCATACTGAGCAGGGACAATTCATGGAGATAAAAACATGCCTACATTTGTCATATAAAATATTCCCCTTGAATTATTTTCTCCACCTTGAATTTAGTGGGGGAGGTGAGAATGGGGGAAAAAAGAGAAACATTTGAGAAAAGACATGGGATATCTCTGTTGGGTTATCTAAATAGCCTGAGATTTTCTAAGGAACTTTTCACTTTCTCCTGAAGACATGCATGAAAATTACCTGCAAGAGCTCATGGCACTGCTGTCCTTACATGATCGTCAGCAAAGGTGATCTCAAACCTCATACAATTAGGATGTGAACACTGACTCTGGGTTGGGACCTCTTGTTGTAAGTGATCAAGAGCTTCCCATTTGTAGGTAAACAGTTTTCCCCCCAAAAGCCCAGATGAGATGAAGGGGTTATCGCTGAGTTTTCCCAACAGGAAAAGAGAAACCACAAGGTCCATGACTCCCTTGACCTTCCTGCCCCTCCAAAAGCAGTTCTGCCCCAAACACAGCGTGGGGAGAACGCACTGGAGGCCCTGTCCCGGCATGGGCTGCTCCTGTTGGGGATGCTTAGCATTGACATCCCCCCACAGCTACTGAAAGAGGTGCAACTTCCCTCCTTCTTCCCCCACACCACCCAAATCTCCACCTGCTTCCTCACCCTCCTGCTCCCGACTTGTCCCACCTCAGCACAGCCGCCCTGAGCACATCCCTGGCATGGCAGCACAGGGGAGTCCAGAGGCAGCTTCAACAGCCAGCGTGCAGTCACAAGAGAACATCATTCCCCTATTGAGGGACACGATGGGAAGTCAAATTAAGTTCTTAGAGACCCTCTAAAAGGAAGGAATTACATTTTAGGACATATCCTAAAATATCCTGTTCCTTCTGAAAGTACTTTTCTTTTATGTTCCCCAAGGAGAGAAAGTACGGTACCAAGTAAAAGTGTTATTATGTTACCAGCACTGAGAATTAGGGATGAAGGGCTCTTACATTAACTGTTGTTAGATTTAAGACACAGCCAAAAAAATTCCAAGTGGCACAAGAATCATTTTACCACATCAACTTTTATATGCATTTGAAATTCCAAAATAATTACTTTATCACCCAGTGCTGCCATTTAAATTGGAATCAAGGTCCATTTTCATTTAACATAGAAATGTCAATTAGAGCTGTGGGAGTCATTGATTTTTTGGTTTGCTGGCCAGGTATAAAAAAATAATTGAGGAAAAAAAAGCACCTTGTGTCAGTCTTAATTTTTTCTCCTCCTTGGAAATGTAAACCTGAACGCAGCTTTGCATCTGGATGAACAGGATCCAGTACACACAGCTTTTATGATAACAGCAGTTACCTGAATATAGGCAAATATAGTTTGAGGTTCTCTACTATTCCCTGACCTGAGCATCAGGTAGGACACAGTTCCCACAGGATGCCCTTACCCTGTGAAGCAGCAGCCAGAGGTAATACCATCTCAGGTATCACTAGATGCCTCCATCCAGGACACTCAATCAAGGTTCTGTATCACTGGATCATATTTAAATAAAGAACATAAGAATCGGAAATCGGCTCCAAAAATGCTGCCTTGATTCAAAAATGTTACATTTAACCTTTCAAGATTTGGGTTTGTTTAGAGCTATTTCTCAGGAGCCTTGGAATCAAAGGAAAATCAATGTGAACCTACAAAATGCTCTGGCCAAGCTACAGTAGCATTTTCCAGAGAAAGAGGTCTTTAATGGAGCAGTTTCACTCGCCTCACTGGAGCTCTGCACAACACAGGGGTTGTATTTACTCTGACATAGTATGAAAGGCCCAGAGGATATGAGATTGTCCAAGGCCAATGCTGACATTGCAGCTCTTCATACATAAAGCTCAACTGAATGGGTCAGAGTGGTCTCTAACCCCCCAGAATGAATTAAGGATTTCTGACCTCCTTGCTTCCTCCTCTGGACTGACATCACCACGATCACCAGGTTAGCGAAATACACACATCTTATTTGAAGCCATGAGGAAAGGGAGAAATCCATTTTCTATTATAAAGTACTGTATTAAGAAGATTGAAAGCTATAACCCGATTGCTTTACACAGTTTATAGCCTCTTGATATTGCATGAATGCCAGTTGCAACTGTCAGAGCTCTTCCATTATTCTCCTTAATCTCCCCTTGTGATGGGATTTGCATATCCCACCTGTCAGTGGCAGAAGCTCCTCACCGTCTCCCAAACTCTTTCACAGGACCAGAATCACGCAATGACAAGCCTTTCTTCTAGTCCTCACAGATTCTCTTTCACTTACTGCTTTCTCTCAGAGCATGGCTCTTCTTATTAACAACTTCCCATGTATCCTATTTCATATTCTGTATATGAAAAGCCTATGTTTTATCCAGTCAAGAAATATATCTAGAGATGGACTGCAACACAGAAGAAAGAAATACTATGGCTGTTGACTCATTTTTTTGACAAATCAAACACACACACAAGAAAATATATACCAAAAAACCCTCAAGACCTCTGGTTAAAGGAATAAAGTCCTACTCAGCTACAGGAAATTTAGAGGAGGTTTAATATCTAGAATGGATGTGAAGTATTTTATGATCCAACAGTACTAAATATGATCAAGAAGGCAAAAATTTGAAACAGGGGACTTTTAGCAATATTTTAATTTGATTTCATTTTTTTCTTGGTTTTAATTATCATTTTTGTTTCCTCATTTTTTATTCAGCCGTTCCAAAATATATTCTCAGTGGCTCCAGCAAGAGATTAGCCTGAAACAGTCTCAGCATCCGGTGCATTATACTCTTAATACTATTATATATTCTTGTAATATGTACATAATACAGACTCCATCTCACTGAAGTGTATTAATGCCAGCATCCTCCTTGCATGAATCTTTTTTTGGGAGCTGTTTTCAGCACCCTAGGAATCAACCTGATTATGAAGAAATTGACACTGGGGTCATTCTTCACCGTGGGTCTCACTGAGCATCTGGCTCTGAGCTCCACATCCATATTCATTACCTTAAAATTCCTCCTTTATAATGATTCAATTGCCATGGGAGGAAGGGAGCGATGGGCTATCGCAGCATCACACAACGTAATGCTGGTCACTCATGGGATGATGTTGGCACATCCTTCATTCACCCCTGACAGTTCTTCTTTGGAGCCACAGCTCTGCCAGCAAGGGAGAGACAGAGGCTATCAACTATATCCTCTTGTATGAACATGGCATTTGGGCCAAGTCTCCAAGGGACAAGATGTGAAAAAAACCATTTTGATTATGGTCCCCCATTCTGGACTGAACAGAAGAACACTGTTAATTTAAGGTACTCTTGCTATGCCTTTACTGCCTCACTTGTAGAAAAGAATATATTTATTATCATCTTCATTCATCAAAAGAAAAAAATCAGATTCAAATTAGAGTTCTTGGGAACCTGACTCCTAGAAATTCCAAGTTCACTTTCCACAACCTCTCGTACAAGCAAATACAGAAAGTACAGTGCTTGCTTGATTTAGCAAACCAGAGGCTGAAAGGGAATATCATCACTGCCTGTAAAATAATTCCAGGGGATGTAAGTGCCAGGGAGGGAAAATAACTTCAATTAAATGGAACACACACAAATGAAAAAAAAAATTAATCTAAATTGCCCAATGGCAACATTAGAACAGAGATCAGAGAGAAGCTTCCAACAGTCAGGAGAAAAAGGCTTGGAACAGCTACCCAAAAAGGAAGAATGCAATGAAAGGGCGAAAGGGTTGATAGACACCCAGCTGTTTGTACATGTTTGTAGTTTGATCAGTTCATGGCTGTAGGATGCAGTACTATGTGCCGTTCTAGAAGTTCCTCATTTATCAAGTAGGTCTGAACACTTCAGCTGAAAATCCAACAATATATTTACAATTACTTTGTCCAGGAGGAAATACAGTGCATTGGAAATATATAGGTGCATCATTATTCTGCCTTACCTGTGCCCAGTTTGTCCTGTCAATAACATTAAGTAACATCTTGCAAGCAATACCTAATGCAGAGTCTCATCTTCTCTAAAAGCTCTCCCATAAGAGACCTAACTCTTCCCCTGCTGTCTAGTGTAATCACCTGACAGGAGCAATGATGACCTTGCAGGCTTCATCCTGCACTGGACCCTTCAGCTGTATCGATCTTCTGCTGTGGAAGGAATATAAAACCTGTCTGGCCATGGCTGTTTTGCATCTACTCCCAGCTCCACCTCTGTATCTCCATCAGTCTGCTGAGGATCTGCTGCTGTGGAGAACCTATGAGAAGCCCAGCTTTGTCTTTCCAACCACGTATATCACAGAAGCTTGAACCAGCTGTTTAAAGGTATCATGCTCACGTAAAAGCCAATCCCCAGGTATACAGCCAAGTACATGCTGAAATTCTGTGCCACACACTTTGAGATCTACACCAACATCCAGCCCAAGAGAGCACTTGGTCCAGAGCAAGGCAATTGCCATTAAAATAAATGAGTTGAAACCCATGCTGCTTTTCTTCACAGTCCCATATTATAGCACCTGCTGTAGCATCAAGGCACTCACTCAAACTCCCTTACCTTTCAACCTCCTCTAATTTTTTTGCTCTTTCTCCAGAATACTTTCAAATGAACAAGTAAGACACTGATGTCACTCCAAGCCACCTTAGGACAGAATCAGTCTTCATTTCTGGTGAGCTCTGAAAAGCATCTGTATCCCAAAAGCTCATAATGGACATCACCTAGAGACTTGCTTCTCTCCATTAAAACCAAGTCTCTCTTTTAGTTCCACTCATAAATCTCTGCTAGCTGTTTTCACCCAGTCTATAGCATGGCATTAAGGCAGCTATGGGGACTCCAAATCTACAGTGTCAGGACACACCACATCAGCTACACGTTTGATATCTCCATGAGCCAGGAAACTTGTCAACTTCCACACCGATGCTGACCTTTCTCAGTGGTGCAAAAAGGCAGGAGATCTCACTGTGTATCTTGTAACAGAGATTTGAGAAAGATTTTAGCTCATTTGAACTTTTACTCCAGTTTTATGGGGGCCAGTGGAAAGATGCTCAGGATGTATCAATGCAGGTGAAGTACTACCAGAACAGACTCAATAGTCTAGGCTTATTATATTGTCAAAATGATTCCAGGCAGGGTGCTGGCTTGGGCCAGCTAACACTTCCTTGGATCATTCCCAGACAGTCTGGCACTCAATGCAACCAAAGACCCTCTCTAGCACTCACTTTTGCTGCAGCCACTCTTCTCTGTCTTGGAGACTGAACAAGCTCAGGATTGTGGAGATGCAGGATAGCTTTGTGTGGCCTCACTCACCTCCACTGGAGTCAGGGAAAGCCTGAGGCCCACCTGTATTTTAACACAACACTGGATAGACTCCTGATTTCATCCTCATCGGTCATTTGACAAGCCAGGCTCCCTACACCTATGCTCTCTCTCTCTCCTGCTGACTCCATCAGTGAAACAAGGTACATAGGAGGGATTAGTGAGTATCTGAACTGTGTCCCTACAGATGAGCAGAGCATGCTCCAAGTGTCTGGATATGAATGTGGATTTGGAGAGCAAGCTGTTCAGGGAGTACCTAAAATAACTGATGCGCCAAAATAAGCACTGATCTAAACCAATTTATGTTGATGGAGTTATACCTGGACAACTTGGACTATTATTTATTATTCTTATTGTACCTGTGGCCAAGCATACAGCAAGTTCCTCAGAGAAGAATGCTATCACTGCAGTGATGCACACTCAACAGGAAATCACAGCCAAGCATGAGAGAAGCTGCAAACACCCAGAACAATCCCGTACAGAAATCAGGAGTCCTTTCAGGACTTCCTTCTTCTCCACTAGCAGCATTGCAATTATATCCACACCACTACCAAAACAAGGATACAGGGAACCACAATGATGCTGACAGGATAAGGTACACTGCAATATAAAAACTTGGTGGTGACAATGCTTTAATTTTCCAGTTTTTCCACCTAACAAGATTTCAAATATTTTGAGCTTTATTTTTGATTTCTCCTGTACTCAGATACTGTGAATGATGATCCTCTTCACACTGCCCCTCTGCCTGGGCAAAAGGCAAAAGTTGTTTGACAGCAGCACTTACAGAGCACATAAGAATGAAAATGAGAAGAGGTGTGTTGCATCCCCGTGCCACAGCATGGAAACTCCAGCAGGAAGCTGGCAGCTGCTGCTGGGGGAGTGCAGGCAAGGTACTGGGGTTACACAGCATCCCCACAAGCAGCACCATGGGATCCTCTGCGACCCCTATGCAGGCAGAACTACGTATGCTGTACCCTAAAGGAAGCGTTTCACCCCAAGCCCATCCCACTCCCAACTCTATCACAGATGGGTACCCAAAACCTCCACACAGAGACAATGGGTCAGTGCCACTTTGGGCTTCCTCCTGAACACACAGCATTGCTTCAGCTGAGCCTGGACAAGCCTGTTGTGCATCCAGGTCCTGCTGGGGCCCAGCTTCAGTGAGTGTTGTGAGGGGGCTGCAAGCACAGCACAAAACCGAACAGCACTGCTGGAGCCCCCGCAGCGAAGGGGGGAGCATAAAATATCCCTGTATGCAATGCAACCTGCAGCTCTCGGGGAAGGACAGTCACAAAACATTTCCCCACAGCTCCCTGAAAACATATGTACACCAACACACTCAGAAAGTAAATCAGTCCCTGACAACAGCAGCCCACACTACCACAGTGGGCAGAAACATACACAAATATATGTGTACCTAAACACATATATAACAACAGATGTGTCTTGAAAAACATACAGATGAAACATAATTGCACTGATAGACCAGAAAAACTGCTGCCTGCTGGATGACTTTTTATATCAGAATCTTTTTTTGTACCAAATGGTTCACTTGAAACCAGTGTCAGCGTCAATTCAATTTGTATGAACAGACCTGAGTTCCTACAAGGCAGCTTCTGTTCATACAACTATGTAAGAGCAGTCTAGCTGAGTTGTGAAGAAAGAGTAAAGTCCTTCAAAATGGAAATGACAACTATTCCCCTGTCAATTAATTGATTAAAAACTTCCTGATGAGACCACAAAACCATGTCCCAATTAACTAGGGCTGAACCCCACAGTGAGGTCCTTACGACATCTGCTGCCATTCTAAACTGAGTAGCTCAGTACAATCTATACCAAAAGGAATTCATAATAACTAGACTATCATTTCAAAATGTTGTCAGTTTCCTAGTACTAAAGCTGAAAGGGAAGCCAAAGATTTCTGCCAAGCAGCCAGAAACCCTGTGGCATTACAGCTGCAGACACCTTAGAGGAGAGCCTGAGTCGCTGTTTCTCCTGGGAAGTTGTATGGGCAACAGTCACGCAGTGGCAGCATCCCTTTCACTCTCTCATTAGCATTCTGCTTGGTGTCTCTAAGAGGCAAAGTTGGAGAACTCGCACAGACAGATCCCTCCACTTCTGCTGGTCCACAAGCAGAGTTAAGGCCAAGCAGAATGCACTCCAAGCAATTTACCTTGCCTTCCCTGGGCCTCAGCCCTCAGCTCCAGGTATTGCTGCAGCAGAGGCTGGAGGGATACAGTGCCCAAGTTAACCTGTAACTTTGATGTCATGACTATGGCTCCAGCCTGGAAACCAGCTGCCTTCTCCTCTGGCCAGTTTTGTTCTGCTTGGCTCAAGTCAGATCTGTTTTGATGCTATTCCTGAGACGCGTGCAGGTTATGAGGAAGAAACAAGAGCTGTCCTGTTTAACACCTTCGTGACAAGAGGCAAAAAGCAGCTTTATTCCCTACACAGAGACACCTCGGAGGCAAAGTCCTGAAGCCCTCTAGCATCTCCCACATCAGCAGGGTCTGGGGATGAGCCCTTGGGCTGACATGAGCCCCCACAGCTGGCAGGAGGAGAAGCAGCAGCAGAGGGGCTTTCCCTGAGCATCCTTACAGCTGAGCCTCCCAGGCTCTCCGTGAGGATTATCCCGGGGAGAAGGCTGGATGCGAAGGCGGATCCCCCTAAAGCGACCCTTCCCGTCGCGCCGCGGGCGGTGACAGCGCTGGATCCCGCTCTGCTCCGGGGCGAGGGATAAGGGGGCCGGAGGGGGATGTGCTCAGCGGGCGGGCGGGTAGCGGAAAGTTTGTCTACTCCAGAAGAATGGCCCTTTTGAAGCCCTTCTGCCCCACTGCACACTGCTAAGAGAAGCCAATCCCCGGCGCCCGGAGGCGCAAAATCCCCTTCGAAGAAGAAAANGCCGCCCGCCGGCGGGGGGCCCTGGAGGGGTCGGTGCTCGGCCGGAGCCGCCGCTGCTGCTCGGGGACGGCGCTCCCCGGTGACTTTCTCCGGCTCCCTCGTCACTCGCCGCGTCTCCCAGCCGCTGAATTTCGTCCCCACGGGAGCAGGGGCGACGGTCGCTTGCAGCCTGACATCCTCCGTCCCGGCCTCTTGCCCTCTCTCACCTCCCTTCTCCCCGAGGAACCTCCTTTGCTCGTTTTCTCCTCTGTCGGTCCTCAAGTGCATCAGTAATCCCTGCTGCGGCTGCTGCTGCGGCTGCACCTGGGAACGGCAAGATCTGCAAGTTATTTCTGCACCGGTAAAGCCATAAGTGAAGAGGAAAAGCCATGTCCAGTACAGGAGAGCAACGTGCCAGGCTGGGTACCAGCCAGCAACTTTTTCCATCGCTGCCGACTGCTGATGAGTGCGAGAAAGAAAGAGCAAGAAGGAGAGCGCAGGAGCGAGGGAGCCGGGCGCTGCCGATTCAGCCGCCGCGGGGTAAACACGGCGAGAACTCCACGTAAAGTTTCAAGACTCTTCTGTGCTAGATGCAGCCGAGGGGTAGAGGAGATTACTTTCTTCTCCCCTCTTTTTTCCCCCTCTTGTTTCCTTTTTCTTCTTTTGCACTTTTTCCTTTTTTCTCTTTTTCTTCCCCTTATTTTTTCTTCCTTTTTCTTTTTTTTTTTTCCCCAAGATTGGTGTTGCTGATCAGGCTTGTGATGGAAGGCAAAGCCACAACCACACGGGGGAGGAGCTGATTTGAAATCAGAGAGAGAGGGAGAGAGAGAGGAGCAAATCCTGGCTGGTGATTTCTCCTGGCTGGCTCTGTGGAAGTCACAGCTCGCTCCTCTCCCGCTCGCTCTCTCTCTGCTCCCTCTCACTTCGCCGCTTCTGCATCACACTCCTCCCGCAGCAGCCCCGCCAGGACGCCCTGTGCCTATGTCGTGAGTGGCTGGTTACTCACTCCCCCTCTCTCACACACACTCCAAAGACGGACTTACCCCAACTTTTAAACTCATATCATCCGATCCCTTCCTCCCCTGTGCCTCCCATCAGTTCAAACCCCTAAAGCTCCGCAGCATACTGAAACCTGCACACATGGACTGGAAGCAGATGTGCAGAGTGAAGGAACAGTATATGCGTGTATGGATAGCCTTTCCAGACGAAATGTTTTAATTCGATTAATTAAGTGGCCTTAAATGTCTGAGGAGGCTCTGAAATGACCCTTTTTTTTCCCCTCCTCCTGTGACTGATGTAAGTGCACTGGAGTTGCTCAGAATAGGCACCTGTGCTTGCTTTCACGGCGGAAAGTCGCATTTCTGCCCCTCTGTTCCCTCCTCCGCTTGTGCTTCACTGTACTGCAGTTTACAGTAGCTGCCGGTGCTTAAATAAATCACTCATGCACGGCAGAGATGTACCCACATAAATGCTGATGGAGACAGGGACAAGCTTTTGGAAATGACATGACAGCACTTGGTGGAGGGAGATTCCCCTCCAGTGGTTTATCAGCAGAAAAAAGCCCTTGTTGCTCTAGCTGCCTCTCACGCTTTTAGGACCAGCGATTTCTCCCCCAGGAGCTGAGCTCCTCTCTCAGTATATGTCTTCCCCGGGGAGCAGTAATAGTGGTGGCCGGAGGAGATCACCAAACGCTGCCTGCAGAGGCTGGTGTCTGCTGGCCACGGGAGCTGCTGGTCCCTGACCACAGACAGCACTCTTGGTGACTGCCTACACAGCAGGACAGGGCCCTGAGCTTTGACAGGCATTTGCAAATACCCACAGGCACTGAAAGCGGAGGGAATTAAAAGCTCTTCCACTGGAATTTTATTCCATCCCCATCTGCCTGTTCTCTCATTCCCATTTGATTTACAGGAGAGTTTATTTTTTAATTAATATTTTTAACATTTCCTTCCTGACACGGAAGACCTTATTGATTTTTTTTTTTTTTTTGGCAGGGCAATTCAGAAAACGATTTACAGATTTGTTCCACATTCTTCTGGAGATTTCACTCAAATGCTCACTGGTGACACGTCTTGGGATATTAGCACAAGACCAGAGGTGAAGGGAGACTCACAGTAATTCAGGCTAGGCATAACTTCATGCTGCTTACAACAATGATGGATTGTCTGCAATGTAACCACCTGACCTCAGCTAAATCTACCAATTAACTGCATACCTGTTTCCACATCTCCCAGCTAAATGGTTACTATTAGTTACCGCCTGTCGGGTAATAACAATAATTAACACTCACACTTAAACAACTCCTTTCCTTTACTAAGCCCAAAGCTCCTCACAAAGGCCACTTCTGTTGTATAAATGGAGGAAACTGAGTCACAGTATGATCAGCAAAGTAGTAATGAGTGGAAATGGAGCTACTTATTATCAGCCCAGTCCTTGTTCTTCTATACAAGAAATGGACCAGGTGGATCTATCCCAGAGGATTGACTAAAAAGTGTCACCTTCCCAGCACAAGTCTCTTAAAGAGGCTTTAATCTGAAGGAATGAAACTCAAAGAGATGACTAGGTGAGACAGAAAAAGAACTTGGAAGAAGGAAATTAGTAAGAGGTCACTGGAAATTTTTCTCGGGATTGTAATAGAGATTTGCATGCCAATGAGTGGCTCAGGCTAATGAGAGAAACAATCTAGCTGTCTCATTTAGGCAGATGATTATCTCTGGATTGTAATGAGTGTCCAGGGAGTGATATGGATGTGCCTGGTGGAACACACCTTACACACTGTGAGTACACTACACCTGTAGAGCTCTTCAGCAAATGCACACAAGAGTCAGTCGTGGAGAGAGAATTCTGGATCCAACCTGAGGACCACAGACACATTTTCCAGCATAA
The DNA here is from genome assembly GCA_013397815.1 of Aleadryas rufinucha. Classification (NCBI taxonomy): domain Eukaryota; kingdom Metazoa; phylum Chordata; class Aves; order Passeriformes; genus Aleadryas; species Aleadryas rufinucha. Next base: position 12,950 of record VZTH01015523.1, on the reverse strand, counting down.
ACTCTGTTGTGGGTGGATACAGGACAGAGACATACAGTATGAGCCTTCCCCTGAGCCCTGTTCAGGAATTATCCGTTTGGGAGATTCCAACAACAGCAGAAATTGTACCTGATCCCTTACTTTTAATAAGTAATAACGTAGTAGGACTTTTAATGGACCTGTCTTCCCAGAATTTGTCTAATCTGTATTTATACTCTTGGTGTCTGAGGCATGCTGTGATAGTCAAGTTTACAATCTGATTATGTGTACTTTTGAATACTCATGGTCTGCACTTATCTGAGAGAGACATTTTAAATCTCTGTAATCTAATCTTGCTGCCAGCCATCTTTTTGCTGCAGGTGATGTGATGATTGAGCCGTCAGAGATAAGAAACCGGAATCTTTGGCACAAAAGAATAATCCCCTGTCCTTTGATGTAAGGGATAGCTTTCTCAGTTGGGAGAAGGGACCGAGTTCGTATACTCAGCCAAAAAGAAGCTGGTGTGATGTGACTGAACTCCATGGCTGTGCCCACAAGAAAGGAAAGGCTGCACTCGTGGTATCCTGACCTGAGGCACCACCTGATCTGATGTTTCAATACTGCATGTCCAGCTCCAACACCTGGTGAGAAGGTGTTTTCCATGAGAGCTGCTACATTACCTGGTCAGGAGACTGTTCTTGTGTTTCACATGGCCAATATTGCCTGGGGAGAGGGGATGTGAGCAAGCTGTGGGAGCCACGGAACAGGAGGCAATATAAAACATGATATACCATGAGAGCAAATGAAAATTGGAGGTTTTAGCTGGCCTCTTCAGCCTTTGCCTTTGCCAGGATGAGCAGTGGCAGGGGGTTTTCCTCTGCACCAGGAGGAACTACCTCAAAGGCAGAGATCTGCACATACCCAATAGTGTTGGGGGAGGTTCTTGCTTCTGGGTTCAGGAGGAACAAGCAGGAATCTAGTAAAGGAAGTAGATACCAGTGCTAGGTATCTGTTGCAGTGGAACAAGCATCTTCCTCAGGATTTATATAGCCTTGAGAAGAGAAGCAGGAACAGCATGAAACGTGGATGAGTACACAAATCTTCACTCGGGACTGGGCAGGTTCTGAGACAGGTGGAAATATGGGCTTGGTCAAGGACATAAATCCTTATGACAGTGATTGCAATAATCTGCCATCTGCAGGAGTCCTTTCCCCTGGAGTGTTTCACACTCGCAATCAGAGACTACTTGTGAAAAATGTGGTCCTGAGAGACTTCCTGGCTCCACAGTGTTCCTGTCTTCTGAAACATGCTAGACAATGTACCCTGCATGATGGAAGCACCTCAGGGAGTATGCCAACACTGCCTGTGCTGTGATGGAGTAGGAAGGGAGAAAGAGGAATGAAAGAGGATACAGAGAAGGAAACAGAATTGGGTGGCCTTAATCAGCTGAGTTTTTAATGTAAGGCAGGGGCATAATATAGCCTGGCCTTTTATGAATCTGAATGTCTTTTAGGCAAAGGAGTATAATCTTTCCCTAGTAAATATTTGTATAATCAGGATTTTGTGAATCTACACTCGTTTTAAGTCATCAGCTTTCTCAGAGATGACTGTGTAGTGAAGGGAGACCGAGAAGAACACTGCTCCATTGATTCCTATCAAGCCATGGTGAGTGATGAATACTGTAGTTTGACATTACACATAATTCCCCCAAACGGAATCTCTATTAAAAAAAAAAACCACACAAATCAGGATACAACAGGTCTTGTTGCAGTTTCCCTTAGAGAAAAAAAAAAATTACTTTCAACTGTAAATATCACAAAAAGATCTTTTTTTTTTTCCTAGATAGGGTCTGGATATTTCATCCTTTAAATAAAATAGGGACTAGTTATATGCATCAAACCATTTCCAAGTGTTTCTTGTTTCACGGAACAAATGGAATTTAGCCATATGGCTTATTTTGTAGCAATAGTTAGATAATTGTTACATAGGTGTTATTAGAAATAAATCCTGTAACTTATACTGGGGCAATGCATTTGACAAAAAAGACCAAAATATTTGAAAAAATCTGGAACTGAAAGAAAATCTCTGTCTTCTTTCCACTAAGTTTCATTTCCCTTCCCTATTTTTGGAAAGGTGATTGAACTATTTATTTTTGACACTAATAATTCCTCTAAATTAATTAACATGAAATCTCTCTTTTGTTATTCCACACAATCAAACCCGAAACCAGTGCTATCCTAAAATTAGGCTGCTGCAGCTTTTAACAGGGGCTCCTATTCTTCTGCAAATGTGTTGCGATTTTGCTTTAGTTGCCATAAATATTAACAGCGAGGGCTTTTTGTTCTTTTACTCCCTCTTGCTGCAGCCTGTTGCAAAGACTGAGGTTTAAAGTAATCTCAAGAAAAGTGCAAGACTTTGACACTTTATAACTTAGCCATTTTGCTTTGCTAAATCCTCAGATAGGGAGTTCATACATTCATTTATTTGGCAAGGAGGCTGGATGGTGAGCACATTCAGTCAGTGTGATTGCCTCCCAGTACAGCACCAATACCTGGTTGCAGTTTTCCTCAAATCCTGCTTATACTGAAATGTCTAGTCATGCTTATTAGCCAGCAGCTCTCTCTGAGGACAATAGGACTTGTCTGGAATTTCTCCTCTGGAAATTCTCTCATGTAGTTCCTCTGTTTCACTTCCATTTCTGGATCCAGAGCATTTTCACACCATCCAACCGACCACAAATGGAACAGCAACCCCCACACTCATGGTACAGGCTCTGCATTTTACTCTCTGGGTTCAGACCTGCTTCCTGCTCGTACAGCTGCAGGTATTTCCTGAGCCAGCTGTGTCTGGGTGATGAACCAAGGGTGGATTTGCTACAGGAGGAAGGGACCATGTTACCCCCTCCAAGTAAGCTCGTACTCTCAGTCAGGTGCTGAAGCAATACTCATGTGGCAGTACAACTACCACATCCATGCTGGTGTTGAATGCAGCACTCTTTGCCACAATCCTGGGATTGAATCCTGTTTCTTCTCTAGTGACATCTGCTCCTCTGTGCTGGCCTTGAATGTCACTGTTCCAGTGATCCTCTCCCCTTGGGATCTGGAAACATCAATCCATTGCCACCCTGTGCTCCTGAGTGTTGCTCCCCTGTCAGGGATTGCCATGGGATTTAGGAGTGAAAAAACTCACAGGCCACAGAAGACAGTGGATGAGAAAATCTGCTTCTTGAAATTCCCAGCTGACATTCTCCCTTGATCAGCTTTTGCAGCCTAAGAAACCTGGAAAGCTGCCCTGAAAAGCAGGCCTTATATTTTGCTGGGTTTCATAGTTGGTTGAGTGTAAAGTAGAATTGCAAGAACTGCACTTAGTTGCAAGGACTGCACATACTCAGCTGGTGCTCTGAGCTTGCAGCTGAGGAGAAAACTGAGCTGGAGCTCACAGCTAGAGCGAGCTGTATTATTACAACTTTGAAACTAGTAAACATTGGCAAAAGGAGGAAGCCTGAGGTGTATCTTGTAGTCAACTCATTCACCATTTCCAATATGAATGATAACCACAGGGATGACCCAGCAATTGTCACATTTCATCCTGACTGTTTTAAAGCAACCCCATAATACCCAGAAGGTTTTTGCCATAAATAACTAAAATGTATGCTGTGAACACTTCCAACCACATGAAAGGCAAGAATGCAACCAGGAAAAATGAGAATGGCTTTAGCAAATCATGTTTGACCAACCTGATGGTCTTCTGCCACTAAACAGGCGACTCTTTGAACATTGGCCCCAACAACAGTCTGATGGTAAACTGAGGACTTACGGGCAGGTTGGAGGAATTGAAAGAGCTCTGGAAGTTGGTTGGATTGCAACTGTCAGCAACTGAGAATCAACTGACTAGCAAACATCTGGGGTTTGCACTGGGGTGCAAAATTTCTCTTTGCAAATAAGGCAAAATGCATATTCATCTGCCTTTGGAGTTCTACATCTAATATAATGCTACTACCAGTGGTGGCACCCATTGGCACACAACAGCTGTGCCATAACATCCTAAATTCAGCTATACTAGAAAAACTGGCCATTACCCGACCCTCTTTGTTGTTCCTGTGGGCATGTATCTATTCTAGATCTGACTCTCAGCAAGTTCCTTTCTCTTCTTTTTGTTGTGTGGAGATGCAAACTGCAGACTTTTCTTTTTCATGACCAACAGAGGGTCTTTGCAGCTGTTCACAATCATTTGCAAGTTGCTTATCTGTGACCACTGAGTCATTTTCATTCCATCATCTTCTAGTCCTTTCCAGTTCCTCAAGAGAATCATGGCTGCTGGATGCCTCTGATTGTCTTCCAACCTTGCAAATCTGCAATTTGAGGCAGACTGATCAAGTGCAGATAATAGTTTCCTGTGAACAATAAATATCAGTCAGAGCCTGACTAATCTTCCACAGAGTCAGGATACTTCAGTAACATAAATCTTAAAAGCCTAAAAGGCATAAAAATCATTTGTATTTTCTTCCATTTTCAGAGAATACTGAACTTTAGTCATCACTGGGGAAGTTCGCCTGACATTCTCTCAGCTCTGCGTTTATCTGCATTGACAGGACAATAAAAATTCTTGTCTATCACTCTACTGCCATCACCTTTGGCTTCTGCACTTGGTTGTGGAAGAATTTAATGGAGGTAAGAGAATAATGATGAAGAGAAAAAGATTACAAACTTAATGGCCTGTGAATGGTGTTTATAGTTTATCATCGTTACAGATGGTGTTTTCTTGCTGTGCACCTTGCTTGATTTCTCTTAGCCAGACGTGCTGATGAAGTAGAAGTTCCAGGTACAAGTAAAGATAAAATTTCTAATAGAAGAAAGAAACCTTTTTACTTTAAACTACCTTTTTGCTGAAAGAAAAGCAAAAAATGTATGAAAAAAAATGAGAACCCTTGAGGCTGATGGAAGATGTGAGCTTGCTCATTGACAGTATTTTATTTCAGAACTGAAAAAATGACCAGGAAAAATCTTCTGTGAGGCAACTCTGTCCTGCTTCACTGATGCATTGTTTCTTAAGTCATGGTCAGAAATCCTTTTCTGGAGACAGTTACATCACTCATAGGTCAACCAGCAGAGCTTTCCATAGACACACTCCCATGGTAGAAAATCAGGAGAGAAGAATCTGGTGATCATTAAAACTGCTTTCATTAATTCAGCCATTTCTGCCTAAAACAAGGCAGAGGATACTCACATGAATTTCGGTGCTAGATGATAAGCAGTGCAGACATCCACATCTGAGCAGCACAGTGCATAGCCAGAGATACCTTCCCTACTGGGGAAGCTGTTTGGAAAGTTCATGTTTTCATAGGATCTGTCTGGCCAGAATCCAAGGCAGATGAAGAGAGGGAAGCTTCCTGTCACCTTTTCTCCCTCCAGCCTGGCAGCTCCTTCAGCAGCTTCTCAGATCTGTGGCATCCAGCTATGATTCTGTAGCTTGGTGGGACAGGGAGAGATACACCCTCTAAGGAGGGAAAAGGAAACAGTCATGAGAGACAGCTTGTCAGTCACACCTTTGGTGAGAAACTCCAATCTTCCAGAAGGAAGGATTTGGCATGGCTAGTGGAAAATTAGGAGAAAATGAAAAGGAAATCCATATTTCTTTGTTGTCAATCTTTTCATTGTGAATCATGTAGTGAATGTCAGGCTCCTGATGTCATGGGTTTTTATAAGATTATAAACATTCTTCCTTTGTTTTCTTTTCTTTCTTTTTAAAAAAATAAGAAAAAAGAACTAGTCCTTTTAACTGTGGAGAACAGTATGAAGACAAAGCTCCTATTTGCTCTAAATCTATACCAAGTATTCCAACACAAAAAACAAAGCCAAAGCAGTAAAATTAAAATATTCCATTTGAGCATTTCAGAAAGGAAGGGTTTCTTTTTCGTTTTTTCTCTTTTTTTTTCTTTTAAAAATAGCTTCTGGAGCTATTTTTGCCAGCCACAAACATTTTTTAAAACATGTATATTTAAAACAAATAAGTTCATCTGTAGATACATAAAAGGGACACAAAAATGTTTTTCTAGCTGGAAAATCTGTTACAATCACCTTGAAATTAATATTAGATTTCTGAATCTCTTTGGTCCTTTTTTTTCACTCCATTTGGCATGGAATTAAAAAAAAAAATCAGTTATTCATATGATTTAAATTAATTGAGATTTTTTTTGAACACTTTGCAATATAAAAATAATTTCTTTCTATAAATTTGGCGCTAGATTTTTTTGTTGCCCATAGCTCTTAGCAATTTATCTGGGACATCTGTGGGTGTAGCACCTGAAAGATTAAAGCTCATATACAAATATTTGCTTCTGGTAAATAGGACACTGATAATGTAATTTTAGGGTTAAATTTGATATTATTTATAAAAGGACACTATAAAATAATTTTTAAACAGTTAAAAATTATGTCAGGTCTTGAACAATGCCTTAAAAATAACAAAAAAGAGAAAGAAATCCCCTCATCATCAGTAAAAAACCCTTTAATCTAGAAGAATGAGATTTATTAAATAAGGATGATGAAAAAACAATAACTCTGTCAGTTTAATGCATGTATTACACACACAAAGGTCAATAAATAGCCCAAGTAATGGAAGGAGCTCATAAGCGATGCTTCTGCTGATTTCATTGCAAGCATTTCCTGAGATTACATTTATTTTTGTGAGTATTGTTGCTTGGGTGGCTCTGTGTGTTTAATATCTATTCTCATATCAAGAATGCTTAGGGGGAAAACTCCATTTGCATGTATTTTCATGCAATTAATAATAATTCAGGGTTTGTGCTTTTCTTATGCCAAAACTGTGCTTGCCAGTGTTTGCAGCCATCCAAATGCATATATTAGTCCAAGTCTGAATCAATCTGATTTTCTCCTCTGTTTGAAACAATGTTTGTTCAAAAGATATAAAGTGTGCTTCTCTTTTGTCTTCATTCAATCCAGAGTAGTTTTTAACATTTTTATCAAGACTCCTTGATATTCTGTTTTAAAATGGCTTCAATTTTCCAGTCTGACCAAGTCTCCATGAACATTTTGGTTCATTTATGCCTGATTGCAATCAGTGGGAGTCTGTTCACTGATTTCAATGGAATTTGGATCAAGTTCGTTTGCAGCATAACTTAAATATGTTTGCTGTCATGGAATAAGCCAGCTGTCAGGGCAGCAGCATCCAGGGAACTTGAGAGAACAAGGAATAAATTCAGGATCTCAGATCTTGCTTGGGAGGAACTTCAGCAAATTCTGGTTTATTAGTGATGACTGCCCTAAATAACACATCTTGAGCGTCTGCCCTTTAACTGCAGTAAAAGCCTCTTTTCTGACTCAGGCTGTCCCAGTAGTCAGCTCATTTTAATATTTATTATGGTGCCTCTGTCTTCTGCAAGATTTCTTTATTGTGATTTCAAATGTTCATTGACACACTGGGCATTTTGGTGTTTTCAGCATCTGTTGACTCTTTGAGGTGCAAACTCTATCTCTTTTATAGTTTGGTTCTTTTTTCACTTTCCAAAAGAGGTAAAAATTAATAATCAAGGCATGGAGCCTGGATTGGTTTGTTTTGTTTTGTTTTGTTTTGTTTTGTTTTGTTTTGTTTTGCCACGTAGGTGCATCATTCTGCACAATCTTGTTTCGTCTTTGTTGTTGTTTTTGCCAGACAACGTAATTATCTTGATTGGTGGGTGGCCAACAAAGTTTTAATTAGATCCAGGGGGATTTGAGCAGGACTATGTATTTAAAAAAATGCAAAACAACATTGCCAGAATTATTGTTTATTTACGTTGTGAGGCATCCTCAGTGAAATATGACGTTGCCTCTTTGCATTTCCTGTTCTGCCCTCTCTTCTCCTGCCTTGCTCTTTCCCTCGGTTCACAGGGAATGGTGACCTGGCGTTAACATCCCTGCGCTGAGCCAACCCTGACAAGCTGTTGCTGCTACAAAGTGTCCAGCAGCTCAGCCCTTGCCAAACAGAGCCATTGATCCTCCAGCTTGTGCCAGTTCAAAGGAGCATAGGATGCATATCCAGCTTTGTGGAAGGGCTGACAAGTGATTTGGGGCAGGCAATTGGCACGGACATCGGTGAGCAACACTGAAGGCACGGAGAGGACTGCACTCAGGAGATCTTTCTGGCTGGTTATAGTTATTAGCTTTTGACTGGAAAAGGGCTGTTTTTTATTTATTCAGTAATCTAAAAATATCCTGGTAATGAATTAACCTGAATAGGGGGAGGGGGACAAAAAAAACGCATATTGATTTTCTAAAAGCAGGCAGGAATGCTGTTATTTTCCAATTAACGTTCAGCATTAGAGAACAATCCAGCTGGAAAGAACCAGCTAAGCAATTCCAAGCTTTTTGCTTTCTGCACTTTTTCTAGTGATATTTTTCTCATTTAACTTCTTAAAAAAGAAAGACCCTAATAACAATTTAGGCCATTTCTTTGGCTAATGGGGATTAACTTGTTGTGGACTCCAGGGGTGTGTCTGTGGAATAACTATGGCTATGGAATCCAACTGTCCATGCTGAAGCAGAAGGCATGTTCATCTAATAAAGGCTGCCTCTGCTCCAGTACTGGAGAAAAGTGTAAGACAAACCATCTGAATGCAGTATTCATGATAAGGATGTTTCTCTATAAAATTCAGAGCAGGTCTTGGTTTCTGGTGGGACTGGTGATGAGCTCTAGTCTGATTTTGATTGAGTCACCCTTTTATTTCCACTTCTCTTTTTTATTCTATCTGGTATAGTGTCCATGGCTCTTCCTTCCTAAGGCTTAGCATACTCAAGGTTCACCAGATTCAGTGGTAAACAATGAGTAATAATGGTACAATCACATCCAGCCCCTTCGAGTCCCTCTTTTTGGCTACTGAGTTCAGCTGAATGCCGTGACCAGGAGCAGCCTCCACCACAAACCCGGCAGGCAGCTCAGGGCCACACCACTGGCCCTCCAGTGAGACCAAGGACTGGATGCTGCAGCTCATGTTATGCACCCAAAGCAACAAGCACTGATAACAGGGAAGCAGACTGGAAGCAGGGAAATTACCACTTTCTGAGTAAATGTGCACACACGGGTCAACATACATTCGCATAAACTTATTGAGATCCTTATTTTTTAAACAGGTTTGTGAGGTCCTACTTGAGTTTTCATGTTTTCTATGCTTTCTGAATTTTTATTTTGCTCTCTTGCAAGTTGCCCTTTTCAAATTATTAACTTGTGCAGGGGTGAATTCTACTGAGTTTAAGCAACAGCAGAGGCTGTCTGGCCAACAGCATACGCTGTATTTCCATGTAAATTGTCCCTTTCCTTACAAATGCTCAAGGGAATCTGGCTGTACAAAGTCCATATTGAGACTTTACCTGGTATACAAGTTGTGGAAACAAGTGCTGAAACAGAATTCAGCTTTTGTACATCTTCGACTTGGCAAAGCATTTGGAAAAACTACAAGCACCTATTACTGCTATACTGAGATGGAAATTTTGCCAGATATTTCTGAGCAGTTTTGCATAAATTTCAATATATATGTTCTTATTTAGCAAGTGTTTATTTAGCTATCACTGTAGTTTTCCTTTAAGGGTCTAGGAAGGGCCCATGGAGAACGACAAAACCACCAGCTTTTGCTGAGGAATGATATGCCCCGCAGCCATACTGTATATTTAGAGTCTGGAGACAAATTTTAGGGCCTGGATTTATTTATACTGTTTAATAGATGCTTTGATAATTATTTGCATGGGAATGGAAAACAAATTCTCCAGATTAAAAGCCATGAAGAAAGCTTGTTTGGATTAGCATGATCAACCGAAAGCATCCATTTGGTTCTTGGTATATATATAATTTACTGAGCTGCAAAATAAACACATTCTACTGTTCCTCTGTTGAAGACTCCAGCTGTAAATATTTCATTACTTTAAAAATGTATTGCTATTAGATAGGTCTCCTAATGTTCAGCAGAATCCAGTTTTAAGAAATAAAATAAAATAAAATAAAGTATAGTTTCTGTTTCCTGGAGAACCTTGTTTAAACATAAAATTTCAATTGGGTGAAAATTGCTGTTCTACCTGGGTAAAAATTGCTGTTCTACCTGTTGGGTGCCAGCAGAACCATCTCACAAGTAAGTAGGGTTTTTTATTAGCTTTGAAGATCAACCCCTGCTCTTAGGAGTGCAGATGTAATCACACCATGACCTGGTCTGTCTCCCCCTGTCCTGCTTGCAGTTCATCATCACCTCTAAGGAAAACAGGTCTGCTCCTTGTATTACACAAGGAGACAAAGACCAGATGAAGAAAACAGAAATATCATCCACAACAGGAGAGAGAAGCAGAGCACAGACTCCCTCTGTTCATAAAGTACTGAAAATATTCACAAGCAGCCTGGGAAAAAAGATTTGTGACCAAGGCTGGGGGTTTTCATGGCACAAAAGTCCCATGGGACCATTATAAAAAGACAGGCAGTGACCTGGTGACAACATCATTAGAGCTTTTCTTTATACAACCAGGACACTTCCTGCCTTACTTGAAATGAACAAAACCCATGCTTTTGTAGAGGATTTCAGGATGGTTTCTTCCTGACTTTGAAGAAGAAAAAGTAAGGAATTCTTTGGTGTTTTGCCATTGTTGGAATACTTTTTCTGGAGGAAATAAAACCAAAAACCCTGAAGTGTTTGGGGAATAATTTGATGGTGTTGGGGTGGTTATTTTATTCAGGAATTGATGGTTTTTGCTGTCAAAAACCTGACACAGTAAGAACAGGATATGAGTGCATCGCTACATAGGAAGATTTTTCTTATGTGTGTGATATACCAAAGCCACAAATAATCACACACCTGTAAGAAACTCGTTTGCTGCCCACGTAGAACTTTGGCACCAACTATTCCACTTCTCAAGAATAGGTCCCCATAAAACACACAGTGTGCCTGAACATCGTGAAGCACCATTTTTTCTAATTTATTATTGTGCTTCTTGAAATCATTAAGGAGCCCCAAACAGAACATTGAACAAAGACCACAGTCCCTTCCTATAAAAAGTTACACTCCAAGTTATCCAAGTGTTAAGAACGTTTAGTCTGTACACAGAGGAGTTGAAAGACATTCAACACTACATCAGTGTAAATTACATGGCTGGAACAAAACTTCACACCAAAAAATTGCAGGATTAAGCCTACAGATTACATTGTTAATGTTGGTTGCTTTCAAAACACATCAACAGATATCCCTTCTTCCTCCACTGAACATTTAGACAGTAAAACATCTGAGAAAGATGTTGCTTTGCAGATTTGCACTGTCTCCTGAAACTTGTTTCTCTTTCTATGAGCCCTGAAGAACTGGTTTGGTCCTCAGCTATGAATTATCTTTGCAAAGTAAATTTCTTATGTAGGAACAGCTGCATAGGTTAGGGTTTCTAGCACTGACATGAGAGTACTTTGTGTCACTTGAAGAGCCATTGAAAACTCTCATGAAATACTGACATTTCAAGGCAGACTTCTTTTGCAGAAATCTGAAATAATTTCAACCGATTTTACATCTCATCAAAACTCAAAACACAGATACTCTGACTGCTGCAATCTGTCTCACTATTTTATTATTTCTTAACAGTGTTATAGTGGTTCTGACAAACACTGAGATGTTAAAACAGGTTTTTTTCTTATCAAAATGTATATTGAGTTATAGGAAAAGTTTCAGGCTTGTGGAAAATTACATACAATCTTCATGTGCACACTCTGAATCCTCAATTGGAATAATAACCTGAAAATGAGATAAATTTCCCTCATTTGCTCATGTATGCAAATTAGGCACAGAGCACCTGAAATTATGAACTGACAATATGTATCACATATGGTAGAAATCATTCAAAATATTAATATATTTATGGACAATTAGGGAGTCTGAAAAAACTGTCAAGAGAACACCTGCAGTGTTGCTTCCTATGACAGTATCAGGTAATTTATCACCATTTCAGCTACATCCTGTTCACAGCAATGTTGAAAGTGCTAACATAGAATTCTCAAAAAGTCTGTTATCTGGCTTCTTGAATTCCTCAACTACTATCTCAAGAGCTGATAGTACATCACATGGAGAAAAGTGATGAACAGAAAGGTGTCATTGCTCTGACTGCATTCAAGTTCATGTCCAGCTCACTCTCCACCACTTCTCCAGGTTCATTTCAGAGATGGTATTTGTTACTTTCTTCTGTTCTCTACGGTCCTGTAAACTTCCTTACAGCAATAAAATTTGAGGATGTAGCCTGGGGAAAGGAGTGACTTCATGAGTTGGCTGAATGCTCACCTTATTAGTTACCTTGTGGCACTGCAGATGCCAAGGAAGGAAGGTAAGCCTTGGACAGTCATGCAGTAACTCTTCTCCAGAACACTCTCCAATCTCCAGCACTTTGCAGCTCAAGGACTGCCCAAACCAAACACGATCCATGTATGTGAAGTAATTCTGAGTAGATTTCCCTTCATGTGTTTGTCCAGCCTCTGCTTGAATCTGCAAACTCTACATATCCCCAACATCCTGAACCAAGGAATTTCATAGCTACACCCTGTATGAAGAATTACCTCTTTTGGTTTCTCTTGGACATGCCAGTTTCTGACTAATCATGTATCAGATAAGGGACAGAACAAATAATCCAACCTTCTCTCACTACTCAGGAGCAAGAACATTTCTCTACAAAAAGTTATCCACATCTACTAAACTCTAGCCAAGCACTGGCTAAATAGGACATAAAGCTAATCAGCATTTCATACTCTTCCAGGTGAAAGTTTACAAAATCCAGAGCATTTGTTTTTCACTCCAAATCATCCCATTTCAAGGACATTTATACCCTGTCTTTCTACACAACACTTAGCTAAAGCATGCCTCATTAGCTCACATGCAAGCCTTCATGCCTTCATAACCTAAATTTCTTTTCTCACCTTCCTCAGATGTTATTTCTTACCTTATTTTTGAAGCTCAAAATTATTTACTACTCCTGTGATAAATGAAATTGAAG
>VZTH01015517.1:0-33840 GCA_013397815.1 Aleadryas rufinucha | reverse complement strand
GTGCCAGGGCCTCACCACTGTCAGAATTTCTTCTGTATGTCCCATCTAACCCTATTCTCTGTCAGTTTTGAGCCATTCCTCCTTGTCCTGTCACTCCATCCCGCGTAAATTGTCTCTCTCCATCTTTCTTGTAGCTTCTTCAGGCACTGGAAGACCTTATTTGGGTCAAAGCCTTTTCTTCTCCAGGCTGAACAATCCCAGTTCTCCAAGCCTTTCCTCATGTACTTCCTGCATCAGGGAAGTGCTGTCAGTAAAAGGAAATGTAGTCTTCTGTATTCTTCGGGTTTTTAAAAACTATCAGGATGAGAAAGTACAAAAAAGTTAGTTCTCACCTGCACAAAGGCAAAGAAAACAATCTTTTCTGTGATAAGAATACCTAAATACAATTAGCTCAGGGACAGATGCCTAGTAAGCTTCCAAAAGGGATTGCACGCCCTGGATTCCGTGGATCCAAACCCCATTCCCTTGAGAGGCAGCAGGGAGGAGAGAACTGCACAGTCTGGGAGCAGCTTTCCCTGGGGCTGAGCCTCTGAGGAAGTTTTGACAGGCTCAGAGGAAGTGTCAGACACCAGTTTAATTTCTGAGTGCCATTTCTCCCTCACCAGCTCGCAGCCAAGGTGTGATAACCTCTCTCAGAAGTGACAAGACACGAACCTGCTGACCTCGGGATAAAGGAGACCCTTCGCTACCTGCTTAACAAGAATCCCACAGGCAGCAGTGAATGCCAGGCTTTTGTGGCACTCCAGCCTGATCCTTGAGGAGCTTGCAGTGATGTCAGAGGAACCATGTCCCAGTGTAGTGTCACAACACACAGGTGGATGCGACAGAGGAAGAGGGAGCAGCAGGGGAGGACGGAAAACCAAACCCAAACCCAAGCTATATGAAATGCCATTTGATACTGTCAAATCTGGGTTTTTTAGACTCCCAGAGTGGTTTGGAATGGAAGGGATCTGAGAGCCCATTCCCTGGCAGTCCCACCCCTGCCATGGGCAGGGATACCTTCCACTATCCCAGCCAAGGGATATATATCCCAAGCCACTATACTCCAAGCCCCATCCAGCCTTGCCTTGGACACTGCCAGGGATCCAGGGACAACCACAGCTTCTCTGGGCACCCTGTGCCAGGGCGTCCCCACTCTCACAGCCAAGAATTCCTTCCCAATAACCCATCTAAGCCTGCCCTCCTTCAGCTTCCTGTAGCTTTTTGCTGTAAAAGAAGACTTTTAAAATACAGAGGTATGGCTTTTGGAAATTAAGTTTATACTGTAATAAAAAAGTAATAACCTTTTTGTTTCCAGGTATTTATGAAGAAGGTAGCTCCAGACTCTCCTCGTTTGACTCAATCTCTGAAGTCCTTTGTTAGTTACAAGTGGGTTGGTGCAACAAACCTGTGGCTCTACAATGTGCTACCCCTTCAGAGGTGTTTGAAGAAGTCCTTCCTGGGCTCCTGCACTGACCTGAAACAGAGACAGAGATGATCTTTGCCCATACACTTGTGCCTCTCTTTTTATCTGTCAGTGACTGGTAACTTTTTTTTTGCATACAAAAGTTCAGGTTTTTTATCTGTCTTTAGACTACTACTTTTTTACTTCAAGTGTAAAGCCAGGTGATTTCAGGCTAAAAGTGAGTTTCAAGATTTTACCCATGATGGCAGTTTACCTTGGGAGCAACTTGTCCTGGGATGTGATGAAGCTTGTGCCACATCTTTAGATCAGAACTGAATGTGTGACTGGTCTGTAAACATCTGTGTGAGCTGAAGGAGGAGTAGTGGTTACAGGGAAGAAATTGCTGAATGGAATTCTGTGGTCTCCAGGGCATGTGAAGCCCCATTTGGGTTATAAAAATGAGTCCACTCAGGCCTTAAAGCCACAATTCCACTGCCAACAGACACATGAACTCGAGGACATGGTCTAGTGCTGGCTTGATGATTGGACATGATGATCTTAAAGGTCTTCTCCAGCCTTATTGATTCTGTGATTCCATAGTCAATTCCTGCTTTCATTCCTGTGTATTATGTAGAACAAGAGTGTTAGGTGGGGGAATTTGTGCTGGAGAAGCTGTGGAGAGGAAAACTGTGTCTGTGAATTGTTCTTACTTTTTGTCTGAGTTTTTCTAAGAAAAATTTCTTGTGTTTCACATCTAATTAGAAAATTGTTTGTGGCCTGGCAGTGAATGTGTTGTGGTAAAAAATCTGTGTTCAACACTGTCAGTTACAGCTAAATGAAAATGAAAGAATTTTGGGCTTAATGATAATTTTCCTTGTTTGAAGATGTTTGTTGAGGTAGCAGTTTGGGATGCAGTCTGTGGTTCTGGTCACGTGTGAGGATTTACCACATTGCAGCAGCCAATTTGGGTAGGAGTCGTGACTGGAGTTATATTCCAGCCTTTTATAAGTATTTTGCTAATAAGAAATGAAGAGTATGATAATCTAAAAGCAAAAGACAAATAACACCCAAGCCTAAAATGTTTATCTGTGTAAAGGTTTTAGTGTAGAGGAATTGTACAGCCAAACCTCGTTTAGCGGTTTCAGGACTGGACTCCTAATTTGTTTATTTTTGTCATAAATCATGTTGTTAAATAATGCACTTGTGTTCTTCTTAGTTTCTAGATATAATAACATTTTTTCGAAATGGGTAAAAATGCTTAAATTTGAATGTCATTAATATATGTAAAGCACAACTTCTGCATCTGATGCTATTCATCACATCCCAAATTAATCATCAGGGACAGAACCCAATAGCTCATTTCAAGCAAAGGCCAATAGCTCTTGGGGAAATTAAATCATCTTTCAGAAATATTTCATTCTGAAAAGCTAATAATTCAATGGAAATGGATTTTTAGCAGAAAACCTGAGTGTGTTACATAATCTTTCTGTAGGGTTCTCCATCTCATACATTAACATTTCATGTCACATTTTAAAGCAGAATTTGTTGAAAAATAGTTTACACTGTTGTGGTGAGCGTCACAGTCCTTTAATATGTCTGAAGTGATAATAATATCGTTAGGGAACTCATGGGAACATCACTTAAATCTGATTGAAATGGAGACAAAACACAAAGGAAGCGACAGATATAGAGCAGGAAATTCTCATTTTTGCAATGACACTTTTATCTCATCTCTTCCCTCTCCCGTTCTACTGGAGAATGGGGTGTCCAACCCCTTCTACAAAATACTGTGCAATCTGCTGTTCCCTACCCCTCCCCTCCTGGTGTGACAACTTAATGGAGAATGAAAAAGGTATTAAAAGTGCATTTATTTTTAACTTTGCTCCTCTAGACAGTAGACAGCTCATGGCTATGCAGGGGGGGAAAAGGGAAGGACCTGCACCCTGTCCTGATGGGAACAGGGGAGATTATGTCCTTGGAAGGGGGAAGGCTGGTTTGGCAATTTTTTCATTCCAATAAGTGTTTATAACTCTTGCCACTTGACAGTTATATTGGCCATTTAAAAATAAACCTATAATAGATTGTTATTATTATTATTTAATTATAATATCTGTATTACATTAATTATAATATTGTATTATTATTATTTAATTATAAACCAGGTTTAGGTTTGCACTCTGAAAGGAACAGACCCTGTTCCCTGCCATGTGTTGGATGTTGTTTCATGGTACTTCCAGGCTCTGCTATCAAAAAAAATTGCACTGAAGTCTTCCCAAGACCAGGGTGGTTGGAATGTCCTCCAACAGCCAGAAGAGGGGTTGTTTCGTAAGCTTTCAGAATATATTTTTTTCCTTTATTGGGATTCTCTTTCTCTAAATACCTGGAGGTGCAAGAGGTTTGACCATCAGCAGGGCTCACCCTTTGGGGGTCCTGCGTCCCTTTGTCACCCCATGGGCTACTCACCCCATAAAGGAAGGGGACCCTGGCTCTGCTCACTCCTGGAACTCCACCCTGCACCACAAACAGTGGGCCCCATGCTGGTGAATCTTTTCGGATCAGTCCTAGCACAGGCATAACTTAGTCCGTATGTTTCGTCCAAGTGACATATTAATTATTGATTACGCCTAATGAATATGCTAATGGGCAGGATTCCAGAGTTCCTGCTGCCCTGCTGTGCTCTCCAGGCCCTCATCCATTTTTTAAGAGGTGTCTGGAGGATGTGACAGCATCTGGGCCTACGCCAAGGCTCTGCAATGAAGGCCACACACAGAGTTCAAGGGCTGGTGCTTGTCCTTCAGGGAGAGCAGCAGAAACTCGTTCAGTCTGACAGTTGTTCTTGAGATTTGCAATTAGATTATTCACTCTTTCCCAGTGTAAATGGGGGAAGTTATTAGTGCTTTTCCATTCGGTGGGGGATAAGGTGTGACCTCATTTTCCACTTCAAATGGAGGGAGAAGGGGAGAAAAACAAGTGGAAAGAAGTTCAGCCCAGCGGTGTAGTCAATAATATATTAAAACTGAAGCACTCCTTCTGCCTGCATTTGCAATGAGATTACAGAAGCTGTCAGGCCTCTCTATCTTCTTGCTGGTTTTCATCCTCAGGTGAAATAACAAAAAGGAAACAAAAAGTTCCTCTGGCAAGGCCTTGACTGAGGGTTTTGAATGCAGCCTGGAGCAAAGGCTGGTGTTTAAATTGCTTCACTCTAAAGAGCCCTGGGTGCTCTGGAGTGTCTGTAGGGACCTCAGCAGGTGCTTTCATGAAGCTCCACAGTTGGAACCATTTATTCAATAGCACATATTACAGCAGGGACAATTAATGTAATAACAGAGATGGAAATGGGAATAGTTTGGTGCACCAGGCTTGGAAAAAAGTGCTTTTGTAATCCTTTACAAACAGGAGACAGAAGTGCATCTTGAGAACATTATCATGAGCACTCATGAACTGATAAAATATCAACCTTGGAGGTATTAGCTTGCAAAGAAAAAAAAAGCCCCTTTTCTGTGTTTTGAACGCTGAATTATTTAATTTCAGCAATTTTTATTTTTCTGTTGTTTTTCAAGTGTTAGCAGGCTCTCTCCAGTGCATCATGAATTAAATGATGCTGCAGCTGCAGGCCAAGGCCCCACAAGAAATCGAATAGTACCTACAGAGAAGTGCCACTAAAGACTTGACTCCAAAGCACGGGCTGGGTATTAATGAGTGAGTAAAGGAGTGTTAGAAAAAGGCCATGACTCCAAGTCACTTCCACAATCAGGTTTTCTTACTTATAATTCTATTTCAAAATTCTTTGAAGAGTTTGGAAAAGTTCTTTCTTTGGTGGGGATTAATTCAGGGAAATGCCACGTTTATCTGTGAGGAACTGGGATGGGACAATGACTCAACCATAGGTCATGATTTTTAATGTGCTTTTATGTACAGGTTTGTACGATGTAAGTTTTAATTTTAGCCTAAACCAAAGCACTAATGTGTGGCATGAGCTTGAAGAGAGATTTTCCCCCAAAACCTGGAAATGCAGCTGACAACACCTGTTGGAGATCTCCATAGTTTGTAAAAAGGGAAGTTACATTACTATAAAAGTATTTAAACATAATCATAACAAAATCACTTTTTTTTTTTTTCCCTAGCAAGAGCAGATAAGATTCCTCTTTCAGCCAGGGATAAATAGTTCATATTGATCCATCAGTTGTGCAAAAAGAGTGTTGAGATGAAATAGTTTAAACTGCCCTAAGGTTTCCTAAAACAGTAGAACAAATTGTGTAACAGTAGGTTCTCTTCTTCAGAACTAACAAAAAAATCTAAATCTTTTCATAGAATCCCAGGATGCAGAACATCCTGTGTCTTCACTGACTGGAGATACTCTTCTAAAGAGCATGAAAGTTTGTTCTTACAGATTTGCATTGAAAAAAATAGGGATTGTCCCTGTTTCTGGAGCTGGATACCTTAAAAAAAGGCTGTCCTGGAAGGTTGGGGTAAAATGCTGATTGTTTTTCTTTCTGCTAATCACAGAGGCATTGAGTCACTCAATACCAGCTGATGAAGGAGCCTTTCTACCCTCTGGATATTTGCTTTTGTATTTTTTTTCCCTCCCCAAAATTGAAAGTGGNTCTTGATTTTAAGACCAAGGAAAGGCATCAATATAAAAAATGGATTGCCAGAAACTGGTAGTGTGGGTAGAAGTAATTCAGGAGGTGCTACACTGAATGAAGGGAAAGGCTTCTGCCTCAAAGGTAAACAAGAATAAACTCTGTGTTTCTGTGCTCGCCCTTGGGGGTCAAAGCAATAAATACTCTCTTTTCCTTGCTTGAAGTTTATACTTTCTGTAGGAATGTGATTTTGCTTTCAAAAAAAGCCTTAATTCTTCTTCCTTGTGAAAACAAATTTCATCACTAACCCATAAATAATCACAGGAAAAAAATAATAGCAACCTAATTTACATCTAACCTTTCTTTTTAATGATTAATGGATACTATTTATGTAAACTGTTTCTACATTCCAGCGTGAAATGAAATTTAAATTGCAAATTTTACAGTGGTGTATTTTAACTGGTGACCCTTTCCCCAATCACAAATTAAAAAAACCCAATTACATTTGTAATAAAGATGCTAATGCATTTCTTGTTTTTAGGGCATGTAAAGTTCTTGCTGCCGGCAACTTTCATTCTCCCCGCTGATGAGCCACTAAAAATGTATTTCCCAAAGTGCTCCAAGATGTGTGGATGTGGAGGAATTCTCAGCTCATCCACCCTGTGTCCATGGCCAGGTAAACCTGTTGAGGGCTGTGTTGTCCACGATTTCCCCTGGACGAGGGCAGCCCTTGGAAGGAAGGTGGGTTCTCCTCACCTTTGAGGCACTGAACTTTCACACAGGGGGCCAAAGGGCTCCAGGGATTACTTGGTCCTTGGACACTGGTGTGGAAGATGCTCCTCTCTGCCTGCTGCAGGTTGGATTGTCCTTCATGCAGGGTTGTGAGAATGGCCAGGAAAGGTCCCTGGGGTGTGGCTCTCCTCAGTTCTTTGTGTCCCACAGAGCTTTGGATTGGAGATCTCAGAGGCAATTCAGTTCCAGCCTGAAACAGCGTTTTCTTCTTTTGCTTCCAATTGCACTCAGGACCTCTTTGGGGATTAGAAGGAGAAGGTATTTCAGTACCTTGCTGTTGCTCTATTAAAACTCCAGGAGGATACAGGAGTGGAGAGGAAGGAGCTGAGTGTTTTCCTGTGTCCCATCACACTCAGGACTGTGTTCAGCCGTGGCTTTCAAAGGGCAGCAGGCTCTGCAACCCCCTCTGAATCACTCTGGTGGCTGCTGTGAGCTGCACAGACCCTCTGGGATGTGATTGCAGCCCCAAGGCCCCAGCTGTGTGTCACATCTGTTTGGGGATCTGGAAGGGAATGAGGAACAGGGACTAGCCAAGGGGGTGTGGGGAAAATCGTGCTGGAACTGGGTGCCCTTTGCTGCCTTTGGACTGCTGGTCTTGTGAAGGGAACCAGGGCAGAGCTTTCCAGCTGGATGGATTTTCCTCCCTGATGCAGAGCACTAGAGAGAAACACATCAAAACTACCTGAGAAGTTTGGGGTTTTTTAAGGCCTTTTGTTCTGGTGGGTGGGGGAGCTTTATTCTACTTTTGTAGCAGTGCACTGTTGGATAAGCACGGGACTAAATACTGTATTTGTGTCTGTACATCTGTGGGGGCAAGAAGAAAGGTGATAGGGACTGAAAAATAGAACAGTCTGCAGAAAGGCAGAGTCTGGGGACTGCATCAGGCTGTTTCTGACAGTGCCAGCAGACGGGGCACTGCAGTGCTCATCACTTTCTGCTGGTCTCTGTGTCCAGCAGTATGAAAATATCGTTTTACCCACAGACTGAGCAAACTCATTCTGTGAAACATTAAATGTGGAACCCCTGGGTGTCGTTTGGAGATTTCCTTTGCAGACTAAAAGAGCAGTTTAATGGCAGGTATATAAACCTCCTTAGCAATGCTTTTGAAAGCTGTGACAGAGATGACCCCAAGGAATCTCAAGCTGTAACTTTTGCAGCCCTCAGTTGTTCCTGGCTGTGACACATGCCTTGGGAGAGGGAGCACCATTGTGTGGTGGGGATTCACATGACTTAGAGCTGTGCTTAGGCTGATCAGGACAATAATTCAACAAGAGAAATCATCTTTCTTCAACTTGGATGGGACCAATTTCTGTGTATCACAGGGGCTGGAACTGGATGGGCTTTAAGGTCCCTTCCAACCAAACCATTCTGTGCATTTATGATTTTATAGTGACTGAGCATCTTGTTTTCCAGAAACCCCCAGTGTGACCTTGGGCACACAGGCTCCAAATCCAGCCTGATGATCTCAGCATAGCACATCAGGATCTGCATTTTTTAAGGTCGGAGTCCAAGGCAGTCCAAGGCAGCCCAGTGTTGGTGTTTTTGCTGGATCATTGGCAGTACACGACACTCACTCACTGCTTGGGCAACTTTGCTTAGCTCTTACCACAGAATTCAAGAGGCCTGAAATCTCAGGGCTCGTTGCAATCACTTCTCTCTGTGACATGATATAATTGCTTGCCCTGTCAATTTATTAGCACATAATGCTGCCTTTGTGTTGCCACCAGCCTTGAGCTCTGCTGTTGTGTGGATTTTAGAGTTCCCTGCTATTGTTCTGGTCAGCAAAAGCCCACCTGACCTTACCTCTTTGCTTAATAACTCCTTGGGAACACTAATTTAGTCCGATTTCTCTGTGCTTTCAATGCTATCTTATTATTTTCTCATTTAATTTCTAGCTGAAAGTGTTATGTAGTTACAGCTAAGAGGTTGGGTCCCTTCAGTAATTCATTTTTTGTCATTGTACAGTGACCAAAGCACTCAGCTCAAGCGACAGAATTCACACAAAGCCTGATGCTCTGGCTGCCCTTCAGAGGAGGCTTCTGGGTTCAGATCTTTCTTGACAAAGAGGCACCAAATTGATTTAATGGACTGTTATAACCTCAGCCAAGGCTTCAGATTAGTATAAAAACACTTTTTCCACCCTCAGTTACTTCCCCGTGGAGGTTAGTGGCTTTCACTGAACATGAACTTATTTCTGCTGATATTAGAAGTAACACGGCTGGGTTTGTAAATGAACATGGTTAAATGGAGTCTGTAATAGACAAAAATGAAAGTTTGACTGTTTCACCTTTAATGAAGGTATTCAGGCAAGGTATTACTTAAATTGCTTAAGCAGTTCTGGTTATAATACAGCACTGAAGATGCTGAACTTGTTAGCTTGTTGATTGCATGGTTGTGTCAGGGCTAATCATGACTGACAAATAATTGAAGCAGTCTTACTAACTCTATTAAAAGATATATTCCAACAGCCACAAAATCCTCATCTGAAAGGCAAATCCTGTGTGCTGCAGCCCACTGAGAATCTTTCCAAGCTGTGCACACAGCAAAATGTTTGTTGTGCTGCTAGATGCGAATATTGACTTTTAATTTACCCTTTAAAATGAAAATCAGGAGGGGAGAAAACCTCTTCTAAAGGGTTTTAGTCCTTCTTATTTAAGCAATTATCAGAATATGCTCAAGGAAACATGATGCAAGATCCCTCTTCCGTGACTTAAAATTTACCCTGGTGGGGAAGGGAAGGCTTTGGTGGCTGGTTTAGTTTTGTTTTTAAATGAAATTATTAATTTTATACAATCTCTTCTGTTGTGAGGCCAGAGAACGAAACCATTGGCTATTTCTACTCCTTCCAAGTAAATGCCTGCAGGGACACCTTCCACTATCCCAGACCCTGGCCTTGGACACTTGCAGGGATCCAGGGGCAGCCACAGCTTCTCTGGGCACCCTGTGCCAGGGCCTCAGCACCCTCACAGGGAAGAAATTCTTCCTAATATCCCATCTAAACCCATCTATCCTATCTCTGCCAGTTTAAAGCCATTCAATCCTGTCTGAGACCTGGGTCTGTTCCAGAGCTGTCAGGTCAGAAGAGTTACCAGAGGGGGGTGTTACCTGGCCCTTGGTGCTTATCTCCTTGGATCCGGATTTTGGGCTGGGTATGGAGGTGTGACTGCAGGTGTTTGGGGCAGATCTCTGCTGTTAAGGGTCTGTTCAGGGCCAGCTTTGTTCCAGGATGTTCCCTGGGGGGCAGTCAGAGCACAGATCTGGATCCTGTGCCTGTGGTTCGGGCACCTCTGACCCTTCTGCCTCTGCTGCTCCGTCTGCAGCCCGAGCCTGTCCCACTCCCCAGCACTGCTCAGGGTGCTGTAACACATCCTGCAAAGCATCCTGGATCTGCCAGACAAGGATTTCCTACTGAGGGAGAGATTTTCTTGTGCTGTTCTCAGAGTATAGACTTTAAAACCATTTGCAGCCTGCTGAATTGCTTTTGTTTTTCTCTCCTTCTAGAGCACTTTTGAAAAAAAAAAAACCCTCCATCTGCCTTCCTTCTATGTTTTCATGGAATCATGGAATATCTTGAGCTGGAAGGGACCCACCAGGATCATCCAGTCCAACCCCTGGCTCTGCACAGACACCCCAACAATCCCACCCTGTGCCTGGGAGCATTGTCCAAACGCCCCTGGAGCTCTGGCAAGGTGTGGAAAACCCTACATCACACATCCCTCAGAGGTATGAAGCTCAGGAGTCAAATCCATATGATTTATTTGTATTTGTTTTTGCTGTTGTATGTTTTTCTGCCAAAAATAAAATGAAGCTCAAGCAGAAGCTTGTCTCATGGGCATCGTATTTCAAAAATTTCCAAAGTATCCAAAATAAAAATTAAAACATTAACATGAAAAACATTAGAACAGCAATAATACAATACATGACATTTAAAAGGCCAAAAAGAATCACAGCTATGTCATTTTAGGCCTCTGAAGAACACCTGCATCGGTGAAACAAGCTGGACAGGACTGTTTCAAAAGGATAGTTTGGAATGTATTTTGGTTCTAATTAAATCATCAGCTTAATAACTCCGAGGAGGGCTGTGGGTTGTTGCAAAGCTGGGTGAGTGGCAGAACTTGCTGTTCCCTTGTCATTTCTAGGCTGGTCTCATTTCTGCTCAGCCTGCCTTATCAGCACGTCAGATGGAAATCAGATCTTGCAGAAGCTGTATTATTATTGTTTTGTTTTTCAGCAGCCATGAAACCTGACAGTTTTCTGACATTTTCAGCAATTGAGGGCACAGACATTTCAGATTGCAATGTTTCTCTGCACAAAAGCTTAATAGACTTGACGTGCTTTTCCATCTCGCCTTGTTTGAGAGGGACACAGGAGCCAAAGTGAGATGTTAACTTCCACAAAGAAAATCACAATCTGCCACTTTCTTTTTTATCTGCTGGATCAGATCCTCAATTTCCATCAGCTGTCTCCAGTTGTGCTGAAATATGATTGAACATTCATCTTGTTCCCCGGCTTCGGCGCACACCACACAGCACAAGTGACTACAAATTGAGAGCTTAATACTGGTTGTTATTTTTATTTGCTAAAAAGGTACCAGTTTATGCTCTTTTTGTTCATAGTAGCATAAAACTGGAGTTAAGCATTGCTTTGGCCAAACAAAATGTGATCTATCCAGGCTTTGAACAGCCCAGTTTTGCCCATTTTCTGTCCTTAGTTTTGCTTTTGTTCCAGCGTCAGCCTCTGGTAACGTCACATCCTCAGCTCATCCTGGGTTAAACATCATCCAGGTGTTTGGGGCATTTTAACCTTACTGATGCTCTCAGACAAGGCTGTGAAAAGGGGAGGGGGCAGTGAGTCACTGACCCTCCTGGGGGACATTCCTGTGCTGCCCTCAGAATTCCAGAGTTTCCCCTTTTCCTTCTTTTTGTCCTTTGGTACATTTTCAGCAGTTTTAGTGAAAAATTTCACAGCGAGATGGGTGTTGCTTGTTAAAAGGATTCATGATAATGAACATCCTGGCAACTACACTTATTTTGGCAGTTTTTAAAGTACAGCACAGCCTTTTCCTGCTAACAGGTCTAATCACATAGGACTTTTCCTTTTGCATTTTCCCATTGTGGATAGATAAATATGCCTATTGTGAATAGATAAATACTGCCAAGCTGTATGGACATGACTGGGAGGCAGGACTTGGGCTTTAGGAGCCTTCCACAAGCATTTAGTGAGCTGCACAAAGAGCTTTCCAATTAAACTTGCTTTTTTGGGTCAAGTGGTCCTGAGAAACCTTGGCTAGGAGCACTCAGCACCCAGGCAAAATTCAGCTTTGCTGGACCAACAAGAATATCCCTTAGAAAGGGGTGCTGAGGGATGGGGTAGGAAGGGTCAGAGCGAAATTGGGGCTGGAAAGAAATAGAAGAAATCAGTGAGGGTTTGGGTGAGACAAAAAGGATTGCTGGGACTGGAAGGGGGAAGGAAAGATTTGATGTCACTGCTTTCTGCCCTTGCAGCCTCCCAGTTCTACATCCATTGAGTCCCAGGGCTTCAGCCTTGGATGCATCCCTGGATGCTGAGGAGAGACCTGGAAGAGATGATGTTCAAAAAAAAGGAGGGGAAGAACCTGTGGAGGGAGAGTAAAGAAAACCTGAGTGAGTTTGGTGGGAAACTCTGGAGTTTTCCGCTCTTGGCAGCTGGTGGGGCAGGACGTGGTGGCATCTCCTGGGGAGCTCATCTCGCTGTGGATTTGCTCACATGTCCTGTTCTTTTCCCAGCAGGAACTGGGATGGATGGATGGATAGCTATGAGGCAGAAGGGCTGAGGCTGCCAATCCCTGTTTCAGCAGCTAAAGGAGCTGAACTCGTGAGTTACAAGTTGTGTACTCAAAATAAGGGAGTTGGTCCAGGAAGCAAATTCATTGCATACAGTAATTTTACTGACCTCCCCAGGAAGGAATGCAGCCAGGTAGGTTTTAACACAACATCTGTCAACTCTATGCTTATTTTGTTTTGTTTTTATTGCATTTATATGCTCTTTTAGTACTTTGAAAACTTTTCCTTTTGAAAAGTAGCAAAGCTGCATCAAACCCCCTCAGTCTAAGCCTGTGAGGTACTTTACCTGTATGCTGGTTGCTCCTCGTAGAAAACTGATAAATAATACTTTTTGGACACTCAAAACATATACCAATCATCATTCGACCCATCACTGCTATTTTGTTAGTGAATTATGAATCCAGGAGAAAAGTTTTTATAGCCAGTATCCTGAAAACTCCCATAATGAACTCCCAAGATACAGCAAAGTTTGCTGCCAATAATACAAATAAATGTTGTATCAGGCTGTGAACATGAAATGGAATATGAAATATAACAACTGAAAGGTTGGGAACGGTTGTTCTTTGGTACCTGGTTTATATTTTATAACTATGGGAACTAAATCAATACCATGATTCTTTATGCACGGACATTTCCAATCTTGTTACGGAATTCTTATAAAATATTCAGAGAACCAGGGGGAAGACAGTAACTTGAAGGGTTCAGGTTATATTCTTGGCTGTCAGGGGAACATTGCTTGAGAGGATTGAAAAATATCCCAGAGCATTTTTTTCCCGGGTGGTGTTTCAGGCAGCTGTGTGCTCAGGGATGGGAATAAACCCTTTTAACACTGGAATTGTGTTAATCCTGGGTTTGTAGCCACAATGACCTTTGCTAAACGAGGCCGTGGGCTGGGGGAGCCACCCCAGCAGGGAGAGGCTGTGGGCTCAGTGGAGCAGACGTGATTTGAGCAGGCAGTTGTGTTCCTTGTGTCCCTCAGGGTTTGCACTTGGGATGGCAGTGCAGCTTCGGGGCTCTTGGGGCTGTGTCCACACCACGAGGCATCACCACCCAGCTGGGGCTCACAGAGCTGCCAGAAGGCCTGCACAGCATGCCCTGGGATTGCACTTTCCCAAACCCCAAACTCTGTCCTAAGACACAGAATCCCAGAATCACTGAGGCTGGAAAAGCCCTCCCACACCATCGAGTCCAACCTGTGACCAATCCCCACCTCGTCAGCCCAACCAAATCACCAAGTGCCACATCCAGTTTTTCCTTGGACACCTTCAGGAATGGGGACTCCACCACCTCCCTGTTATTTTCCAATGCTCTTTTTTAACTCATGTATTCTTTCCCACCTTACCCATAAATTGGCTTTAAATATGTTCTTAAACCACAAAAAGCATTTTAAAGCATTTTAAAACGAGCATCTGTGGCTGTAGAGAAGAAGGGAGAGCAAGTTTTCCTGTGAGTGGGAATCTAATTTGTTATCACCTGTCTTAGGTACTTAAGAATATGATTTGTGGCCTACATGAAAAATGGAGTTGTTTCATGTAGTAAAGCTCAATTTTGTACTTCAAAGAGCACATAATTTTGTAGCTGCTTCTCAGAATAATAGGATTTCACTTTATTCAATTATTTATGTCTTATATTTGAGCTTACTCTTCAGTTAGTAAATTAAGTTGTTTTATTTATTATTCTGTTAAACAGAATAATTTTATTATTTCTATTTCTATTAACTCCAATTCTTTAGCTCATAAGGGCTTCCTGGGGTCATCTTCTCCTTCCCTCACTCAGAGCACAGCTAATTTTGAAGTCAATCTAGCTTTCTCCACAATTCATTATGCTTTTTATTCTTTATTCTTTATTTCCAAGGATGGAAACTCCACCACCCCCCTATAAAAGCATGAGACACCCATGAAACTCTTGGTCCAACTCTTCCCCTGAAGAACTCAGCACAGCACTAAGGGGGGGTCACAGAAACCTCTGCCTTGTACCAAGGAGGGTTAATTTTGATGGACAATACAGTTCAGGGGAGGTAAGGCAGCTAAATACAATTTATACTGCAAAATTCATCCCTTTATCGATGAATTGAGTGACCTGTCACATGGAAACTACTTGTTTTTTTAGCCTAGTCTATAAAGGACTTCGTGGAGGAATTTATTAAACCCTGCACTCATGAAGAATATTCCGAATCTTCCCCTGCTTTTTCCAGGCAGAAATACTTCTTTAGGAAATGATTCATTGTTCCTTAATGCTTTCTAAAAAAAAAACCATTGACTTTTTCATCCAGAGGGAGTCTCTTATTTTGCCTTTTGGGTGAAAGCACTTAGCCTTGTGCACACGAAGCATTAAAAGCTATGAGCCAGGCCCGCCCCACGTGTCTGCAACAGCTGTGCTTTTATTCCTGTCGTTTTTAAGGCTCCTTTTGTTCATCTTCTTCTCTATGGCAGCCTGGTCACTGTTTTCATATCTTTCATATCAAGTCAGTGCTATAAATTCAGCTGTTTCATCTGGAACCGTTTCTCTCTAAGGAAAGCAGAGAGTCTCGTGGACTCCAAGGACGCAGGAATTATGGAATCCTTAAACACGCAAAATATAAGCAACACAATTTAAAAACTGGGACTGTAGCTCTGTGTTTACAATTAGGACGGATTCCAGTGCAAGGAAAAATCCTGGATTTTAGGATAGACTATTTTTCTTTGATATTTGAATAACTATTATTTGCCCTTTCTTTTCCTCGCCTTTACAGTTTCAGGAAAATCGCGTAGAAAGGTGAAATGGCTAAAGAGGCACCAAAGGATGGTGGTGGTGTTTTCAGCTAAAGACCAGTGCCCACAAAGGGGTTTCAGATCTGTTTTGTGAATAAAATAAAATAAAATAAAATTCACAAAACATGTTTAGGCTTGATCTAAATGAGCTTTTGGGTAGTCAGGTGAACTGTGGATTTTCTGATCTCCATCCAACCCCTCCTGTCTTTGGTGTATTTCATACAGAATATGTTTTGCTTTATCAGACCTCTAGATGTGATCAATTTGTGCTGGTATTGATGCAGAAATGAAGGCACTGCCCTACAACAGGTGTTGCAATAAAATGCCTGTAAAGCAGTGGCCAGTTCTTCTCTCTACACTGACTTTCCCTTCGTCTGAAGGGCTGCTATTTTTATATTCCATGTTTTTTACAGGATTAGCTCTGGTTGCTGGAATGGTTTCAGCTCACTGCAGCTCTGGCAATTGCAGTCTTTGGAATTAAATTACAGAATTTTCTGCTGTGAAAGACACAGAGGCTGTGCACGGCACTGTTTTTGAGCTAAATATAAATAACACTGTGATAAGCACAGGTTTGTTCCACTGCAGACGTGAAGGTCCCAGAAAAATCAAACCACCCAAACTCCTCCATGCATCCCATATCAGGATTTCATTCTGGGACAACTTCTTCCTGTGACTTCTGCTTTTGGGAAGCAGGAGGCCTGAGCAGCAGTGTGAGTTCCACATCTCAGCTGTGAGAGTGGCTCATCTCCCTTGCTGGAGTCAGGACTTGAGAGAAAAGAAGCCTCACCCAGTACCTTCTTTCAGGTAATGAGACCTAATTCAGGTCCCTGTTAAAATTCTGAGCCTTTGCCAGATGGCAGAAGGCTTCCAGCGCCAGTGACTGGTTTTTTCCTTGAGAATTAATACCATAAGATTTTAAACAATGTTTCATTTAGACACTGTTAGACTTTTTACAGAAAATAATAGAAAACCCCAAACAAATAAAGAGCACTATCTAAGGTAATTGCTGCAGTGTGTTGCCTCTCATTTCTCTTTATTTCACAAGGTCTTTGCCCTTCAGATCCCGTGAAAGGCAGAACAGGGTTTTATATGTACTTTATTATGTGCCCTTTAAAAAACTCCAAACCCAACTGTCTTCCCCTGAAATGAATCGAGACAGTGTGAAATCCTTCCTGTGTGTTCTCAGTAACGAAAACACACTTTGAAGGAATCCTCTGCTTCTCTTTTCCAGGTGTTTGGTTGACATTTTTGTGTTTGTTTCTCCTTTTAGCTGTATTCATCCCATATGCCTTAAGTTTCTGGGGTTGTTCAGCCTGGAGAAGTCTCTGGGGAGACCTCACAGCACCTTCCAGTCCCTAAAGGCGCTCCAGGAGAGTTGGAGAGGGGCTTGGGACAGAGGATGGAGTGACAGGACAAGGGGGAATGCCCTTAAGTTGCAGGAGGGTATGTTTAGATGGATATTGGGAGGGAATTGTTCTCTGTGAGGGTGGGGAGGCCCTGGCACAGGGTGCCCAGAGAAGCTGTGGCTGCCCCTGGATCCCTGGAAGTGTCCAAGGATAGGTTGGACGGGGCTTGAAGCAGCCTGGGCTAGTGGAAGGTGTCCCTGCCCATGGCAGGGGTCGGATGAGGTCTTTGAGGTCCCCTCCCACCCAAACTACCCCGGGATTCCATGATGGTTTATATGCTAAAAGGCATCTCTGGGAAGCTCTCAAAACCGCAGTATATTTAATGCATATCGAGCTCATCAGGATTAGATTTTCTCCCTCTCTTTAAATCATGGTTTGCCTTGCAAGCTTTTATTGTGTAATATTTTACGTTTAAACCCAGCCTGATTCCCTCAGGAGCCCATTCATCACGGCTGGCTGTTCTCACAGTGCTGTAACTTTGCAGCCACACTGGTTTGCCAGGTTGTCACCTCTGTTTGTCACGTAAATGCCCCGAAGGTGGTGGTGAGGCCATGATGCTTTTTGCTTTTTATATATACCCCCTCTATATACTCTTTTGTATAACTTTTATGTATTCTTAAGGGCCTTTTAGCCCACATACTTCTAATTCTTCAGCTTTGATAACCAGCACAGACCCAATATTCCCTTAAGCCAGGAGACCAAACATCTCAGAAGCCTCAGACACCGAGGTCTTCTCTGGAACACATTTTGTAAACTGAGATAGGCCTGGCCAGGGGGGGAAAGTTCCTCGGGGAGGGGGGTTCACTCAGCCTCTCATTGGGGAATCTTTGATGGATATGTTAATTGGTAAAGCCTATAATTTATACCCAAACTATTGTGGGTGTGCATTTCGGGGGGTGCTCACGGGGGTGCATTTGGGTGTGCATTTGGATGTGCATTCCAGCGTGCTCCACCTGGACAGAGTGCACCAAGGATCCTTAAAATAAATACCGAGGTAAAATCCCTTTTTTTGCCTTCTAACCGTGTTTGGCTCTTGATTTTAAGACCAAGAAAAGGTATCAGTGGCACCCATGGCCTGGAGACAAGAAAATACAGTGTCCAAAGAGCCCATCCAGGAGCAGGAAACCCATGGCTTTACAACTTGGAGTAGCTGTGCTGTGGGAGCAGCAGGTTCCTGGTCTCATGAATCTTGTTAAAGATACTTTTAGCAGCAAAGGAAGCATTTATTTCCACCACGGAAATATTAACAACGTTTGGATATTTATTCACAGCAAGGAGCGTCTTATTTACTGCAGTGCTAAACTGGTCAAAGTTTTATTGTGTCTTAAAAAATCAGCTAAATAGGTACCAAAAAGTGAGACTCAATAGCACAATGATCAAAGCTTTTACATTTTGATTTTTCTTGGGAAAAGAAAAATCTTAAAATAGTTTTAAAAATAGAGGTTTTTCAGTGTATCTGCATGCTACTGACCTGAGACAAACCCTGCTTTGGAAAGGAATGACTGGAAACTTTCAAACACACCTTTGGAGTGAATAAAAACTGAGATTATTTGAGGAACAGTGTTAATTAGTTTGAGAGTGAGATAAGGGATCTACCCCATATCACTCCACCTTTTGTTTAAAATGCTCACATTGATGTTTTCTACTGCAACTGAGTGTTAAGAATATTCTCTGCTGGTTTTTCCTGATGCTCAATAAGTGTTGCCCAGCCAATAATTCCTAGACAGCAAAGATACTAGTGGCTCCTATTGGCTACCCCCCCACTTCAGGAGTAAAGAAGCTGTATTTGATTATTACAATCTAAGTTAATATTAGTATTTATTTGATTATTATAATCTAAGTTAATATTAGTCTTTATTTGATTATTTAATACTTTTAAATGAGCTTGATCACGACTCATGGATGAGATCATAAGGTCTTGGAACTCAATAAATGGGCTTAGAAGGCAAAACTGTTCTATTTAAGTGCTACTAAAACTCATTCCTTGTTCCAACTTTTTGTATTTTGGTTTTTTTCCCCTCAAAACTCATCCTCAACCAAGACATAACTGTGAGTACTTGAGTGATAAAACCAGAGCACTCCGAAGATGTGTTCGAGCAGCAGGCAGGCGCTTCCCTTTATTAATATATGGGGCTTGTCAGAAGTACAAGACTACAAAAATTGGCTTACTTTGATGTATTGAACTGTTTAAGAGAAATATTATGCCAGCAATTTCCCGTGCCTTGGCCTCAGAAGACAGTGTCTGTCTGACGTGACTGTGGGAAGAAGGAAAGGCTCCCTCACAGCTCCAGGGGGCTGTGCCTGCAGAAGTTTGCTGGGTGGACGTGACCAAACACGGCCTTTGTCGTGATTTTTTCTCAGTGGGGGTAAGAGATCTTTGCAAAGAATGACTTTGCCAGTAATCCAGTACTAATGGGAGGAATTCAGCCTTTGGGGTTTGGTCAGAGCGGGGTATTCCTATGGATCATGTGCATTTCATCCACAAGGTCGAGTAGCTCTGCCTTCTGTGAATTGTCCAACGTGGAAAAGATTATCCTGGTCACTAAAGAATGTCCTTTCCCTGTCCCTTCCATGGGATGCAGTGTGGCTGTAGGTGATACACATCTCCCCAGCTCCTCTCCCCTCCTGTTCCCGTTCTGACCTTTGCAGTTTTTAACTACTCTGCCATTGGATTGTGCAGGGGAAAATATTGTTGTCTGATGGAATTAAAGTGGATCAAGAACTGTCTGAATGATCCAATCAAAGTGATTAAAAACTTGGAAAGTTGGCCCTGTGCTGCATCTTTGTTGGACTTTGACGGCATGGAAGGAAACTGTAAATGCTTGCTGAGACAAGTGTTACTCATGTTTGCCATTTGTGCCAGTTTGCTGGCTGTTCTCCTAATTAATCATCCCTTTAGGCTGCCGTTTAGTTTCTGACAATTGCTAACACACGCTTTCAAAACCTGCACCCTACAGACCGTGCTATTTGTGGGTGTCTGAGGGAAGAGAGGATGTGGCCGTATAAATGCATTCCACAGCCTTTGAAATTAATTCCCAAGTGCTCCAATCGCTCTTCCCTGCTCTAGGCCAAAACCAAACATTGTTCTTACTGACTGAGATGAGAGTTTCATTTACCAGCGCTGTGATATTAAACTAACCAAGATTCCATTACACAGGGAGTGTTGAAATGAAATATGATGGAAATGGAGATTGTCTAACTCTCTGCATGAAATCAGTGTCGTTTGAAAGGGAAGGTGTCCGTGCTAAATACTGTTATCTCTCCACGGTGTGAGCTCCCTGCTTGCCTTTGAGCAGGGAAGAAAAGAAGGAAGGGTGGTGACCCCCCTTTAGTGCAGCCTCAGCAATCATGAATTTGATTATCCAGACAGGAGGAGTTTGCAAGGCTCTTCCCTGCTGCGTGCAAGAGGTGAGGAACAGACCCTTCTTTCCTGTAAAAGTATTTAAATTATACAGTAATTAGCTGAAATTTCTAAATAGACTTTGTCACAAGGACTGGGGCCAGGCAGGACTCACAGGACTGTGTCAGGCACTGCTTTGCAAAGTCAGGCTCCAATTTGCTTTCCCTCTCCTTGTGCTGAGTATCCTGAAGGATTTTCCTGGTTTGTGCTGGAGATCATCTTTCCTGGCCCCACAGAAGAATAGCCTTGATTTCACTTGGGCAGAGCAGGAAATGGAACATTCCCACCTCTGGGTAGATGACTGCATTGTATAGATATTTTCTGTGGTTTGGGTTTTTTCTTTCTTTTTGTTCCTCCTTGGGCCACTCACAAAATTGCTTCTCCAGTCCTGAGTAAAGGCACGGGGGAAGATGGACTTGAATTTCTCTCCTCAGTTTCTTAGCTAGATCTAAGTAAAAATCAGCAAAAGTGATTGGATTTTGTCCAAAGTCTTGGAAGATCTCACAGTGCTCCTGGTCACTCTCAGTGATTCCACATCTTAGTGCAAACTTCTCTCCTGCGAGATCTGACTCCTAATTTTTGCCTGTGTTTCAATATGCAGTGTGTTATTTATATTTTTTAGACCATAACATGTTCTGGGAGGATTTTTTGGTGGTTTCCCGAGCTCTGTCTGGTGGCATTGTTCACTCACATCAATAGGATCACAAATGGGGGATTAGCAACGCCGAGTGGATTGTTCCCCTAATCGATTGGCATTGTCATGGAAATGAATGTTGTGGAACTCTGCTCCAGGTGTCACTCCAGCAGGACAGGAAGGGATGGGAAGGGATGGGAAGGGATGGGCTTTTCTGCTGATCCCCTGCGTCTTGTTTGAAAACTCACAGTTGAAGCATTGCAGAGAAAATCTAAATGTGACTGAAACATAACTCTGGAGTGTAACATCATGAATGTCTTGGAAAAGCCAGGTTTTCCCAAGTTTCCAGGGAGCAGCTTCCAGCGTGAGGGCTCCTGCTCCATTCACTGGAGCCTCGTTCAGACCACACTGGTGATTTCTTTAATGCTCAGCACATGACGATAAATTCTGTACCCAGGAGACTTTCCTCCTCGTGCTTAAAATTTTCTCCAGAACATTGTTTTGAGACAGTATTCTCCTAGAAACCAGGCTCAGCTCAGGTTAGTGCTGTGTTCAACTATTACAGATAAAGATTTTTAATTAGAATATAATGATTTTGTGTACAAGGTACTGATTTGGGATGTGAGAGGCGTCGATTCTGCTGCTGATTTCATCATGGCTGTTTACTCATAGACTTATTACTTTATTTTGTCTGTGTTTCCTCTACCTTTCTTCTGCCTTGTCTCTCAAAGACTGTAAATGTTTTAGGGATTGGGATTGTTTTCCCTCCTGAGTTGTATGAAGCAAACACAAGGCAACCCTGATCTCACCGAGGGCTTCAGTCATTACCATGTAACATTTAAAATACTCCTGATTAATAATATATTCCAGATTAGCTTCCTAAAGCCCAGCTTTGAAAGTTAAATCAGTTAGCAATTTCTGAGATAATTCAGATCTTAAAAAAAAAATCTAATAAATCGATTTCTCTGTGTTCCTCTGTTGACATTGTGGTAACTCAGCTCCCAGTCCTACAATGACTTCTCTGCAAACCTGAGTGTACTGTTGAGCAGCTTCCCTGACAAAGGGAGCTGCTCATATTTGCAATGTTAAGTGTGTGTGAGCTACTGAATTACAAGAAAACATAAAAACCCAGATCCTCTTCATCATTTCAAAATCCTGGTTTGTGTCCTTGCATACAAATCTTTGCCTTGTACAGAGAATTGCTGTCTTCTGACCTTTACAACAATGAGTTATTGCATGTACTCTATGTTTACAACACATTTATGCCAGCCCCAAAAGCAGGCATTTTGGGTGAAAATGCTGTCATGTTCTCTGTGTTGGCTGTAGGAATATGGAATCCATGTCATTTCAGGCTTCCTTAGTGTCTTTAATTATGTGCAAGCCAAAAATTAATGAGCCAGCTCTCTGCATGTGAAAGGAGTCAGCAGTTTTTTGGGTATTTCTGCACGAACACTTCACAGATTCTGACTGAGGTTAGGGAGCTACTGCACCACAAATTAATCTCATTCTGCATCATAGGGGATGTCTAAGGAAATTAGGTGATTACTCTCAGAGAGTGCCAGCTTCTCTCTAGTGTGAGAAATCTCTAACAGCAGCAGTGTGAGCAAGCAGCTCAGATGAACTGCCTGGTGCCAGGTGAGATGAATCCCCTTGGGATGGGCCAGGGGGGTAATTCTGAGGGGTCGGGTCTGGGTGCACAGGATGGAGCAGGAAACCTGCCTTCACTGCTCTGGGGAAAGTTTCCTTCTCTGGGAGCACCCAGAGTTTTCTTGCACCGTCAGGAAGGTAGATTCTGTGATTCAAAAGAAAGGAATTTAAAATACTTCAGAGATTCTGACTTTGCCCTAATGAGTGTGGTATGCTGGGTGAGGCAGGTAAATATATTTTTGGGGTTTTTTTGTGTTTATAATTATTGTTTCTGGTCTGGCTGTGGGCAGTTTCCTGAAACCCTGGAAGAACCCTTGTAAATCCCCTGTTGTTGTTCTGACATCAAATATTAGAAGAAAGGTTAACCCTGAATATAACTCATCTAGAGAGGTGGGGCTTTGGAAAAAGTGTGCAATTTCTTCTCGAGGACTAGTACTTGGTGTCAGACTACTTTGTGCAGCCAGAGTCAGGAGAAATAACTTACAGACAACCTGAGAAATGACAGTCACACAGGTCTGAAAAGCCCCCAGCACAGGGGGACTCGGTCTGAGTGGCACTAAATGATTTTATGTCACATAGAAGCACTTGCTGGTTTTTTGTGATGCTGATTCGTGGGGCCATTGCGAAATCAGGTTGTTTATCCCAAGGCAAATTCTTCTTCGTTAACATTTGCTTTCATCTTGTATGGGAACAAAAAGTTTAAAGTATTTGTAGAAAGCAGAGGCCTTTAAAAGATCAGCTGGAGATCCTGAAACACTTTGACTTGGTCATGTGGTAATCCAGACCTGGCTGCACTGTGCGATTCCTCCTCTGAGCAGGGATTTCCCTCTTGTGAGATCCAACCTTGGAATCAACTGGATTCCACCAACTATGGAATCAGCAAGGCTGGGTTACAGCTGCATCAGGTCAAGGTTTGGTTTTGACTGTAGGGTAAACCTTTCCCTTCCATTGTCTTTTTGTAGAACCACAGAATGGTTTGGGTGGGAAGGGACCTTAAAGATCCATTTCCAATCCCTCTGCTGTGGGCAAGGACTTCCTCCACTATCCCAGGGTGCTCCAAGCCCCGTCCAACCTGGCCTTGGGCACTTCCAGGGATCCAGGGGCAGCCACAGCTTCTCTGGGCACCCTGTGCCAGGGCCTGCCCACTCTCACAGAGAACAATTCCTTCCCAATATCCCATCTAACCCTGCCCTCTGGCAAGGGGAAGCCATTCCCCCTTGTCCTGTCACT
This sequence comes from Aleadryas rufinucha, assembly GCA_013397815.1. NCBI lineage: Eukaryota > Metazoa > Chordata > Aves > Passeriformes > Aleadryas > Aleadryas rufinucha. The sequence goes on along the minus strand of VZTH01015517.1, from coordinate 10,192 downwards.
CCATCTCTTGTCCCAAGGGCAGGGATGGCCTGTGGACATCCCTCCCGGGACACTGCAGCCATTTCTCCGTGTGCTGCTCATAAAATGCACCCAGGAGAGTTGGCCCTAGGAACAAACCAGACAGGCAAAGCCAAGTTTAGTTAAGCTGAAGTGCCAAGTGTCAGCCTGAGGGTGGTGGGCAGTGCTTGTAGTGCATCCTGAGCAGGCTGGCAGGCAGCAGGGCTTGGACCTGCTGCAGGAGGAACCACGTAAGGCTGGGGTTAGAAAATCTCACACAGCATTCCCAGAAATCCAAGATAAGGGTGAAATGTCTTAGATAAGCCACCTTGTCATGACACAAAAGACCTGCTGGTGACCTTAGCTGAAGTTGTTTGGAGTTTTATGCCGTTCCATTTTTCCCGGACTGGTTTACATTGGAGTCAAAAGTCCCCAGACCAAACATGCAACTTTTCTTGGGTTGGATAAACGTGTCCAAGGGTCGTCTCTAAACCCAGCTGTGGCTGTTCTGTGGACAAACCAGGGGTGGGACCTCGGGCCTCAGAGTCTGTTGGCGTGGCAGTGCTTGGACTGACCCCGTGGCACGGTGACAGGGCCACAGGAGAGCAGCCCCAGGGCTGTCACGGGTGGTCACCACACACAAGGCACTGAGCAGCCACAGCACAGCCCAGCTGTGAGCACAGAACTGGGACTGCTGCAGCTGGGGAGGACCTGACCTCGGGGAGATTGGCTTTGATTGCCTTAATGGATTTGATGTGTTTTGAGCAAAAATGATGTTTTGCCACAGGGAAAACACTGAGTTGGAGAATTTCCGCTCAGCGCGATGCGCAAGGAGCTTCTTCATTTAATCAAATCCTTGTCAGGCACACTTCACACATCTCTCACAGCAATTAAAGGAGCCATTTTCCTGGAGTAAGGAAGGCGTTTGGTTAGACATTATTTTAAATATAAAATATGACATGTTTTGTCAAGAGTATCTTTAAAATGACAGTCTTGCTTTATGCTCGACTCCCTCTCTGTGACTGACTGGTGAGAACTGAGATAACTTTTGGGGCAATAATTTAGCATGTTTTTAATTAGTTTGCTATTTGCATCTGATATTTTGCTCAATAAAAAATGCTAGATTTTTTTTTTTCCCTGCAAAAGGGCTACATATCAAAATTCAGACACCAGCACAGAAAGGTGCAGTACATTTATGACCTTGTGTGATTAGTGATCTCTGAATCTAATCTTAAGGTACTTTAATGGACTATAATTATCTACAGTGTATAGTTACTGCCTTTCCTGAGATTGATTTAAAATTGCCTCAGGAGGCAAGTGCTGTGTAATTATCTGATAAGAACTAAACTTGATACTCTGTCTGGAAACTTTTGGAAACACAAAAATAAATATAGTTCGGGACAAAACTTACTGCTGGCCAGCTTCAGAAATGAAATCTGTTCTCCCAGGCTGTCTCTGCAGTGACAGATAAAGAAGAAAAGGGGAAAAGCTTACAACCATTTCCAAGATACCAGCCTAATTCAGCAAACCTAGTGGAAGGTGGACTTGCCCTCTGCCCATGAGCAGAAGAGGGGAAGCTGCAGGAGAAAGAGGTGTGAACTCCTCTGACCCAGATGCTGAGACAATAGGTTTTTTATTGAGATAAACAAGGTGCTCAGGAGGTTTTTCCATGGAAATTGGTGACACCAGGAAGGGAGGGAGGCTTTGCAAACATTCCAAGAATTGTCCCTGACGCTCTCTGCCAGAGTTTGCAGAAGAGCACAACCCCCATCCCAGGGTGATGTTGTCACTGGAGGTGGTGACACCAATGCCAGCTCACAGCTCCACCAAATTCACCCTGTTTTAGTATCTAACACACGGTGCTGACAGCACTGCTGAGCGTAGCATGGGCTAGGGAAACCAGACATTCAAATACCTGGTTTTTAGAAATTCATCTCTCCTTGCACTTTTCCTATTATTTCAAACATCTCTGTTCTTTGGACCTGCCCCAGTTTCAGAGATTCCATGGGAAGTTTGCTGTAGGAGGAGGATGGAACTCTCTTCAGACTCTCCTCATGTGCTGGCTGCAGTAAGTTTGGGAGTTCATATCAGACTAATGAGTTGTCATCTCAAGAAATGATTGATTTTGGTTTTCTCTAAGAGTAGGAAGGTACACAGATCACATCTGCCCTGGGACAAGGAACATTGGCCTTCAGGGTGATCTTCAGGATGCTGAATTCTTTTTTTAGGCTTTTTCTTTTCTTTTTTCTTGGCCTGGATAGGGCTGTAAAGCTGTGCTTAGGAAAATGGGGTGTGCAGATGGGCCAAACTTTTCCATGTTCAATTGTGCCTCCTTGTCCAAAAATGCACTGACGAGAATTTGTGCCAGTGGGACAATCCTGGGACGAGGAGAGGCTCAATCCCTCTGCCTCTCTCACAAGCCCACAGTGCTTCCAGGTCCAGTACTGTGGACTACCCAGCTCAGTTTCCTGCTCCCGAGGGACGGTGCACAGAATTATCTTAATTATAAGAATGATGCAGAATTATCCTGTGGCACAAAGGAGGTCTTTGGCTATCCCCTGCAGTCTTCTCAAACCATCAGAGATCATTTCCTAACACAAAGGCAGTTGTATCTTCCTCAGTGCTCCTCAGTTTGGGACCTTTTCTGATGAGGAATGGAGACAAATCATTCTGTGGAATGGGAGTTGTTGGTTGCTGAGGATCCTGAAGTGGTTTGATGGTGCAGGCGGGAGGCAGTCCCTATGTACATAGTGGAAAGGTAAAGTTCTTCAAGTGGAAGAAGTTAAAAGATAAAAATATGTTGTCAGGAAAATTTGAAAGAGTAAAATGAGAATGGAGTTTGGAGCCTTCCCGCCGAAATGCCACAATGCAGCGATCGGGGAGGAAGGGTGTTCAATGGAGAGGTGAAGGAAATAAAAAGGGAAAAGAGCAACACAAAAAGGGACAAAAAAGGAAATTAGCTGGCAATGTGATATGGAATCCAAAAACACTGAGAAAGAACCACAGCTGGCAGCAGGATTTTCTTAGGTGGCTTTGGAAGATGAAACCTTTACAGGCCCACTGGAAGATGGAGGTGATAAAATCTCTGCTAGGGACTCAGAAATGGCAACACGATGAAATATTCAGGAAGAACGACACTCCCCGTCACAGTCCACATGTCATCTGAGCAGTTCCAGCTTGGGTAGCATGACATCAGCTGTGGATCTAATATGTTATTCAATTAATATGGAATGAGGGGACAGGAATAGAACGATCACGAGAGCACATGGTTTATGGAAATAGACTCTGGACTTGTTCAATCATGAGGAGATTACGAATGTAGGTGGCAAAGGAAGCAGGGAGCTTGATATACTTAGTCCAGTAGGCTTTTGTAAGGCATTTAACCCAGTCTGCTTGACATTCTGTAAAAGAGCAAGTGATACCATGTCAGGGAAGTTCACATTAATTGGATTGAAACCTGACTGGCACAGCTCAAGTTGTCGTTACTGCAGAACAACCATCAGATTTTTTTTCTGATTTTCTCTCCCCAGAGCTGAGGTCTGCCTGGATTAGGAGTAGGCAGAAGCTATTGAATATTTTTATCTAGAAGCAGGGCAAACTCAATGCAGATAAAACGTGGAGATGACAGAGGGCTGATGAAGTGGTAAATAATGAGGAGGCTTGGGAACGATCTAGAAAGTTTGACAAGTCAGCCCACTCAAAAAAAGTTTGTTTTAATATCATCAAAGTCAGGACAGGAAAGGTTTATAGCTCTCTTTATGTAACTGTTGCTGTAGCTGGAAAAAACCAGACAGTGTTCAGGTGTGTAAAACTCTGAGCATCCTGGGCTGGTGGGAGGTTTCCCTGCCCGTAGAACAAGATGAGTTTTAAGGTCCCTTCCAATCCAAACCATTCTGGGCTTTTATGTGTCCTGTCCCTGCTCCCTCTCTGGTCCCCGTGGAGACAGTTCTCCAGGAACTACTCCAATGTGAATGCATCCCAAGGGCAGCAGTTCTCCACAAACTGCTGCCATGTGGGTCACTCTTCCACAGGGTCAGTCCTTCAGGCACATCCTGCTCCAGTCTGGGTCCCCCATGGGGTCACAAATACCAGCAAACCTGCTCCAGCGTGCAGGGCTCTGCAGGTCCCTGCCAGGACCCTGCTCCTGCATGGACTTCTCATGGGATCACAGCTTCTTTTAGGCATCCCCTGCTCTGGTGGGGGCTGCTCCAGGGGCTGCAGGTGGATCTCTGCCCCCCTGTGCCCTCCATGGGCTGCAGGGGCACAGCTGCCTCCCCATGGGCTGCCCCACGGAATCTCAGGGGATTCTCAGCTCCAGCACCTGGAGCAGCTCCTGCCCTTCCTTCTGCACTGACCCTGGGGTCTGCAGAGCTGCTCCTCTCTCATATTCTCAGCCCAGTCTTCTCTGGCAGTGATTCCATCTGCCCAATAAGGTTCTTTTTTGCCCTTCTTAAATCTGTTATCCCAGAGGTGTTACCATCATTCCTGCTGGGCTCAGCCTTGGCCGGCGGCAGGTCTGTCCTGGGGACGGCTGGAATCAGCTCTGCTGGACACTGGGAAAGCTAATGGCAGCTGCTCACCGATGCCACCCCTGTAGCCCCCTTGCTCCCAAAACCTGGCCATACCATCCCAACACAGTGGAGAAGGGCTGGGAGAGGTCAAAGAGGGATTTGAGAGGCAAGGAAGGTCCAGGAGACCCTGTGAAGGGGCTGGCTGGGACTGCTGGATGCTTGCTGACACTCTGCACTTGGAGATAGGAGAGCATGGGAAAGGTGTCCATGGAAAAGTGTCCCTGACCTCTTCCCAGTCAACAGGGAAGTGTCCCTGACCTCTTCCCACCTCAGGGTCCAGACAGGTGGTTAGTGGGGAAGTGGAAATGTTTCCCCTGGATGCACAGTGTAGTTCTGCACTCTGGCTGAAGTTTTCACTGCAGTACCAATCTGAGCAGAGTTACTAGATTTTTGTTCTAGATATATAATTTACTGGCTGTTTTGAAACAAATGTCACTTGCTTTTCATATTTACGGACAGCTGGGGACCATGAGGCAGCTGTTTAAATAACTGTATTTACTTTTAGATGTAAACAAAATATTAAAGTGCCCTGCAGAAATCTCTGTGCTCACACAAACAGCTCATATTCTATATTATTTATATGTGAGAGTGTGTGGGTCGCTGCAGCTTGTCTCTGTCTGATGCATTAACTCTCTCTATGTGACAACTCTCTCTGGATGAAGCTATCTGCAGAGGTGGACAGACAGTTGCTGGAGGGCCACTCTAAAGATGTTGTTAAGGGAAAAAAATGTCTTTTTTCCTGTCCCCTTAGAGGAGCAAGGTGAAAAAAAAAATCTTAAACCCAAACTTTTCTTGCTGGCAAAAAACTTGGTAGATTTTCCTCATGAAAGAATTATGGAAAATTTTAAAAAGTGTTTTGCATGACTTGGAAGAATGTGATGGGAAGTTGTTGCTCTGAGAAACTGTTCTCCTTACTCGTGATGAGCAGTGGCAGATGTGCTCTCTCTCAATCTATTACGTGCATTCAGTTGCAGCCTTAAAATTCTCCCTGACCCCCCCTGCCTGGTGGGGAGATTGCCACTGACCTGTGAGCTGTTCCCATTTATTTTAAAAACACAGGGAAGAGGAGACCCTCTCCTGGAAGGTTAATTAGAGTGTTCAAGGCTTCTGGGTTGTGATTCTCGCTCTCACTAAACTATTTCATGCGCCATTCCCTGATGACAGCCTTTCCACGGGCTTTCCTTGGGCTTGTCAAAGGCCTGGAGGGAGGCACACGGGGCAGGGTTTGGAATGCAGAATGACAAGGTGTCAGTTTGGGTGGAAATGCTCCCAAGCAGCTCTGCAGAGGTGTTAGGGGCAGGCAGGAGGGACTGAAAGTGAGGAACTGATTCCTGCTTCCAGAGGGTTTGCTCAGGAAGGAGTGGGGACTGTCCAGGGCCTGGATCCGGGTGCTCCTGGGGCCTTCCTGCCTCGCACCACAGCACCACCTTTGGCCTTTCACCTCTGCAGGAACGAACATGACATTTGAGTAGGAGTCAACTTCAAAATGTGGGGTTTTTTTGAAAGTTTTCAGCCTCCATTGAGGTCAGGATGCTGTAGGTGGACACTTCTCTGGGGCATCCCAGTGCTGCTGCTTCAGACAGATGTTCTGGTGGGATGGATCTCATTTACTGAGTGCTGTGTNTATGGAGGGGGTATATATAAAAAGCAAAAAAAGCATTATGGCATCACCCCAGCAACACCAACCATATAACCTTGGTGTTCTGAGACAGCCTCTGTTCATATTGACTCAGACACATTATAAATTTGGGTGATATCCATAGTATCAGAGGAGAATTTTTATGATTACATGACACAATGGCAGAAAAACCTCCAAACAATCCGAGGCCTATGAAAATCAGCAGTATGTGCTGGGAAAAATCAATAAGCAATTTGCCCAGAGAATCCCAAAGAGAATGCATGTTTTTTGAGACTTAGAATAACTTTTGCTTATTGATTCCCAAAATCTCCCAGACAGGGAGAAATGTAAATACAGGGATCCTGCTCCTCTGGAGTTCAGTGGGAGGAGGATCAGGCCCTGAGCTGGCAGCTGTGGGATTTACAAAGGCACGCTCTGCTGCTTAATGAAAGTGTTTAATTAGAAAACTTTGTCACAGCCTATATGTGGCTCGAAGGCAGTTTTACCAAACAGGCTGAATGATTCCTGCCAAGCATTAAGGCTGATTGGTATTCTCAGCTTGGAAGGGAGAGGAACACGGAGAGCACTGATAATGAGAGTGGGGCGGCTCTCGGGGACTCGCCCTTGTGGGCTCGGTGGGAGTTTTTGTCTTTTGAGCGGGTTCTGGTGTCTTCTGCCACCTGACAAGGCAGAATTAAGCTGAAATATTAATAACTATGTATTTTGACTGGCTTTAAGTCAGCCTGTGCAAAGCCAGAGTGCTAAATCAGGACTATTTTAATTAATGTGACCATGTGTGTAACCACACCTACTTTTAACCAGTTTAACTCTATGTTCACATTGATTTTTTTATTTTCATCTTAAAAGATTCTGCTTCTGTCAGGGAATGGAGTATCTATGGCTAATTCAGTCTGTTTCTGATGTTTCCATGTTTCTGATGTTTCTATGTTTAAAAAACACGAAGGGATCTTAAACTGAGAACCCAATTTTTAAACCCAATTGCAGCACAATTTTAAGTGAAGAAAAAACTTTTCATCTTCAGGGTAATTTTCTTGTAAGGATAAATCTCACATTTTGCATCTTCTCCCTTATTCATATTGCTGGATATTAAAGCACAGTTGGGGCTCTCCACAAGTGAGATTGACAATTCTCTTATTCTTAAAATGCCAGAGGAAAAAAACCTGTGTCAGTTCTTCAGTCTGGTTTTTTTGTTACTGTGCAAATGTATCCAAAATATTGAGAATTCATGTAAGGAGAAAGTGAAAAATTGTGGCAAACACACCCTTCTCTGTTCTTAAAAATGTCATTGTTTTTGCTTGCCAGTTATTGCCAGTTGCTCCTCCTGACTGTGTGGTGCCTGGTCTAATTTTACTGCTGGGTACCTCATGTCATCATTCTCTGAAATTCAGCCTCATTTCCATCTCCTCACAAAAGTCAGCTCAGACAGAAACAGGCTGGGATGTACCACAGTGCATAACTAGGAGAGGTGGTGTTTAGGGGACCTCTAGATCAGAGTCAGAGGGATAAATCAGAGGTCATTGCATTTGGATCGGCTCACCCACTTCAGCTGGGAAATTATTTGGTGTTGAGTTAATGCCCAAATCTACTCCTTTGATTAAAATGTTGAGGCAAAAATTTCCTGGATAAGCATTGAACAGATTCTTACTGTGGTCATATAGGAAAAGTATTCAGAAGTTAGGAAGAATTGTTTCTAAAAGGAGCAGCTTCACCTTAAGGTCATTCTTGTGGATTTTATAAAATTAGCTCCACAGAGTCAGATTTTTAAAAGACATGCAGCAACCAAGTACAAAAAAAAGAGAACAGGGGTTTTAGAGATGCTCTGTGACCATGGGCACAGACCCTTGGGACACATTTAGTGAAGCTTATCAGTATGATGGGTTTCTTTGTGACATGTGGCCTTATCTAAGAAAGATTTCCTTTGTTTCTGCTTGTGTCCTTTGGCTCTTGCTGCACATTTTTGAGAACCGTGTGGTCTTGTCCATCTGATAGCTGAACCTGAGCAGTGGCAGAAGTCCCTGAACAATATTTGTGCCCTTCACTGGACTCTCTCTGGTGTCCTGGAGCCCAGATCACCTGGACACGTGCTCCAGGTGTGGCCTCTCCAGTGCCAAGAGGAGGGAGAACTTCCCCTCCTGGAGGTGCTGGCAGCATTCCCAGTGCAGCCCAGGCCCTGCTGGCCTCCTCTGCTGCTCGGCCACGGCGCTGGCTCATGTCCAGCCCGGTGTCCACCCTGACCCCCAGCTCCTTCTCTGCCAAGCCGCTTTCAGCCCCAGCCTGTGCTGAGCTTATCCCACCCCAGGGGCATGGAGTTTGCACTTTCCTTTATTGCCTTTATTGAATTTCAGGCCATTCACCCTGGCAGTGCCTTCCATCCAGCTGAAGTCTTGCTGAAGGGTGGCCAGAGCTGCCAGCACGTCCACAGCTCTGCCCAGTGATGAATCGTGGGTGAAGCTGATGGGAGTGCACTCTACCCCGGCAGCCAGGTCGTTTAATAAACTCATTGATCAGTATTGGTGCCAGTATTGATCCCTGAGGGAGGGAGGCTGAACTTGCACGTGTCCTTTCTCAAGGAAGATCCATGGAGCTTGTCAGCAGCAGCTGCTCCTGGCCGTGGCAGCTCCATGTGCACACACACAGCAGCTGTGAGACATCAGGAGCCTCTCGGAGGTAAATGGTGAGGGAGCTGTGCTGCACCTTCTCAGGGGTAAGGATTTCAGTCCCTCGCTATAACACCACCCAGTCACAGAGTCATTAGGGTTGGAAAAGGCCTCCAAGATCAGAGTCCAACATTTAACCGATATTTAATGCGTTTTTGATGTTTTTAAAGATGTCTGCACCAAGATTTGCAAATAGCCTTGCCTTGGCAATGTTAAACAACCCAGATAAGAAGGGAGCTCAGCCGCTCCAGGGGCCCAGCTTGCCATACCAGGGTAGGGGGACTGGATGCTGTGCCCCACAGTTTTATCCTTGCCCCTGTCACAAAAAGTAACTTCTGGGACACCTATCCCAAGGTTACTCATGGACATTTTAGTGGGGAGAGAGTATTTTTCTTGAACATCTCACAGTGATAGGGAGTTCAAGACAGAATTAAGCATTTTGTGAAGTAAACCCAGAGCCCTCCCTCTACATACATGTGACTTTTGGAGTTCTGCACTTCAGTAAGATTCCTGCTGATTTGGGCGGAGTTCTGAATGAAATTAAAGGAATAATTTTTATTATTTCACTGATTCCCTCTTATAACAGAAACTTATGCTCTGGATTTTAGGAAATCAGGCAGAAAAAACCCACCAGCAACAGTTTTTCGTTGAAATCCTCTAAAAGGTAAGGCTGGTTATTCTGGGTTGGAAACCAGACTTATTTCCTACAACTGCTATTACTACTGCTAAAAATCCTCTAGCTGGGAAATAGGACATGAAACCCTTTTAACTGAGGCCTGGCAGCTAAAATCCACTTTCTGATGGAAGAAGTTTGTGCAGGGTAGTTAAAATCTGTGTGGGAAAAGAGCTTTGTGTGAGGTGGGAAGCTCCTCTTGGAGCTTGTAAATAGGTTCAGATGAAGAGGGTGCTCTGATTTTTGCTGATTTTGCCTTAGGAGCACAGCAGTGATGGCTGAGGTACTTCTCCTGCTTCTGGAATTAGTGTTCCCTCAGCAGAAAAGTGAGTGATTTAAGAGGATGGACAGAGCTTTATTTTGTATACAGCTCCTTCATGGTGCCTTGTCCAAGGTGGTGGAAAGGGTGAGATGAGACAGGATGAGAGGAAGCAGCCTGAAATTGCCCCAGTGGAGGTTTAGATTGGATATTGATATATATGGAATGTAAATTGGAAAATATTCTTCGCAGAAAGGGTTGTCAAGCACTGGCACAGGCTGCCCAGGGCAGTGGGGGAATCACCATCCCTGAAGGTGTTCAAAAACCACGTGGATGTGACACGTGGGCACCAGGTTTAGGGGTAAACATGGGGGTGGGTGCTGAAAAGCTTTCAGC
>VZTH01015513.1:0-48832 GCA_013397815.1 Aleadryas rufinucha | reverse complement strand
GACCGTCTCTTACACCCCTGTGTGCCAAGTTGCTGTCAAAAAGGCTGAATCAGAACAAATAACTGCAACATGAAGTTACGTGTTTTCAGAGGGACCAGAAAACTTGTATCGGAGATTTATACACACAACAAGGACATTTTCATTGCAACTTCCAATTTAAGTTATTGCTGGCTGGGTTTGTTCTTGGTATTCAGTGTCACGTTTCATGCACAATCCATTGTTGTGGTGACATACACTGATGTTTCATTACATTTATCACTTTTGGTGACATCAAGGGTTTAAGCTATGTACTGCATCACCTGCCACCTGCAAATACAAACTTTACATTGGCTATTCTCACACCAAGAGATGGAGGTAAAGTTCCAAGAGAGTGCCCTAATACTAAGACATGAATTCATTGCAATTGAAAAAGATCTACTTATATGCCAAATGTAATATTCTTTCACTGAAACAGACCTGGCTTCTGGTAGGGGTGAATGTGTATCCACTTGTGTTATTTGTATTATGGTTTGTACTCCATTTTACAGTGCTCGTATCTGTTATATGTGTTCTCCCTTTGGGCTTCCAGCATAGCTTCTCTTCTGTCCATCACCTTCCATTGGAATAAAGTTTGTGTGTACTTGGGTGCCTTACAGACTTAGAGGAGTTAGTGAATAATTGTGCAGCATTACTTCCCATCTCCTTTGTCATTCTAACATGAAATGAGAAAGAGAAGAAGGAGGAAAAGGCATTGCCCAAACGATTCACTTAGAGCTTCTCTTTTTCTGAGCCCAGGACACCTTGTTTCTGTTAATGCTGTTGTCTGCTGGCATAACCCTAGGGACATGTCAGTGCTCCTGCACTTCTAGAAGTTTCTTTGAGCCATTCTTACGGTCAAGGAAGAAAGCAGTGAAGCTGAGCATGTCTGACATTCTGCAGATGCACAAAAGATGGTTAGTGTTCCATGTCAGTGCACCTAAGCACTTAGAAGAAGTAAATAGGTATTTAAAACTTCACAATTAATTTCAGCTGCATAGGGGGCAATCTTACCAAAACATTAACATTTTACTTCTGCTTTAGAAAACCTTACTAGACCAATTTCCACTGCTGCATCACTTCACTGATTGCTGTTTCTTCATGCCATCTTCTATCCTACTCTTTCTGTGCAATAGTAAAGATTTAAGTAATGGTCATCTCGAGTCATTACAAGAAAATCATTCATCCTGGAGGTTGGCCAGTGTGATGCCCATCTTCGAGAAGGGTCAGAGAAAAATTGGGGCAGCTACAGGCCTGTCAGCCTGACCTCAGTGCTGTGGAGGGTCATGGATCAGATTGTCTTGAGTGCCATCACACAGCATGTACAGGACAACCAGGGAATCAGGTTCCATCAGCAGAGGTTTGTGAAAGGCAGGTCCTGCCTGACCAACCTTATCTCCTTCTATGACAGGGTGACCCACCTAGTGGGTTAGGGAAAGGCTGTGGATGTCGTCGACTTGAACTTCAAAGGCTTTGATAGTGACTCCTACAGCATTCTCCAGGAAAAGTTGTTAGCCCATGGCTTAGACAGGTGTACTCTGTGCTNGGTGTTTGGTCAAGGTTGAACTCGATGATCTTAGAAGTCTTTTCCAACCTTAATGATTCTATGAATCTGTTAATTTTTTCACTACTTCTGGGGAATCTGGAGGATGCATAGATGCTGTGTAGCAGGGTCCATATCAGAATCAAACCACATTGTGGTAGTGGTTTCTCTGAAATGGATAGGTTAAACAAAAAACCAAACAAACAAAAATAAAGAAAAGAAGGCTTGTCCTAAATCTGGTGAGTTGACTATTTCTACTTATGGGCAAACAAATTGAAAAGGCTATTACTATCTCTTTTTCCAGACTCACTTCAAAGCATCCTCCCTGTTCCCAGAACATATGCCATGTTTAGCTGACTTGAGACCCAGCCACCAAGCTGTAGGCTAAGGGAAAAAGCTTGAATTTATTCTTCACAACCACTCAAGTGATGGATTTTTTCTTTCTGCCATGTAGTGATTCTCTCATTCTGACTACCTCTGGGGCTGATGGTCTATGCCTTTCTGTCTGTGCCAAGTTGAAAGTTCACACCTGAGAGACATTGCTGGAAAGATAAACATGAAACTTCAGTGCACTTTTTTTAACCTTAGTAATACGGAGAGCTACAGAAAATACCCGTCTGTGAAGGCTGCATTCACCACAGGTGTAAACATTTTCAGGGAAGTCACACATGTATTATCTTTTTGCTCACAGAAGGGCTGGAATATGTGGAGCTCACAGCTGTCAATGCCACAGTTGCGGGCTTCTGGGTAAGGATTAAGGGGCAAACAATGCAGATGTCATCATGGGAGTCTGCTGTAGACCACCTAGCCAGGACAGTGATGCTGATGAAGTAGTCTTTGAGGAACTAAGAGACACCTGTAAATCAACTGCCCTTGTTCTTATGGGGGATTTCAGCTTGCCAGGTGTTAACTGGCAACACCACAGAGCTGGCACAAATGGGTCAGAAGATTCATAGAACACCTTGATGACCACTTCATGATACAGGTACTAGGAGAGCTGGCTAGGAAAGATGCTCTCCTTGATTTGTTGCTTGCCAACAGAGAGGATTTTGTCAGCAAAGTAGAGGTTGGTGGCCATCTTTGCCACACTAGAGCGTGAAGCAATCAAGCTTAAATTCTCTGTTGACAGGAGGAAAGTGCCAGCAAAACCCCAACTCTGGACGTGAGGAGAGCAGACTTCAGGCTGCTCAAGGAATTACTGAATAAGGTACCCTGGGAAAATGCTTTTGCAGGTGCTGGGGCCCATCAGTGCTGGTCCTGTTTTAAGCACCATCTTCTAAGGGCATAGGAGGAGGCAATTCCCAAATGTCAGAAGTCAAGCAGGTGAGGCAGAAGATGGCTTGGCTGAGCAGGAATCTTCTTTGGGACGTGGAGGCAAAAAAGGAAGGCGTAGGCTCAGAGGAAGCAAGGCCACGTGACGTGGGAGGAATACAGAGATGCTGCTCACCTCTGCAGGGAGAAAATCTGTCAGGCTGAAGAGCAACTGGAGTTGAAGCTGGCCACAATTGAGGGGGACGATAAAAAGAGGGCTTTTAAATGCATTAATAGCAAAAGGAGAAATAACATTGTCCTGTTACAGGATGAGGATGGTCACCTCGCAAACAGGGACATGGACAAGGCAGAGATGTTTAACGCTTTTTTTGCCTTTGTCCTCAAAGCCAGTGATGGATTAAGGGCGTCCCAGTGCCCTGAGCTGGAGGACCATGGCCATGAGAATGGTCAACTCCCAGTTGATCCCGAACTTGTATGGGATCTGTTGCTCCTGCTGGATCCCTGTAAATCTGTAGGGCCCAATGGAATTCATCTGAGGATACTCAAAGAGCTGGCTGATGTCATCACAAGATCTCTCTCAATGATTTTCAAATGGACTTGGGAATCTGGAAAGGTCCCAATTGACTGGAAGCTGGCTGATGTCCCAGTTTTCCAGAAGAGCGAGAAGGATGAGCCTGGAAACTACAGGCCTGCCACTCTCACTTCAGTGACTGGCAAAATTTTGGAGATTATTCTGGGAGGTATTGAAAAACACCTGAAGGACAATGCAGTCATTGATCACAGCCAACACAGGTTGTTGACAGAAAAGTCCTGCCTGTCAAAAATCAGCTTACTTTTTTGACAGGCTAACCCACCTACTTGGATCAGGGGAAGCCAGCTGTTGTAATCCTTTTGGATTTCAGTAAAGGTTTCAGTACTGTCTCTCACAGGATCCTTCTGGACAAAATGTCCAGCACACAGCTGGGTAAACACATGGTAGTGGGTGAGCAACTGGCTGAGGGACTGAGCACAAGGGGTTACAGTAAATGGGGTGACATCAGGCTGGTGACCTGCCACTAGTGGGGTTCCACAGGGCTCCTCCTTAGGGCCAGTGGTCTTCAACATCTTCATAAATGACATGGAGGCAGGACTGGAAGGGATATTATTTAAGTTTGCAGATGATACGAAATTGGGAGGAGCTGTTGACTCCCTTGAAGGCAGGGTGGCCCTGCAGGTAGACCTCAATGAATTAGAGGGCTGGGAAATTACCAACCATATGAAATTCAGCAAGGGAAAGTGCTGGATTCTGCATCTGGGATGGGGCAGCCCTGGATGTACAGACAGACTGGGAAATGAGATGCTGGAAAGCAGTGCCACAGAAAGGGACCTTGGGGTCCTGGTTGATGGCAAGTTGAACCCGAGTGAGCAGAGCCCTGGCAGCCAGGAGGGCCAGCCCTGTCCTGGGGTGCATCAGGCACAGCATCACCAGCCGGGCAAGGGAGGGGATTGTCCTGCTCTGCTCTGCACTGGGGCGGCCTCACCTCGAGTGCTGGGGGGAGGTTTGGGTGCCACAGTGTAAGAGAGATATAAAGCTATTGGAGAGTGCCCAAAGGAGGGCCATGGGGATGGTGATGCCCAAAATGGGAAGCTCCAAGGAGCAGCTGAGGTAATTTGGCTTGTTCAGCCTGGAGGAGTCTCAGGACAGACTTCATTGCAGTTACAACTTACAGCTTTACCTAAAAATTCCGTGTGAGGGGAAGAGGAGTGACAGGCACTGATACCTTTTCTGTGGTGCCCAGAGACAGGACATGAGAGTTGTGAAGGCCTGAAGTTGTGTCAGGGGAGGTTTAGGCTGGATATCAGGAAAAGGTTCTTCACCCAGAGAGTCGCTGAGCACTGAAAGAGGCTCCCCAGGGAAGTGGTCACAGCACCAGCCTGACAGCGTTCAAGAAGCATTGAAAAATGCTCTCAGGCACATGGTGTGACTCTTGGGTCAAGAGTTGGACTTGATGATCCTTGTGGGTCTCTTCTAACTCAGAGTATTCTGTGATTCTGGGATACAGTCCCTGGAGTAAAAACTAATTCAAAGCAGCTCTTCTAGGTGAACCTACTTCCCTGAATAAGGCACAGGGATTAATAAAGGGAGCACCCTTTGGGTAAGCCCAGCTGTGTGAGTGGGCAGCTCATCCCCTTTCAGAGCTCAATTGAGCGCATCCTTCCTATCCCCACATGCGGCATCCCTGCTGAATTCATCAAGTAGCCTTACTGCCTCTTCTGCCTGTGTCACCATTCCTCTGATGCCAGTCCTGCCTGTTTCCTCCAGAGTAGTTTTTTAATAGCCTAATGTCTGTCTGATAAAGAGATTTCTGGCCCTTGGGAGCAGTCGTTACCTCACTGGTAAGAGTCACAACTGGTTTCCTCACTGCTTTCCAAGAGTTCCAGGAGAAGTCTGTGTCACGCTTTCCCTTTCTTTTGCTTGTTGCTGTAGATCCTTTAATGTAACTCTGTGTGATCAATCAGAGTTACATCAAGTGAATCACAGACACCAATCCTACAAAGTAACTAAAGGCACCATCTACACTGTGCAATGGTGTCTCTCATCTCTAGCCACCTTACCTCTCTGAAGTCCATCAAGTATTCAGCTTGGGGTCATTCAGCCT
Organism: Aleadryas rufinucha; assembly: GCA_013397815.1. Classification (NCBI taxonomy): domain Eukaryota; kingdom Metazoa; phylum Chordata; class Aves; order Passeriformes; genus Aleadryas; species Aleadryas rufinucha. Next base: position 43,363 of record VZTH01015513.1, on the reverse strand, counting down.
TTGGAGTCACTGAGCAGAAAGCAATCTCTAGTTAAACTAAATGAGCTTGCACAGTAAAATATTTTTAATGCATCCCAGAATTGTTTCTGTCCAGACAAAGGATGAACAAATACTGTGCCAGACAGTGACAGCTTCATGAAAAGATAACTTTAAACTCAGAAAAATACCTACCATACGGAATTCACAGTTATCTTTTCAAACATAAGAGATTATTCATATGAGATAACTTTGCTATTTGCTGCTCAAAAAGAGAGCAAACAGTCCTCTGAGAACTTGCCAAGAGAGTGTCTCCAGCACATCATGTGTCCTAACCTCCTGTCATCCCTCTCAACCATCAGCCCCTACCTCAGTCTTATGATATACTTTGGTATAAAGCATTGGGATCCATTACATGAGAGGCTTGTTTGAGTCTAACAGGGTCTAACAGTATGCCATGTGATGTGACTACAGCATTCAGTCTTGAAAAAATGCTGCAAAGATAAACATGAAATTTCAGTACACTTTTTTAAACCTTAGTACTACAGAGAGGTACAGAAATAGTCTTCTGTGAAAAGTGTAAACATTTACAGGAAGGTCACCCATACATTATTTTTTTGCAGATTCACTGGTGGGGCTATTTTTCTGTGTAGTTTTGCCTGAAAATACACTCTGTCTCACATAAATGTACCAATTGCCTTCTGACAGCTTGAACACCCAGCAGTCAATGCCAAGGTTTGCACTGGACTCAGCTGTATCACAGAATCACAGAGTATTCTGAGTTGGAAGGGACCCACAAGGATCATCAGTCCAGCTCCAAAGTGAATGGCCTGTGCAGGGCTCAAACCTGTGACCTTGGCATTATCAGCACCATGCTCAATCAACTGGTAGCAACCCCTCAACTGTGTCCAAAATTATCCCTCTTTGCAGAGGATTGAATTTTGCCTTTGAGATGTTAGATAGCAAGGACAAATTGACTTTCCTAAGGGCAAATCTGGGGAGATTTGTAAAGGAAAATGAAACTCAGTAAGTGAGGAATGAGTAGGAAGTTTCAAAAACACCTATTTTCACAACTGAGAAAGTAATTTTTGAGATCTCTACTGAAGCATCTNTGATATACTTTGGTATAAAGCATTGGGATCCATTACATGAGAGGCTTGTTTGAGTCTAACAGGGTCTAACAGTATGCCATGTGATGTGACTACAGCATTCAGTCTTGAAAAAATGCTGCAAAGATAAACATGAAATTTCAGTACCCTTTTTTAAACCTTAGTACTACAGAGAGGTACAGAAATAGTCTTCTGTGAAAAGTGTAAACATTTACAGGAAGGTCACCCATACATTATTTTTTTGCAGATTCACTGGTGGGGCTATTTTTCTGTGTAGTTTTGCCTGAAAATACACTCTGTCTCACATAAATGTACCAATTGCCTTCTGACAGCTTGAACACCCAGCAGTCAATGCCAAGGTTTGCACTGGACTCAGCTGTATCACAGAATCACAGAGTATTCTGAGTTGGAAGGGACCCACAAGGATCATCAGTCCAGCTCCAAAGTGAATGGCCTGTGCAGGGCTCAAACCTGTGACCTTGGCATTATCAGCACCATGCTCAATCAACTGGTAGCAACCCCTCAACTGTGTCCAAAATTATCCCTCTTTGCAGAGGATTGAATTTTGCCTTTGAGATGTTAGATAGCAAGGACAAATTGACTTTCCTAAGGGCAAATCTGGGGAGATTTGTAAAGGAAAATGAAACTCAGTAAGTGAGGAATGAGTAGGAAGTTTCAAAAACACCTATTTTCACAACTGAGAAAGTAATTTTTGAGATCTCTACTGAAGCATCTCTTGCTCTGTGACACATAAATTAATTTCAGCCTGATGTCAGGCCTTATAGACACACTTTTGGAGGGCTATGAGGAGCCATGTTAGTCTGTGAAACCTCTGAAAGCCACCTCCAGCCACATGGTCTTTCCATTCCAGCAAGGAGCTTCTTCATCACTGCAGACAGCAGAGGGAAATCTGCTTTCTCAAGCAACTGGTCTCAACCAGGTCAAGCAGCCTTTGCCAGGGGGACTTCAGCCTGGGAGACAGGTAGGTAGAATTAATACTAAATTACAATCCCTGGTCTTATTTATGTAAGTATTAATGCTTGCACACATTATTGCAAATTGCAAACAGAATGTTTGTTGTGGGAGGTAACACAGCTGAATTTTCATCTTTGGCTTCTAAACGATTGGGCACCCATGAAAATATTTCCAAATCTGAATGGGAGAAACCACTGTTACAGGCTATGGGGATATATCACTCTTTAGGGCCTTCAGTCATGGACCTTTTTAGATGTCTAGTGCATCTCAATCACTATCAGGTTTGCACTGAGGTACAGAAATTCAATAGGAATTTGAGTTATGCTGTCAATAACTAAAGTAAACAGCAAGCAGATGACAAATAGTAGTAATTCTTGTCTGAATAAATCCAGGTTTAACTTCTGTTTCCTCCAGCTTGAACTGAAGCTGCCATTAAGCTACCAGGCTGCAGATCTTACTATTGTTGCTTTGAACCTTGTAGTAACCTGTTTTTAATTTTTTTGAACAGTACTTTCTTCTAATTCACATCTATATGACTGCTTCTACTTTCATGTGAATATTATGTGTGTGGTACATCATTTTTGCCTTTCTCCTGTGTCATTTGTGGACTCATATAACAGCTCTGGAAGGCAGCTGTCTGTGACAACGGTTAAAGTTCGGTTTGGGCTTGGGACATAGGCTGTGCCAAGATGAGTGCTGTGCTCTTGCCAGCTCACGTGCTTCAGCAGAGTTTCAGTGGATCCCAAAAGTCCTGTCCAAAGTACCCCAAGGTTTGAAAATTAATATTTCAAAGATATAGGAGAAATGGGAAAAATAATAGTCAATTAAACAAAAACACTAGAAAAACCACTTTCTTCGAATACTTACTGAAAGGTATTAAAAATCTTTGTTGCTACAATTGGAAATTGGAATATTTACAGGCATGTATAAACCCTGTTAGAGAATCATCCTGTTCCACCTTGGATACCAGATCTACATCCTTTCCTTCCCTCTGTTTATATTTTTTGCTAAATACTATGCAATTTAATTTCCCTTCTCAGGTTCCTATGAACTTTTACAACTGATTCCTCTCATTGACCTCCTTTCCTCCCAAATCATCAGAAGGCAGTTGTAGCATGATGATGGTTTGATATGTCACACTTTCCGAAGTGGCCAGAAATCCTTTGCTGCTACAACTCCAGATACTTTGACACAACCCTGAATTTAAAAAACAAACAAACAAACAAACAAAACAAAACAAAACAAAACAAACCACCAAAACAAATAATTGCAGCAGAACTGCCAGAAAGATACAGTGAACATCAGAACATGCAAACTATGACACAGGTGGAATCATTAGATGCCAGAAAAGATACCTTTTGCTTTAGAAGAACTTAATTGAAAGTTTTAAAAAGCAGTTTAGAAGCCTTCTTGCTCAGTTGTTAGCTTCGATGTTTTGCTTTTGTTTCACTGCTTTCCATGGAATGGAATGGAATGGAATGGAATGGAATGGAATGGAATAGAATAGAATAGAATAGAATAGAATAGAATAGAATAGAATAGAATAGAATAGAATAGAATAGAATAGAATAGAATATTTCAGCAGTAAGGGACCTACAACACTCATCTTGCCCATCTGCCTAAGCACTTCAGGGCTGATCAAAAGTTAAAGCATATTGTTAAGGACATCATCCAAATCCTCCTTAAACAATTACTGGGTCAGTGCATCAACCACACCCTCTAGGAAGCCCATTCCAGGGTATCCTTCTGGTAAAAAAATGCATCTCTTCTCTTAGCTTTAAAAGACCGAGGAAGAGGAGACCTCCCAAGAATCCTTGTACAGCACTGGTATATCTCAAGCCTGATGGGAATGTCTGAATTATATCAGAATGCAAACATTACCAAATAATATTGATTTAAGCAACAAACAAACAAACAATACCTTTGGGCATGTAAGTACTAGCTTTTGGGGGGTTTTAATGGGAGAAATATACTTTGCAATAATATTTCCTTAGGCAATCCGTCAGCTTCTTGGTTTCATGACAGAGGTGATCCTGAGTCTAAGCACATACATAGCAACGGACTACATTTATGCTGTTTCAGGGCATTGGAAACATAGCCCAGATTTCCATGTGTTACAACAACATTAAGAAAACATTTACAAACTTAAAAGGAGGTTGTATAAAACAAGGACTACTGCACAAGGATGGTATTCAACAGCAATGAACTTCAGGCTCTTTGGGTTTTTTTCTCCTTGTAAATTAATGCAACTGGAACATATTACAGGCAGACATTAAGTCATAATTTGAAGTCTTGGAGACAGTCGGTGTTCCTGGAGAAAAGGGGTAGACCTTGAAAGAAGGGAAAATTAAGATCAGATGAAAGGACAGGGAAGCTGAGAGCTGCAGGTGACAGCAGGGCAGGCTCATGACAGAGCTTGGTCATAGGTTGGGGACATGGCCAAGGTCATGCTCAGACACTGGTCAACAGGCTGTGGAACAATCCCATGGCCAGGCAGGGTTCACTGGTGCCACAGCTTAGGCAAAGACTAAAAACAAGAGCCCAGCTTAAAAGCAGCTTCCAGGGCAGGTGGAGATAACTTCTCTTGCTGCGGCTTCAGCAGCTCAGGGTCTGGTTGACCAAACCTTTGGGTTTTGGTTTTTTTGGTTTTGGTTTTGGTTTTCCTTTTAAAATAGAAACAAAGTAATTGCTCATATTCTTCCATCTTGTCCAGCAGACCTGAGAAGATGCCAGCAGGGGTTCTCTGTGTGAAGAATAAACCACAAGCAACCCCTGATGGATGCCCTCTTTCCCCACACTGCTCTGGCACAGGATGGGGAGGTCTGAGGGTGCATGCAGTTCTTGAACTCCTGGCTGCTGTGAGACGATGAGGGGAGCACTGGTTTCCCAGAGCTCAGAGGGAGCCCCACCTGCAGTCAAATGTTAATTATTTGGTTGTAGCACCAGGTAGCAGAAGGGAGAAATCAACTCCAAGGTTGCCTTTTCTGTTTACACCTTCCATGCTTTGTCACTAACAAAATATTTTGCAGATACAGAACCTTTCATAATGTCTACACTTGAACCCTCTCACACACAGTGCCACCCTGGACTTCTTAGGATGTTTATAATTAGAAGCGTAATGTGAAGCGAGACAACAGAGTTTAATAAACTAATCTGTACCACTGAATTTGGGGGCAAGAATTCTGTACCACTGAATTTCTGAAGAGCACTATCCTGCAAAATCAAGCGTAGACCAGTCAATGTGAATAATTTATACAGATGAACCAGTGAAGTGAGACATGATCTTGAATTCTCTGGACAACCCCCACAATTAACAACCCACTATTTTGCAGTGTGATACCACACAAGTACCAGGTCCCTAAGAGCCAACCAAGAATGGCTGTTTTAAAACAAACCCTCCTCTGGAAGGCAGCTATGTGTATCAACAGGCTGATTACTTCAATACAAAATTTTACATCTCTGTGGGCAGATGGACTGCACAGATGAAAATTGCTGTTCAACAAGTAGGAAGAGAGCTGAGTTTTCTTTAAAGATCAGTTTTTAGAGCCTGCTTCCCTGTTTTCAGGGAAATGAATCTTTAGTAGTGAGCAAAAGTCAAAAGTATCAACATTCTAATCAGCAGGGAAGTGCAGAAGTCCCCAAGGTGAGTGTATGGATAGAAATCAAATTTAGGGGCTCTTAATTGCAAATTTTTCAACTTGCATTAGTCTTGGGCCGTTCCTGGTTACTTTCTCTCTTCTCTCTGTTGCTTGTCCTTGAGTTTGGGAGGAAAGGGTTTTCTCATTATGGTCGTCTTTTTCACTGGCAAGGCAGCAACAGCTGTCATAATGCAAAAGCCAGCATTATGTGAAGTATACTTAATTCTTAACTCAGTCAGTAACTTCAGATGACCATGACTTCTCATTTATGTAGACTTCTTCCTTTTAACTTGTAGCACACGGAATGCAAACCTTGACTTTATTTCCAAGAAACTCAAAGTCACTTCACTGTATCAACTCAAAGCCACCTTACTGTATCAACACAAGAATTAAAAAAACATTTCTTTCCTTACTTGCAGGTAAAAACAAGCTGAAATATTCCTTCTATGACAGAATTCCAGCTGGTGGTTGACCAAGGAATAGCACAGCAAAGCTGCCTGTTGTAACCTACAGAGTTTTTAAATCTTGTAATGATACAGAAATCTGACATCTCAAACAAGAAAGGGAAAGACAACTTCTTTCTGCTTCTTCTGTTTTTCTGCTCACATTCTCTACAGACTGTAAGAAAATAAAATCCCTGCAGACATCCCTGCCCAGAGCCAGCAGCCTGCACATGGATGTGGGTCACCACCAGCCCTGGAGTCTCACCCCATGTGACTTGGTACAGTCTGTTGAATCCTGTGATGGGATCCTGCTGTGTTCAGCAGGATCTTCATTCTGCCTGTATCTTAATTAGCTGGCATAATAAAGTTAGCTGACATTCAGATCTTGGAAGAGCCTGCTCAGGCTGAAAGAAGTTCCTTCCTGTCCAATTGACCTGGAGTCTGGAAAGAAGGAGATCAGCTGTTTTCTTTTCTGGCTACAGCAAGTCACTGAAATAAAGTGCTTTGTTTGTGGCAGTGGTTTTGTCCCTTAGTGCCAACTAAAGCCTTTCCAGGAGGTCTTTAAGTTTTCTCCTGTATCAAGTTGGCTTTCTTGAATATTTATGCTTAGGGCTGTATATGTAAACTAATTAAGAAAATAAATTAAGTTCATAAAAACTTGTTCTGATAGGAGCCACAATAGTCCTGAATTTTCACTGTGCATTTCTACCCAAGTTTGGTCAGAGGGCTTGGTTTTCTACTTTTGTATGAGTTCAGCTGAGTTGTTTAATCAGGCATTTTATGCAGGTGCCTTTCTCTCTCTCTCCTTTTGTTCCCCTTATGCTTTCTTGCAGCCTAGTGTTTCTCCTGCTCTGTCATCTTCTCACAGTTTCCCATGAAGTGGCTTTGGGAATTAACTCATTTAGTTTGGCATCTTTGGTCAGCATGACAGCCTGGGGCCAAACAGGCTTAGTGCTAAGTCCATGGAGCATACGCTGAACATCACCACCAGACTGTGACTCATTGAAAGGCACCGCTGCGTACAGGCCCCTTGTTGGTCCTGCAGGAGGGAATTATACCTCAGACAGCCTTGCTTTTGCCATATCCCCATGTTTAGGCATTTTCGTTCTTAGCACGGGTCTTAATATTTTCTCTCTTTTCTGTATAGTGGAACTGGCTGTGTCTGAAAGAGTGGGTTTTTAGCAGTTAAAGAATTAAATGGCAGGAATATCCAGTCCATACTTCCTTCCTGGCACTTCACCCAGCTTTTCTGTCCCTATTCAATTCAGTTTAATAAAGAATTGCATTCCCACTAGAGTTGCATATGACAGCTCAGTAACTTAGAGCATCCTGTTGAGCTTCTGGTTTCTATGTCCAATAAACCTTTCTCTAAGGAAGCTGCAGCTGTTTTCTGATGATGAAGGCATGCAGCCTAGAGGAAGGATAACTGTTAAAGGAGTTTCACCCTTAAGTAGTATTTTTGATCAGTGGGAAAAAGGGAAATAAGGTTTAGCCCCCATGTCAGAGTGTCCAGCTGATCAGATGTCATGCTCTGTATGCAGAGGTGCCTCTATCCTGGAGTCCAGTCCATATGCCATACGGATGCCTTAATTTTTCTAACTGCTCTGTATCTGTAATTTATTTTTGTACGAAATCTATTGTTCTTTCTAGTTTGCAGTCAACCAGATATAATAAAAATGCTGAGTTTCTTGTGGAATGTGATCTCAGGAGAACCCTACACTGTCTCTACGGCAAAGTTAAGCCAAATAAATCCTAGAGTTGTTTGCAACAGAGATGACAAAGAGGTTCAGAAATGTAGCTGTTATGAGCATTGTAAGACTGGCATGAAAAGATGGAGAGATTTCTAGACTTCCCTTAGAGATTTTTGAGGAAAATGGATGACTGAATGTCATTCTGCAGCCAATGAAGAGCTTGGATGGTGTTAAATGCAACTGAGGGAGCCAACAGGGAGCAGTGGTTTGTGTAGAAGTATGCAAAATGGTCCAAGAGGCTTTTCAGGAACAGCGTAACTATGTCACTACAACAGCAGGTCAGAGCCTGACATAAGCCTGTCTGTGAAGTAACAGACTATTCTCTCCAAAAGGAAGTGTTTTATCTACTGTGCTTTTGCAGCAATAAACTCAATTTTCAAGACATTTCCAATGCAAGAATAAACAAGACTGATCTTCCCTACACTGATCAACAAGACATGGAGCAGAGGTGCTTGGCTGGCCCTGATACTTACAAACCAGGAGGAATTGGTCAGGGATCTGAAGATCAGTGACAAGCCTGGTTGCAGGAACCATGAGATGGTTGAGATTAGGACCCTTAGATGATGGAATAAGGCAAACAGCAAGACCACATTGGACTTCTTGAGAGCAAAATTTGTCCAGAGATCTGGCTGGAAGAATTACATGGGATATGGCCTTGGAGAGAGGAGGAGTCCAGGACAGCTAGTGGATGTTTAAGGGTAATCTTCTCCAAGCTCAAAAATGGTCCATTCCAACAAGCAGAAACCAAGCAAAGAGGGCAGAGGATGAGCAAGGAGCTCCCAACTAGACATAGACATAAAAAGGAGGTGTACTGGAGGTGGAAGCAGGTACAGGTGTAGCTTCCACTTCAGGAGGACTGCAGAGATGCTGTCTGGTTGTAGAAATTGTCAGGAAAGCCAAAGTTCATCTAGAAGTGAGTATGGGAACACATGTGAACACCAATATGGAAGGTTTCCACAAGGACAACAGCAGCAAAAGGAAGACCAGAGAAAACATGGCCCCACTGCTCAAGTGGGCATGGAGCCCTGTGACAAAGGCCACAGAAGTACTCAATGTCTTTTTCACCTCTCTGTTTACTGGTATAGCTTGCTCTCAGTAATCTCAGGGACCAGTGGGAAAGTCCAGGGCAAAGTACATTTACTCCCAGTGTAGAATGATCAGGTTAGGGAATATATATAAATAAGACATCCATGGCCCTGATGAAATGGACCCATAAGTGCTGGGAGTGCTGGCCTATGTCATTACAGGCTGCTTGCAATCAAAAGGGTGTGGAGGAGAGAGCTGTGAGGACTGGGAGGAAGCAAGGGTCTCTCCTGTCTCCAAGAAGGGGAAGGGGAATCTGAGGAACTGGAGCCTGCAGAGTCTCACCTGAATCCCTGGGAAGGTGGTGGAGCAGCTAATCCTGGAAATCATTTCAGGGACAAGAAGGTGTCTGCAAGTAGCTGGCATGGACTTACGAAGGGAAAAACCTGCCTGACCAACCTAATGGCCTTCCACAACAAGGTGACTGGCTTGGTGTATGTACCGTAGGAAAGAAAGATTGGGAAATATTTACTCAGAGCAATGGCCAGAGAAAAACTAGGTTCCTGATGTATATAATAGATTCAAGAAATGTTTACTTAGCATAAATTTGGATGCCTGCTGGATAATTTTATATTAGTGCTGACAGCTGCTTGCTGTAGCAGATGAAAGTATAGTGCTGCTGCCGTCTTTGTGTTTCTTTCTTATTCTGGTACTGAGTCTCCATTAGCATTTCTGGAGGAGTAAATACGTTGATTGGGAAAAAACGACTTTCTTTTAAATATTTGACATGGGTGTGTTATCAAGACATCAAGAGGAAAATGCAAAGATAAAGGAGATGCTGTTTGTCATTGTCTGCATCTTCAGACACCCACCACTATGAAAAATCTGCTTTATTTTTAGGAAGAACTGTAATAGAGCTGACTGCCACCAGGAGACAGCTCTTTTATGAGTGGACTATGTTCAGCAACTAAGGTGAATTTTGTTGTAAGAGTTGAGGAAATGTTCCTCACCTTTGACCACCTCCTTTTGTGCTTCACTCACTGTCCCTGCCAAAAAAAGGAAGCCAAAAACATGAGTAAAAACAGCTAAACAAGCCACAAATATCCAGAGTGGGACCTGTCCTGCTTCTGTCCCTGTCTCTAACAGAAACTGGTATTAGATATATTAGAAGAATATACAAGAAAGGCTGTCACTAACAACTCAGCACGAAAGAGAAGCCTTTTATTATTTTTAGCATTCTCCTGGCAATGGCACAATGATTTTTTTGATAATAATTAGTCTTTGACAGCCTTCTGTAGCAGGATGCCATACTGCCAATATCTGTTATCCAGTCCTTCCATAATCCTCCAAAATTATTGGTTTCACTTTTAATTTGTGACAATAGGTTCCATATGGGCTTATCTGCATGAAACCATTTCCTGATATTAATATGAAATGCTTTTCCTTTCAATTTGTTCCTGTTCGACTATTATAAAGGCCAAATAAAGAAATCGCTTTCCCCAGACCTATCACTCATATTTTACCTTTCTGCGGATCTCTCTTTTTCATCATGGGTGAAATCCTGCCTAGAGAGAATTAATACAGTCACTTCTTTGAGCCAAAACCATGTACCTTTTTCCCTTGATTCTTGAGCTACTGACTTTCTCCTTTGAAAGAAACTTTGCTTAACACCCCAGTGCTCTGTCATTCCTTTTGTTCTTGTGTTACTGTTACATCTGTCTTGAGCTACAGTGAGCAAAATCAAATGTTTTCTATAGACTGTACCATCACCATGGTTATCTGTACTATTTGCTTGGAATAGAAAAAGATGTGTGCCTGAGTGGGAGGTAAGAAAAGACTATCAGGTGAGATATATTGGGAAGTATCTAAAAAGACTAGTATTGCCAAGTTAAATTTTTGATTTGCAGTAGATTTCTGTGTATTAAATTTATATGCACCCAATTATGTAGAGAAACATTTTCTGTGATTTCTTTCAAAAGTTTGATCTGTGTAAAAGCTGAGCAAGGTCAGATGTTTCTGACAAATTGCAGGACGGGTACAGGACGTCAGTAGAGATGCCCAAGTAATACTGGCCTTTCTGGCTTAGTGATGGGCAACACCAAAGGCATGAATGCTTCTCCAGAGCTGCACGTGCCTCACACTTTGGGAAGTTATACCCCAGCTGTTCCAGGACAGATCATGGGAAACAGGAATCAGCAAACCAGCAGCCTTTACCTGAAATTGATGTGTTTAAAGATGTTTTCGATAATTGTTTGGGGGTTTTTTCATGATGCTGACTTTGTGTAGAAACATATTCCTTGTAGGTACCAAACTCCCAGATGACTGGCACTTACCTTTCTCTCACCTGTGTTTTCATGATGAGGGACACCTGCCACAGGAAAAAGACGATAACTTGAAAAGTTTTGTCTTTGTAGGTGGTTTCCAATTAACAAAGTAGGCTAATTCTGGTGAATGCATTTATCTTTGTGACACATCCAGGCAATCTAAGTAGGACAAGGAAACTGATATATTTCTCTGTTGCTGATCCTGAAGTGATACTTTAGGCATTACAAGCTTACCTACCACTGTCTATGCAAACAGTAATATATCCTTGCCCTTAGCTGTCACCAATAAAACTCTGTTTGTGCTGTGACTTGCTTGAAGTCTTCAAAACAGACACAAAATTCATAGGAAGACCTAGGAAAATTTTACTGCCATTTTTTCATGCAGCTCTTTCTCTCCTCTTAAGCAGTGCAGTGATAGAGAAGATATTTGGCAGACAGAGAACCACAGCCATGAAAGAAGTGAAGTTCAGTAAACATCTGAGAGCATGACCATGTTACACAGTTTGGAGGACAGCCATTTTCTATGAGATAGGCTTTTTTAATGAGGATACATCGTGTTCCTCAGGCTAGAAGTTAAAAAAAAAAACAGGAGGAAGTATCTCTGTGTGTGCTGCTTGAGAAGTCCCTGTCACGCCTGACATGCATGGTGCTCTCTTTGCTCTCATAATGACAATCTAAGGAGGATGGGTGAGGGGCACAGTGTTCTAGGATTAGAAGGTTATGTGTTGTAGCAGGGACATTGGTGGGAAGGTTATACAGCTGTCATTTTAAGTGCATGAAAGATATAGAGAGCAGTAAAAGAGCAAACACTTAGGAAGTACAGGTTATGCAGTATTTTGGTAAGAACTGGGTTAATTTCTGGCTGTAATATTGTCATACAAGTACTGGGGTAAAAGTCTGAATAAAACAGAATGAAAGTGATTGACCAATGTGTGTCTTTATTTACAGCTTTGTCTCCTAGACTACTTCCTTTCTTGGGAATTTGTCTTATACACTGCATTTAAGTCATGATTATCTTAGACACAGATTCCTCTTGGAATCTTTTGTTTTGTTGATCAGATACAAAACAGTAATACATTTAGCTTTGGTGGTTGTTTGTTGATTTTTTTTAACTTAATTTAGGGCAAATGTCACTCCAAAGGGATTTAATCCTGTACAGTGTAACACAGCAGTGTTTTTGTTACTTGCTTTTATTAAATGCTCAGCTCAAAATGCTCTTCTATGTCACTTGCAGTGAGTTCTTGCTTGATGCACTCCCTACAGTTCTGCCCACCTGCTCTGTATGAAGTCATGCAATTTGTCTCTAATGAAAGCATTGCCTTCAGAAAAAAAAAAAAAACCAAAAAAAACCAACAAAATCAGTTCTTGACCAGGAGAGAGCAAGAAACAAAGAACCCACCATTTTTAATAGTCGATTCTGGGATTTAACCTTTGCACTAATTGCAGCAATGTTACTTTTACCTTCATAATACAAGCAAAAAGAAATCCCATGTCAGTGAGTTTATAAATTTCATTTTGAATGAAACTTCAAGCAGCGCCATTCCAGGGTAAATGTCTATGATCTGAAATCATTAGATTGGATTCACTCTTGGAGTACAGTTCTACTGAACCCTGCTGAGCAATACCAGTAATGTAATAGCCTCACTGACACACTGCCTCATCTCTTGTCAGAACTAGTTATACCCCAGACTTAATTCACACTAACCCAGCTGAAGTTTGGCACAGCTGTGCGACAGTCCTTAGCTGTTTCCTAGTCAGACTGTTGTTTGTTTCTGCAGCATAACCCCATTGATTAAAACCCCAGTTTGTGGGGTAAACATCTAGTGATTTTGCCTTTAGAAAAATTGATTTGCTGATGCATCTCCACCAGTTGAAATCTTTCCCTTCTGATGTGTGGAGGTCAGAAAGGAAAGAAAGTGTAATTGTACTAACATCCCTCAGAAAAATGATTAACATGTATTAAGACAATTGTGAAGAAATAAAGTTTGACAAAACACAGTATTATCATAAGCCTCAAGTCTTGTGCATTGCAAATAACTATACCATTCTTTTGGCACTGATCTAACAACAGAGAATTATTATTCTGTGCTAACAGCTAGTTGTATTAACATTCTCCCCAGTTACGTCCACAGACATTCATAACAACATGCTGAGTATGGAAAAGATCTGCAAATGTTCTGACTTAATTTTGTCTGTTTAGTGTTGGACTCACTTTTCAAATTCAGACAGGTAGACCAGTCCTGCTCTCATTAAGCTTAATGTAATTTGAACATTGATTTCAAAGGAAGCAGCACTGGACTCCTCTTGAACATGAAATTATGATAAAAGTGGAGATGAAGTAAGGCTCTGATTCTGACCTGCTTGTCTGCAGTGCGTGTATGAATAGAAGGTAGGTTACATAATATGTTTGTCACTAAGGAGAGGCATATCCACTTTCTGGTTTGATTTCACACCCAACATTTATAGCATTGTTTGATGCTACATGAAAAATTCCTGGACCATATCGTCTGCTTATGTAATAGGTGTAAAACCTGTGACTTCCTAAGAACTGGTCTAGCATGTTGTTCTCTAGGTGAGGATAAGGCTGTGAGGTATGCTGCACTACAGACAAATATGCACTGTTGTCCTCACAAGTAACTAGCTGTACGCTTTTTTAAATACAGCATTAATTTTGTTGAAAGCAATACCGCTTATCACAGAGTCACAGGATGGCTGAGGCTGGAAGGAACCTCTGGAGGTCTTGTGCTCCAGCCCCTGCTCAAGCAGGGCTACCTGGAGCTGGGTGCCCCAGTCTGTGTTCAGATGCTTTGCTACCTTTAGGTGTTTATACACACTGACAAGATTTAGGTGTGTGTGCTTCTCTGAACAGCTTCCTGTGGGGATGATGTTTTGTTGTTTTGTATTTCCCAGCAAGACCGTTCTAATACTGATAGTACTGATATGGACTGAATAAATAAATTAGAAAGAAAAAATTAACTGCTGTGGATTTAAACTTTGAACATTTCAGGTGCAGATGTTTCAGTATTGCAATGTAAGTAAAAAGATTTACAGGATGACTTTCACAGACAAAATATGAAGTGCTACCATCTTTTTTGAAGAATTGACTCTCAATTTTGATTCTCTTACTGTAAGCTCAAAATAATGAAATTGATCAATTCCTTGCTTTTCTCATAGGAATTCTGTTTAAGAAGCAAAGCACTCATATAAGAGCCAAGACTTGATTTATGTGCTAATTGCTATTAGGACAAAGAGATACGCGTTATTTGAGGGTCCTGTCCTACCTTCAAACACATGAATGAAATTTTTGTTTGAAGTCAAGATACTGCTTCTTGGATGCCTGTCTGTGAGCAGGCTTAGAGATACTGCCCTTTCCAAGGGACTCTCCTGAAGAAAAGACACAGCAAATGACATGGGGACTCTAGAGCAGTTTTCCAAAATGCTTGAGGCAGGTCCCTGTAGCTCCATCCTACTCCTAAGACAGCGTCGCAAACTTGCCTTGTGCTTGAGTTCTGACAGCAGAGTGAATCAAGGCCAAGTGGTATAAAGTGTGTCCATTTCCTGGCCTCTATCTCTTCTGTCAGTCCCATTAGGCTAGATTGGCTGGAAATGTTTAAGTGATGCAAGCTTGGCAACATCCCACCTTGGCAAACCACATCTGCAGTTGCTGTTAGAGCTCTCAGAGGCCCCCTTTTCAGGGACAGGTGTGCAGTTAATTAGTTGGAGAGATTTAAATACAAGGTCAGACTTCATGAAAGGGGAAAGACCACAGGAGAATCCCCAGGGTGGGCACAGCTTGCAAGCAAAGCACAGGTGATTCAGTTCTTCAGGGCAACTGGTTGCTGTGGTTTCACCCCTGGCTAATGTGGATGAGCAGAGAACTGTTCCCAAAGCTTTAATGTGCCATTAGCTAATGTAAAGCAAGGCTAAACTGGGCTGATAAACCCCTGCTTGAGCCAAGCAGCTGTTACACTGATCCTGCACTTGGTCCAGCCTCCTCTTACACTCTCTCTCCCGACTTTCTGTCAATCCAGCTGTCCACCGCTCACTCCAATGTCTCCAAGGACTTAGTGGTTCTCAGTACCAAAGAGGACACCAAAGAACATGGCATTTGGATGGCTCTCAGGCCTGCTCACTCAGGCCCATAACATAAATGGCATTTTAGCAGAACAGATAACTGTTACTGGTGGAGGGTGTTCAAAGCAGAGGCACAGAGGCTCAAAAAGAGAAAACAAACCCCTGAGCTGCTAAAGCCTGCAGGTAGTGTGTCTTTCTTCAACACCAGACAGCAAGCTTTGTAAGGAGCCTTTGAGAGCCACTGGTTTATCCATGGAAACAGCTAATTATCATGAGAAGAAAGGAAGGGAGGCTTTTCCTGAAACAATAGTGGGGCAGGGGACACATAGGCACATAGTAAGTGCCACCTTTTAGATGAGAGTGAAAGATGGATCCTGGAATCACTGCTTCTAATTTTCAGCACTTAGCAGTGTTTGTCATTTGCTGTCCCAGTCTGCCCATCCAGCCCATTTTGTTGTATGATCCCTGGCAGGATGCCAGCTGAAACTCTCCTTCAGTTATTGTCCACAAATATGGTATATTTCTGTCACCTCCTGTCATGCTTTGTTCCCTGAGTTGGTGGAATTATGTTGTGAATTATGATATAAAACTCTAATTTTTACCACAACTGTCATAAGGTACTATTTTTTCTGGCTAACCAGGGTCACAGTATGATGTAATGCCCTTGGCATGGTAACATTTTTGCTACCACAGTTGAAAACTGCTGGACGGTCTTATTATATTACAAATCCTATGGAGACTACAATAAGCATAATTGATATTAAAATTTCCCTTCCTAAGTTACTAGATACAGAGTGATTGAATGCAGGAAGTTGGTGAGTACTTAGGTAATCAACTAATATTGTTTCAATAACTGCTGTTTTGCAAGTGATTTTCTATGCCTTTTTATTAATCTATTTCCATTTGTGGCATAAGCCCCTGTATTTGTCTCCAAGCTCTTTAATGATGTTATTGTGATAGGCAAGAAAGAAATTACAGTAATCTGTAGAGAATGTTGAAAATGTCAAAGACCACAAATGGAAGGCAAAATCTAAAAATTTTAGATAAAGCATCACAATTCTGTACCACTAAGGTTTCTTCAGAATAACTTGAATCAAAGGCTAGAAGCAATTCTATGTGTAGGTATAAAAATCTGTAAATGCCTGTGTGGAAAAAATGTTCTTTTTTTCCTGTCAAATGTCATCTAAATTCCACTTGTACTGTGGTCTTGTGCTACTGCTAACTAGCAGGTCTCTCTGCATTTCACTTTAACGCAAATGAAAAATAAATGATGTGGCCTCTAAAACACATCAAAGAAGGAAGCAGAGTTGCTTCAGTGGATATTCGATTGAAAAAGAAGAATGGATCCAATTTCTAGAACTCACTTATCCTGAGCCTGGGGCTTACACTTAGGGAAGCTTTCTCTTTGCTGTCACAAGAACCTGCAAACATCCTAATCAAAACAAAAACAAATCAGATCAATTTCCCCTGCTCTTGTTAGCAAGGTTGCTTTGTTATGTTGTGAAAATAAAAAGAGAACAGTGCAACAGAAACATGTTACTGCTTGATTTTTCTGGTGCGAGGACACTGACGGGTCTGTCTGAGACTTGGTGATGTGACTGTAACACAAATTGCCACCATTAGGTTTTGAAATCTCTACAGGAAACACTCTATCATCGCCTTGCACTAGCAGCATGTTTCTCATTGATGCTGAAGAAGTGACCCCTGCAAGGCTGAGCTACTGCAGCGACTCACGTGCGACTGCAGACCCCCAGGCAGCGAGGCAAGCAACCTGTCCGTGGGCCCCGGCTGCCTTCCTGCTGGAGTAGCTCAGCTGCCACCCCTTCCCTTCCCTGTTCCCACAGGAGCCTGTGGGACCTCAGGCCTGACACACCTACTGCCTCACATACCAGGCAGAATAGTGTTAATTACATTAATCAAAGAACCCTCCTGGAGCATAAGATGATGTTTTGACATTGTGGAAATGATGAAGCTACTTAACATTCAGGCTGTAATCCCACAGTCCTTCCCTACCCACAGAAATCCTTGGGTTTGAACACATACTGTGTTGCATGGACTTAGTGTCCTGCTTCATAGGCAATCCAGTTTATGTTTAAACAGGATGAGTATGGAGCATGTTTGATCTCCCCTGTTTACTCTCACTAGCCTCTGAAGTCGAAAACCTGCTTATGCAAGCAATCTGCAGGGAGCAAGGGGAGGCTGAGGTACAGCAGCTCCTCTAAGCCCACTCAGCTTGTTGATAATAGGGTAGTTTTTATAACCCCTCAGATGCAGATTTTTTATACCCATCTCCTGAACTCTGGTATTATGACAGCCATGGTTTCCTGGGGAAAGCTAAAGCACCGCCAAGTCTGATCTAGCTGTCTCTGCATCTAGACACAACTGACCTAATTATTCCAGGCGTTTGTGCATCTTGAAGCTCTTCTGGTCACGAGTGGTTAGTAACAGTGTGCAAACAAACCTGGCTCCCTACCCACTTTCTGCTTTTGCAGGCAGCTCTTACCAGGGCACCTCCACTGTCTCGTTCTCTTCCCCAGCATGCACTCTGATCTGTGGTTTTGATAGCCACTGTCATTCTGTATTTTGGTGCTTTCTTATTGCATGGCTACTTTTAGACTGCTTAGAAACACAGCATATCTTCTCCTCCATTTTAGTTTCACAGCCTTCTCCACTGTCTGCTTCTATAGCTGTTAAAAGAACTGTGTTGTGAAAGCTATTCCCCTGAGCTGTGGGATTTGAGAAAATGGTTTCTTCATTGAATAATGTATTTTTGCACATTGCAATGCTGTTTGCCTAAGGGGGTCAGATGGAGGATGGTGGGCAACTGGCAGATCACCAATGGAACACTTTTTGTTACCAGGGTCTGCACTTGCCTAGGGAGTGTGAGATCAAAGTTTGATGTCTTCTTCTGGTCCAGGAGATTGCTACAGAAATTCTGTGACAAAATCTCTAAGATATTGGTGGAGCTGGGACACGAACCCTCGTGCTCTGCCTCTGTGACTAGTGTCCTAACCATTTGCATGCTGCTGCTTGAAATGTAACTAAAGGTGCCACACAAAGTGGGAGGACTCATGGTGGAGAACAGTCTAACCACCCCTGCAAGAGCCCTGCCTAAAAACCAGAAAAGTAGGCAAAGGTGTATGGAACATGAGTCCCTTGTCCTCAGTGGTTAGAAAGAAGCAAGACCTTCCCTCTCTGCTGTTCTGCTCACCCCTGAGCTTTGTGCTGTTTCCTCTACTTTTGTTACACGGGCTACAAAACCAAACATTTGGGATTGCTTGGAATGCTAATTTTATTTGGTACAAAAGGTTTCAGGTTTCCACTTAACTGGTAAGAATAAGTAATGAAGTGAAGAGTGAAATGGTGGGACTTGCTACCACAGTAAGGATGAACAATTGCAATGCCTGTCCAGCAGTCTGGCTACTCAGACTCCCTCTTCCCCTGAACTCCACTGCTGGGTCATTCTCCAGCCTCCAATGGCCAGCTGTCCCCATTCATCTTCCTTGCTGTCCTGGCCTGTGCCAATGTGCTAGCATCAGCTGCCATTCCACAACATACCCCTCCTCTCCCCCAGTCTGACTCTCATCTCTCGGTTTGCTGTGCTGTTACTCTCAAAGCACTTTCAGATCTCATTTTTCTTCCTAGAAATGTTTGTTGCTAGACCTCCTTGCAGCTGAGCAAAATTAGGGATACAGGACAAGTCAGTCACCCTGTTCACTCACTTGCACCTCCATAAGAAACAAGTGTGAGGCAGCTATGCACCTAGGTTAGGAACCACATTTTTGCTTTTGATTTTTTTTGTGATTGCTTTGTGATTTTATTTTTTGTTTTAGTGTCATTTCCTAACACCAACAGTTGCCTCACCTTTTATATGACTGGCGGGATAAACATTCTTCTGGAAGAAAAATTGGAGCCTCCACAGAAACATTTAACTACCTGTTTCATAGATTTCACCCCTCTTCTTTTTACCCTCCAATTTTTTTTTTCTGTTTTTGTTTTATTATGACTTCTTTCTCTCCCAACACACAGCACTTGTGACCACCCTCCCACACATCGCAGGTGCCAGCTTATCACCATGCCATGCCTGCAAGCTTCCGAATTCTGAAAGTGGCAATACCCAGAACTGAGCAATTACAGGAGAATTTCAGGGGGTTGTTTATTTATGCAAATAGTATGTTTCTGGCACATATGCCGCAGGGAAAGTACTGAATTCCTTACCCAGGCTGTGGTTCAAAACAAAACAAAAAACCACGGAAATTTAAAACAACAGAATATAGCCATCTGTAAATTATTTTTTTTAATCTACTGAAAAATGTGTTTATCTGGGTCCTGACGTAAGTTTTGTCCCTGGATCCATCAGTATTGCAGAAAACAAGCAGATACCTTTTTCTTCCCAACCAGTATATTATTCTTTTCTTTGTTTACGCATTTTGAACTGAAACTGAACTAAAATAATCGAAACATTCTCCTAGGATGTAATTAATAAATGACATGGAGTCACAATATGTATCTGAAAAGTTTCTGGATTAATTCTCCCCTTCTTCTTATACTCTGTATTCTTTCCTTGTGTCCAAGAGGCAGATAACTGCAAATGGAGATTTGCAAAGCAGTGCAGAGGATTGATTTTAACAGCAGATGCATGGCTTATCCCATGCAATGCTTTCAGATTTCAACCCCCACTTCATAGTCACTGGCTGGAAAAGGCTGCAGAGTTAATCTGTGAGCTAATGCACATACCTGCTAAGCATTCCTTTTCAGCACAGTCATGTGGGCACTGTGCATTGTGGCCCAGGAGGGCTGGGGATATGAGATGGGCTGCTGCAGCTCTGGCTGCAGCATCACTGCAATCCTCTTCAAAGTGGTGTGGTTTGACCTGGGGAAAGCCCCCATCTCTGGGCTCCTAGGCTTTAGGGCTGGGATGGTGTGCATCCCAAGTCTGTGTGCATCCATTGGTGCAGTAATGCTCCTTTGACTAAACTATGGCTGCTATTAAAGAAGGGCTTGTGGTGGGCCCCAGTGGGGTCCCAAGCACTTACATCAATCTGAGGCCTCAAACAGTTCCTCTTTTTCCCACTACAGAGCTCTGCTCTAGGCTCCTTCCCCAGCACAGGCTGTAGCAAGGCTCCTCATATAGCAGTCCGTACACCCATTCAGCTTGTGGCCCCTCTGCTGCCACAGTTTTGGCAGCAGTGCCTTTAACTGGCGCATGTAGGTCCCACTGTAACCTGCCCCTATTGCACTTCACGTGTCTGTCAGAGACCCTGTTAAAATGAGCTTTTGCTGCATTTTCCTTAGAGGATGTTAGCTGGCTGACAGGGAGTCCTCGCTTAGCTGCGTGCCCTGGCACGGTGATTTAAAGCTGCAAGGTGAAGTCTCTGTTAATAGCAGAGCAGCAGGAGGGCAGTCTCGTAATGAAAGAGGAGTTATGTTGCCTGTTTTCAAGTATGGCATTTAATTGTCACTAATAATGTCATGCATCATTATTATGTCTATCGTAGAGAGGTTTTTCTCTGATATAAGATAGCAACAAATGGTATTAGCCTTTTGGTATACCATGGTATCCACACAAGCCGTGGGGATATTACAGTGTGCATAAATCTTGCCTTTGTATTCTGGCCGGTGTGCAGGTGATGAGGGATGCAAGCAGAGACTGGAGTTCCAGGCAGGGTGCCCAGATCCCAAGGGAAGGGCTAGAAGAGGCCAAACAGCTGCAGAGGGTGTTCCCTCATGCTATCAGGAGACAGCCCTACCTGCTTGCCTCTTCAGCAGCTGTGTCCCTCAGCTCCCAGGGCAGCCCTTAGAGCAGGGTGCTGTGGGGGCTGCTGAGATGCAGGCATTGCAGACAGTGGATGGGCATACAAACCTGTTCCTGGGTTAGCTTTCCCAGGAAACTCACAGCCTGCAAGGACAGACAGGTAAATGTAATGCTCCCAAGGGCCACTGCAACAGCAGTTGGATCCATGTCCCCAGGGTGCTCTCTCGCCTCTTGCTGTGGGCAGAAGACCCTAGAATTAAACTAGTGGCCCTTCCTGCGGGGCCAGCAGAGACAGTCCCAGGACCCTCAGGAGCAAGTTGGGCTCACCACCTGGTGACCTGCTGTGGTGCACAGAGCCATCACGCAAAGCTCAAGCAGAAGGGAAAGCAGGAAAACCTGGCATCTGCTTCCCATCCAGCTTCCAATGCTCAGATGCTTGTAACAGCATCAGTGTCCTTGCGGTTTCCATGTCCTCACTCAGATTTGTTTGAGTTCTGCCAGAAGGCTCAAAGTTACTGTAGAAGAGGGATTATTCCCAAGCAGAAACAGCTGGCTCCCCCTTAGGACTTATTTCCTTTGGATCTAGGCTTAAAATATGCAATTTTTAGCATCTGCACCTTGTTTCCAGATGAAAGGAAGAAGCTAAAAAGCTGTGATGGGTAGGGCACAGTTGAATGCCTCAGCCACTTGCTTTCCCATGAAAGGAAGTTCCACATACCTCAGAGATGATCCTGAAGCAGGTGTGGAGGATCTTCCATGTCTTTTTTGCACATTTTTTCACCAGTGAGGGCCACAAGTGATGGATGTTATGGTGCACAGACAAGTCCAGCTGCTATCACATCTTTATTTTTCAAGTAGATTTCAGTTGTTCTGTTGTATTTGGGTTTGTGTTTGTCGTTCAAGTTTTTTAGCAGATGGTTTTGGGTTGTACAGATGTATGAGAGACATTTCTCTTCTCTCAAATGCCCAGGTGATGGGAGGTTTTGTATGGATGAAGCTCAAGACACATAAGATGCTACAGGCAGAATTACACAGACTGATTATCTGAAAAACGGATAACTTGTGAATGGCCTTTATCACTTTAAAATACATGTAAGAAAAGGAAAATGACTGTGTGAGTGATTCCCAAACTGTTCAACAAAAGCCTCAGTATAATCTTGGAATGTTTTCTCCTGATTGTTGTCAGATGCTAATTAGGGAAACAAACGGGCATTCACCAAAGATGTCTGTATTTATTTCAGACTTCATTATGCTAACCTAGAAACAGGATCAGACAATCATCCAGAGGCTACTCTTTAGCTGTTTTTCATCTGGCAGTAGATAACCATGTTGCATCACATTTTGTAAGATATAGGGATTCAGGACAATCAACTCAGGCTTGTTCTTTAGTAATTTTTGTTTTTCTTTGTGGAGAGATTTTACCTCAGAGTTCGGAGAAGATATATAATCACTCACTGCGAGACAAGAAATTATTTTACAAGAACAAATGCTGGTTGCCATGGTTTCCAAGAGGGAGAAAATCCAAGGTCATTCACTGAAAATATGCCACAACAGTCAGCAGCGAGGATACTCCCTCACCTCACCGAGTAACCCTCTCTTGTCTGTAGATACATTCCTCCCATCTCCGTTGGTATGCAGCTTCCTGTTTAAGCCACAATAACACTGATAAGAACACAATGTGAAAAACCTGCAATATGTCTGGAAATAAACAGTCAAGTCTGGATTTACAAGCCTGTGGGATTTCACAGTTGGCTGCTTCCTGGCTCCTTTGTGCATCTCCTGGAAAACCTGACCTACCTGCTGCGTTTGCCAGCCAGGGACTCGCAGGTGCAACTGTGAAACTTCCACCTGAAGGAGAGGCCAGAATAGCCCCACATGGATGGGTTGGTGCATGGACAAGCAAATGGAAAGAACACCAGAGATGGGACCCTGCATTTACAGTTATGCTAGAAAAAAATGTCAAAAGCTACATTTCGTGGGTTACTCCTCTGAGTCTGAAGTACAAGAAAAATTGTGTTACTTTCAATGACTGAGGTTTGTGGCACCGTAACTTCTCCTGAATATCTCAGTACTGACCTATGTGCTGGTGAAAGTAAAAAAGATGGCTTCAAACAAGCAAAATCCAGCTCTGTGACCCTTCAGCATCCCAACCATGATGCCAGAAGCCTTTACACTGCTGAAAAGCCAGCATGTCAACACAGCTGGATTAGATTAGATTAAGTTTCTCCTTAAATTGGAACTGCCAGGACAAATTAATTAATAGATAACACTATTCAGCTGTTTGTTTGAAATGACAAATTTTCATTCTATTGTAAATTTACATGGGCAGGCACATAAGCTTTTTGCTCATGTTTCTACAAATGCAAAATCTGTGTGCACATTATGCCATGACAAACTACAGTTTACTAAACTTGACTCATGAAAAGTAGATGCAACCCTCTAAGATGTGTCCAAAGCCTTATTAGTGCAGCAAGCATATTTCTTGCATGATGGGGTGTGTATGTGGTGCCTCAGTTACCAGTGCCATAAAATCAATGACCCTTGAGTACTTGCTAATTTCCATTCCTGTCAATTTAAAAACAACAACAACAATGTATTAGATTAGAAGTGACAAGGGAAACGGCTACATATAAGTGATAGAAATAACATTTTGCAGTGGACCATTGGCTGCACTGTGTGCACAAATGCAATTCAACCTTCCAAGCCACCATCTCAGCAACTGAACACCTCGTGCAGGGGAAAAAGTCTTTGTTATTAGAGCACTGGAGAGTGTACAGGCTGTCAATGCAACCAACTCCTTTTTTGACATGGTTTCTGGAGCCAGATAGGCAGGAATTCTAGAGTGGGACTAGACCTTCTGCTGCTAGCTTGTCATTCAAATCAGAAGAGATCAATGCAGAGTTAATTATAGAGAAAGAGGAGAACAGATGGAGATTCAAGGGCTGAATTTTACAAAGGATTTAAGGACCCAAGCACTGTTTAAGTCCTGCTTTCAGCATCTAAATTCACAACTATCTCCCTAACCCTTCAGCACAACTGTCACCTCTATGGAAAGCCTGTTACTCTCATGGCACTGTGGTTTTGCCATAAAGCTGCCCAAATGCACAGAGCTCATTCTGAATTTGTGTAGTCTTGCCCCGGTGTAAACAGGTCTTTAATTCACTAACACTTAACTCCCATTAGGTATTGAGATGTCTGACCCTGACTCCCAGTCTTTGGAGGCTTTTATCAGAAGTACAAATAGAAATTCCACAACTGGTAAAAAATTAGAAATGTTCCTCATCTGGTACTGGCAAGCAAGTCCGTGCACCCAATAGCTGTGACCCTGGCCTGGAAATCTGAACAATAACACTCTCTATTGGTCTACCTCTGTCTCATTATCTGTCCTTGAAGGAATCATGTTGACCTCTCTGTGCCTGATTTTCCCAGCTTTTAAATAACAATGATATGTTCCCACACTGAAGCTATCAGGTTGGAAAGTGATAACAATTATTTCTCTGTGATCCCTTTGTGAAAGTCAGAGGGAATTCTTCTATAAGAGTTCAGATGCTGACCTCTCTTAATTTCCTCACAAAAGTGTCTTTTGATCTGTCTTGTCTATGTTTTCAGCCTCAGGTCTAAATTGCTGAGTGAGTCAGATATATGGGGTTTGACCTGTCATATTCCCAAAAATGTTACTTGGTTAGGAAATCTACTTTATACAGGTATAGGTACTTCAGTTGAATGTACGTATTCATAATATTTGTACAGGAATTATTTTTTTAAAATAAAAAGGAAAATGAATAGGACAGAAAAGGAAAAAAAAAAAAAAGAAAAAGGAAAAAAGAAAAAGAGAAGGAAAACAAAAATGAGAAAAAGTGAAACCATAAATACATTAAAAATATGTTGCCGATACATTTTTGATTTCAATTATGTTACCTCTGCCTGTGGATGTGAAATACTTAAAAATATGCTCCTCTGTTTAAAACCAAACTATTCAATATTGAAGACTAGATTGTAGTGTTCAGTGGTACCAGAGCATTCAGATGACTTGGAAATCCTAAGCAACAAAGAAGGACACAGTTTCAGGCTGTGTGATAAACCAACAAACTATTTTCATCACATATATAGAAATTACTATTTCCACATAAACTTTCCTTTCCAAACTTTAAAAGAAACAAGTTTGATTTCCTTAAGGAGTCTGCAGGGAATCTGTGTTAGGCATTGCAATGGTACCTGCTATGCCAGCAGAGCTGGTGATTTCCTTCCCTCTCCTAGTACACATACCTAAGATGAAATTCCTGCAGTTTTCCCTTGCTACATTCAAGATTTCTATCAGTTTCCTGCTCACTAAATCATAGCTTTTTCTATGTAAGGCTGTACCACAGTCTGACACAAGCTGAGCTGAGGAGGGGAGAGGCACATATAGAGACCATCATAACAATGTAATGTTCTTACTTAACGTTTAAAATACCATTTAGGTTGTCTCTATCTTTCCCTTCCACATTATTCCTATAGTTCTCATTTTCAAGTCTTTGTTTTCTCTTTTTCTCTCATGTTTGTCCTTTTTCCATGTTTTTGTTTGGTTGGGGTTTTTAAAATTCTTTTAAAAAGCTTTCCATCTCACAACTTAACTTTCCTCTTGATTCAGTCTCTCTGGTGGAATTTTCTCTTTGCAAAATTCCCCTTTCCCAGCATGTACATGTGCACAATCCATGGCACTCCCCATGCTAATTTTCTTACTGTATCTCCAACTTTTCCCTCCCCTTGTCCTCAAGGCCACTCCGCTCTCCCCAGCCTGCCCAGCAGCACTTCCCATCTCTCCTCCAAACCCCAGCCTTCCTGCTGATTCTCACCCACACACAAAAAGACGGCCTGTAAGAAAAAATAAGCAAATTTTGCAAAGAGATATATAGGTGTACTCATACTTTTAGTATTTTCCATCTTCTGACTAATCATCATTTGCTTACCATCTAAACATGCTAATCTTCTTGTACAGGTTACAGCTGTCTGCCAGAATTGCTCTACTACCAAGAAAACAACCTTCAGTATGGCAGTTAAGTGATTAAAAAGAAAATGTCTCCCACAATGTCACAGTAAAAGTAACAGACTACATCTCCCAGCACAGCATATGGGCAGGAAACAAATTCCCACTTTCCTGCCACCCTATCAGCAGGAACTACAGAAACAAAAGTATTTTTCTTCATCCCACTAATTTACTCTTGTTCTCCATGATGGAATTGATGCTACCATTTTCATCCTTTAGATTTTAGTAATTTAGATGCCAGCGTAATTTATGCCTTCTCTGATCCTACTTTTCTCCCCTGCTGGTGGCTTGGGAGAGGAGTTTGCACGTGCATGTACCCAATGCATGTGCGTGGAAGATGGGTTTGTGAATTTATCTATGTTGCACCTAAGAGTAAAATAAAAAGACATGAGAAACCAGCTGGGTTTGACAATATTACTGTACAGATCGTTCACCTATTCTTGGAGGGGAAGGCTGGCACAATGCCGTGAAACAGTCTTGAGCTAATAAATACCTTCTGATGTAATAAATAGGGAAATGTGTTTTGAGTTCCTGCTTCCTACATCACAAAGACACATCATGTGGACCAAATGAAATTATATATAAAAATAAGGAAGGAGGAAAGAGCCAGGTATATCTGCTTAATGTCATCTCATAATAAAGGAAAAACTCCCCCATCTCTGATCAACAAGTCAATTCAGATAAGTATATCATATCAAAAAAATCATAAATCTCCAGTCTTATTAGGGTAATCTTACCATATTTGTTTCCCAACCACAGTTTTGTTCAAATGAATGTCAGCTACTTTTAGAGCCAGAAGACAAAATCCTTTTGTGCTTCACACAGAAACATTTTGGGAGTACCGATAAGGAAGAAGATTAAGTTACCTGGACATAAAGCACGAGCAAAAGGAGAACCTATCTGTAACCATCTCCTGCCAAACCTCATGTGTATTGTAGCCTGGTAAAGATGGGCTGTTTCTGTGATCCAGGCCCTGAGCACTCCTGTAGAGATATAGAAACATCATCTCTCTAGCTGGCTTGATGATCTCATGTCAGACCTCAAAATCTTATTCTATCGTTTTATCCCAGATGGTGAATTTCAGGGATGTTTTCAAAATTCATTCTTTCACTGTTGTTTCAATCAACCACTGTTGCTTCCTCTCACAGCTGGTCTTTTAAAAACTATCCTTCTTGCCCTGCTGGCCAAGAATACATGTGTTTCTGGGTCCAGAATCCAGGGGGGCTATGGCCACTGGTGAAGGAGTGAATCCAAATCTCTGCTGTACTATCCCAGCTGCCTGGGAAGGTCCGACATGGGAACTTGGCTGTGCTTGCCAGTGTTGAATTAATCACTGTGAGGTGTAAAGAGCAGCTGTAAAAGGCTAGCAGGTCCAGATGCTGTTAGAGAACATTGGCAGAAGCAACAGGAGGAAGCCGAGGAGTGATTAAGAGCCTCTGGAAGACAAGCAAGGACATGGAAAAGAAAGTGTCTTAAACCTGTATGCCTATGGATACATGAAGCCTTCTGCTGGTGGTGCAGATCAGCAGAGCCTAGAAAGTCACCAGGTTTTCCCAAACAGAAGGGTTCAACCCTATCGTGGGTGGATGCCCTGCCATTAGCAATAAATGAAAGAAAGGGTCAGGAGGCTGCCTAGGAGCTGTGTGGGAGCAGCTCTTTGGGTGATGGGAGGGTTTGGGTCACAGGCTCATCAGGGTTTTAGTGGGCTATAGCTAGCAGAGGTAAATGTATTAACCAGCACTCATCATCTGCCCAGTGTGGGCATTGCAAGAAGGATGTGGTGCCCAGGGTGCCCGGGCTGCGAGCTGCTCCTCTGAGATGGGCAGCTGCGGGGGCAGCAGCAGAGTCTCTGCAGAAGCCAGGTGAAGAGGTCTGCTATCTGGTTCCCCTCTTTCTCAGTGTGTCCTTTATGCTGAATATGCAAAGAAAGGCTGCTAAGAGCAGCCCTCTGGGTGCCTCATGGGAATCCCACCCCACTGCCACATTTCACTGCCCTGTGGCCTATTGCATATGGGTACAAAGCAGAACTCATGGCCCAGACAATCTCCTTTTGTCTCATCCTTCCATAGGCAGCTGTTTTCCTCTTGGCTTGCAAAGTACTTAAGCTGGCATTTATCCTCTGTAATAAAACAAGAAATGTGTCCACCTTGGCCTCTGTCCAGCATTTTGTCCAGCGGCAGTGAAGAGATCTGTGGTGGGTACAGCCGGAGGTCAGGCAGTGGGGATGGGAGAAAGGCCCCTTACAAGACATTAATTGCACTGTATGCAACTCTCTCATGTCTTTCCTCTCTCTTTCATGCCCATATTTCTGAAAGGCCAATAACCACCTTATTGTTTCCATTTCTACAGCAATTCCATTCTTTCTGTTGCTCTTTCTTTAGTACTTAACTGATCCACAAGCTAGAAGCTATTTGGCCTTCAGTGCTCCCTTGGAAGCATTATTTGGTTAATACTTCATCAGAAATAGAGACACTTGTGCTCGATTTTATACAGTTTGAGATTTTTCTGTGTCTGACCCGCTTTCTTCTGGAACAAAGCCTCAGCCTGAAATGCCAAACTGGAAGAACACAAAGACCTGATGTAAATGGAGATGGTATAAATCTGATTAAGCTGAAACAAAACCAAACACAGATCCTGGTTGTCTGTGTGGTTACCCCTTCTTGCAAATAATAAATTTGCCTCCTGTATTTTTTCTGCTTTTCTGCTGTCTTTATTCTGGCCAGTTCATAAGACAGTTGTCTGTCATAGGGGGAAACAATGATGTGCACTCCTTGCTGCCACTGCATGAAACTTCCTGTTTCAGACAGAAATCAGAGAGTAGGTTTATGTGACATCAACCTCATATCTACCTTTTTGCTGTCCACACCTTCTCTGCTCTCTCTGCAGCCTGCTACTCTTCTCCACTGAATTGGATTATGTTGAGCTGACTAAGTGACTGTTCATCACCTATTTCCCCTCAGACAACTAAGGTTTGAAATGACAACAGGTTTTGTTAAGAAGATGTAGGATTCCTCAAGAAGCTCCATCTTGGCTTGAAACCAAAACCAAAGGGAGCTAAATAATTAGTGTTGGCCTGTATATCCATGTGAGGCTAGAGAGACAGGGCTAAGTATGGAAAATCACATCGTTCTGTATAAACATTAACAGCCTCCTCATATCTGTTGGAACAAGTTCACTGAGGTCATGGATTAACTCACAACATTTTCCTATTCCATATTGAAATTCTATTTAACAAAATATTAAACAAACATACATACAAGTGTGTTTCCAAGCCAAAAAATACATAATCTCCAGGTTAAGAAACTGGAGACTTGGGAAAGGAGAACCTTTGTTCTTGGACCTTTCTTACTGTATCAAATAGATGATTCCTTCTACTCTAACTTGACAGGACTTCTTGTGAGATCTTGACCCATCTACAGTTAAATGCTTTATCTATACTTCTTACTCTCAATGCTGTCTAGAAAATGAGATATATTTTCAGGAAATCTATGTATAATATCATGAACATCCTTGGCAAATGATCCAGAAACTGACACTTGCTGGGTTGAATGTTGCTCTGCGGCTGAGTGAAAATATCAAACACTCCTTGCATTTTTCATGGCTCATGTAAACAAAGTTAGCACTTGCATACATACTGCCATTCCAGGTAAGCTTTCAATTAATATGAATGCCCTTTTACATTAAAATCTCAAAGGCAACTCTCCAGGAAAGGGTCTGTTCCTACATTCAGACTCCCTCCTAGTTACTGTAATGACTCTAGATTAAGACGTTATCAACCTGAAATGCCAATGATGTTGGCAAGCAGCCAATTTGGGATACACAAGTGAATTTGGTTATGAATAAAACTGTTTAACTTAAAATCCCCCATGCTGGGAAGAGAGGGAAAACAAATAGCAAGCCTGCTGTGCAATAAATCCATTCCACTGAGTTACTGCAGAGACAACTGGGTGCATATTCATCATTTTCCCTCTAAGTGTTACGTTTGTTTTATTTCATTTTTTTTCTGTGGCCTAATCTTCCTTAAAAGCCCCCATTTTGTTCTGCTTTACTTCTGTTAATGAAATATGACTCTTGCAGTAATTTGGAACAAGGCATGAAACTACCAACATGACTGGAGGACAGGGACATGATATCAGTGGCTGGAATGAATGAATGACTGGTTCCCATCGAGAATCTGCAAAAAAGAAGTTCTGTTACAGCCCTCCAAGGTGGATAGGAGAAGCTGTCATTCAAAGGGCCCTATCACAGTGCCCTGTAAATTGATACTGGCTTGTGTGAAGTACTTCACCTACAATTGCAACACTGAAGTGAAACATGGTGGAATACCTCAGCAGTGTGCAAGAGAGATCCTATTGCCCCTAGGACAGCAGCTCAGTGCTCGGATGAACCGTAGCTCAGCTCCCCACGCCAAACTGCCTTTGCTCCAGCACCATGGAGTAGTTGTCCTCGGGAAGCAAAGAGGACCATTTTTTTCAGGGATTGATCTCAGCGAGTCTTCACATTTAGCCTGAGTGATCAGTCTACAAATCAGGATTTGTTCAAAAAAACCACATAAGGATGAAAATGCAACTATCTTGTAATGAGCCGGACATACCACTCTTGCATCTCTTTCAGTTAGAAGGAAGCAAGAAGGTTTGTGATGTATAAATTACAATTTAATCATTGCTTCAACAAAGATCAGGTGTATTTACTTTGTATGAAAAATATATGCTTTTATGTCACCTTTTTTCTTATAAAAAAGGCTGAAGGGTAAGTTCTGAGTTGGCCACTTAGAAACATCCACTCAGACTTCAGCATCAAATTCATCACTGACATAAGAATGTCTCCCCATGATTCTAGGGTGCTGCTGTGTAGTAGTGTAGTTTGACATGTGTCTGTTTCCAAACAGAGGTGCCCCAGCCTTCCCTGCCATTGAACTCCTGGAAGCTGAGTTGATACTTACGAGTGTGAGTGGGTTTGGTACAAGTCTTGCTAGACCCATGCCTGAAAACAGCTTTATCTGCGTTATGAGTAGAGGAGGAGGCAAAAAACACAGCCTGCCAATTTGATGCAGCTGTGTTGTGTAGGAGTCTTATTTGCCTTTGTGCAGATGAATTATGCAGCCAAGGAATTTCCAGCTCTTGGCACAGGCTGCTAAAGCATGGATAAGCTTAGTATTTCTTTGCTTCCAGCAAGGACCATCCTCAAAAGCTGGAAAAATGCAATGTAGAGGGGAGTCCAAAGACTGCCTCTAACTCACAGATTGGTAGTGATTCTCCCTGAAAAAGAGGTAGAGAAATCCTTTCAACACCAAGCAATTAGCTCTCCTCCCAGAACAGTACCTATTGCGGTTCACTAGTCTTTATGCCTTGGGCAGAAGAGGTGAAGTCTGCTTCACACTGATTTTCTGGTTCACTTGCAACTTGAATTGGCACAAATCCTTTTAAGCATCTTCAGTAAACTTGTGTTTTACTAAATACTTGAGGGCAATGACTATCTCAACATAGAAGCTTCATTAAAGTCTACCTGTCAAAGACTGCTTATTTTGGATGAAGTCAGTGTTTGCTTTAGAATATACTGGCTCTGTGTCCAGTAAGCAGTGAAGTCTTCATGTTCAGGGTCTCATATAGTGGAGTGAAAAGGCAGCTCAGTCTCGCTTGTCATGATGTGTTCTGCCTAGCCTATGCCATGCTTAGGACAAAGAAAATGTTACAGTCAACTAAAACCTTAAGGGTTGTGGAAAAATAGCTGTGGACAAATACAGAAGAATTTGGCCAGTCTTGGAACTTACTATCCTCAAACTGATCTATCTGCTTCACAGATGTGAGGATTATTTGTGAGGTTAAGTATATGTCACCTGTGCTAGTGACATATACTGATTTCAAACTAATCTCTAGTTTGAAAAGGAAAAATTAATTGCAGCATAGTCAGAGAACAAAACCTCTCTGGCTCATTGAGGTCAGCAGCAACTTGAATCTTGCTTGTTCTAGATATGGGGATTTTTTTTCTTTTTTTCTTTCCTTTCTTAGAGGGGCCCCATGTTGAATAGCATCTTGTGATGATGATGCAGATAAAGCAAGTATTTTGTAACTTAACACAGAGACTGAATTCCCCGGAAGTATTTTGATCTTGGATGACTAGGATGTTTTGTTGAACATGTCACACTAACACACTAATGCATGTTAACAATCCATTGAGTTCATAAAGTTTGAAAAAGCACTGACAAAGGACAGATGATGCAAGACAGGAAAAAAAAGGAGCAATTTGTTTTCTCAATTCAGTTGATAGATGCTTGGAAATTAAACATGACATACTTGCTGGAAGCCAAAATCTTCCATTGTCCTGCTGATCTCCCCCTCTGTTTGCTTTCTTTTCCCTATTACAAATGAAATGTTGAAAGAATTGGTGTATTTAATAACTTACTGTTGTGTCACTGTTCTACTGAAATCCTGCAAGAGTTTTTTTTTGTTTGTTTGTTTGGGTTTTTTTGGTTTTTTTTGGTTTTTTTTTGTTGGTTGGTTAGTTGGTTGGTTTGGTTTGTTGTTTTTTTTGCCTGCTTAGGATCAGGCCATTATATTCATGTGGAAGCTGGGATATAAGGGAAGCAGAAAAAAATGCACCCAGCACCAATAAGGACAGAAGCAATGCCCAAGTCGTTCTCTTCCACACAAATCTACTGAAGCCTTCATGGGAGCATCCGTAGTGATGGGAAGAACCTTGACACCAGGAAGGGATAGGTTCTGCACTACATAGTTTTAGTCCATGTCAGGATGAAAATTAATTTAGCAATAGTGCTTAGGACAGCTGATTGGCTTACAGATGCCTTCTCCCTTCCACTCTATTACTTAAGGCTACAATTGTTACCCATTTGGAGACTTAAGTCGGTGGAAAGTCAACAGGTGGAGATTGACAAGCAAATTCCCCTCTTCTAACAGAAGCGTTGACTCTTAAGCAATTGTGGATTTGGTTTATGTTTTGTTGCTCATTTGTTAGTCTTTGTGTGTGTGGTTTTTTTCACCAGAAATAGGGAAGAGTTCAAATTAAACAGATTCGGAATTGAGAATTTGCTTAATTAGATGGAAATAATGGCTGAGTTAGAAATGTTACCCTAAAGCAACTCAGTTATTTTTATTCAAAAATCTAGCTGCATTGTGAAATAGAGCAAGTTGTCCCAGTCTACCTGAAGAAATGAAACATGTACAGACTTAGACTAGTTTAGGGCCTCAGCCAGTTCTGACAGCTTTATTGAAAACTGCTTCCAAGTACAAATGTCGCAAGCTGCTTGTCTATGTTGTGTGGATTTTAAATATTGCTCCATTACTCTATATTGGTAATAGAAGTCCATCCTGTTCTTTCCAAAACTTTTATTTTGGATGCCTTAGTGTAAAAGCTCCTAAAAAGGCTGCATGCTTCAGAGGCAGGACCCACAGCTGCCTGATTGTGGGGCAGTATTTTAGGAGGCAGCACTCTGCAGGTGACTTTCAAAGGTGTGATCTTTGTGACTATTTGCTGATCTACATTCCCTTTAAGGCAGCTGGCTGTGGCATCCCAGCCTTAAGGAGAAGGAACATCCAAGATTCATAGATTNTTTGCGGGTCTTGGGTGGTCTTGATTCCCCCCTACAAGGTCCATGTCCACTTCCCTGTCTCATTCCTGCACTTAAGCTGTACCTGTACTTGTGCTTATCTGTAGCAGCCATAACAAGGATGTTTGTCCCAAAAAAGTGCTGCCCTATCTCCACATGGCCCCTTCTCCAGCCACATCCTGTCCTTCCTCACAGTTTGTTATTACCAACAATCCTTGGCTGGCTCCACAGCTGTCTATCAGTATTTGACACATACGCATCAGTCCCCTTATCTTCTAGGTTTCTACACTGGCTTACTGGGACCAAACCTCTGTTTACTCCTTGCTTTATTCTTTTCTTAGTGANGTTGGTTGGTTTGGTTTGTTGTTTTTTTTGCCTGCTTAGGATCAGGCCATTATATTCATGTGGAAGCTGGGATATAAGGGAAGCAGAAAAAAATGCACCCAGCACCAATAAGGACAGAAGCAATGCCCAAGTCGTTCTCTTCCACACAAATCTACTGAAGCCTTCATGGGAGCATCCGTAGTGATGGGAAGAACCTTGACACCAGGAAGGGATAGGTTCTGCACTACATAGTTTTAGTCCATGTCAGGATGAAAATTAATTTAGCAATAGTGCTTAGGACAGCTGATTGGCTTACAGATGCCTTCTCCCTTCCACTCTATTACTTAAGGCTACAATTGTTACCCATTTGGAGACTTAAGTCGGTGGAAAGTCAACAGGTGGAGATTGACAAGCAAATTCCCCTCTTCTAACAGAAGCGTTGACTCTTAAGCAATTGTGGATTTGGTTTATGTTTTGTTGCTCATTTGTTAGTCTTTGTGTGTGTGGTTTTTTTCACCAGAAATAGGGAAGAGTTCAAATTAAACAGATTCGGAATTGAGAATTTGCTTAATTAGATGGAAATAATGGCTGAGTTAGAAATGTTACCCTAAAGCAACTCAGTTATTTTTATTCAAAAATCTAGCTGCATTGTGAAATAGAGCAAGTTGTCCCAGTCTACCTGAAGAAATGAAACATGTACAGACTTAGACTAGTTTAGGGCCTCAGCCAGTTCTGACAGCTTTATTGAAAACTGCTTCCAAGTACAAATGTCGCAAGCTGCTTGTCTATGTTGTGTGGATTTTAAATATTGCTCCATTACTCTATATTGGTAATAGAAGTCCATCCTGTTCTTTCCAAAACTTTTATTTTGGATGCCTTAGTGTAAAAGCTCCTAAAAAGGCTGCATGCTTCAGAGGCAGGACCCACAGCTGCCTGATTGTGGGGCAGTATTTTAGGAGGCAGCACTCTGCAGGTGACTTTCAAAGGTGTGATCTTTGTGACTATTTGCTGATCTACATTCCCTTTAAGGCAGCTGGCTGTGGCATCCCAGCCTTAAGGAGAAGGAACATCCAAGATTCATAGATTCTCATGGTCAAAAGGAACAACAAAAATTGGAGGGTCCACAAAAGCCCACAAATTTCATTAGTAAATTACACACTTGGAATGGACATTGGTATGTTCGTTTCTGACCTATATAAGCACAGGCCAGTGGCTTTAGGATAAAGGGGTANCAATCCTTGGCTGGCTCCACAGCTGTCTATCAGTATTTGACACATACGCATCAGTCCCCTTATCTTCTAGGTTTCTACACTGGCTTACTGGGACCAAACCTCTGTTTACTCCTTGCTTTATTCTTTTCTTAGTGATTATTTAAAACCATACAGAGAACACTAATCAGGGAAGAGCTAAACTAGGCTCCTAGTTGAAGTGCAGTCTATTCCCATCTGCTCTGCTGGAGGCTTCCAGTGCATCTGGGTGACATCAGGGAAGGGGATTCAACAGTCTTGCATCCCAGTCCCAGGGCTGCACAATGCAGTCCTTCTTTTCTGCTGTCTAGACCTCCTTGGTTACTTACTTGGATATGAGAGCTTTCACTTAAACATTCTTAAAACATTAGCAAGGAAATACTCTGGGAGGTTGTTTTAATGGCTGTTCACAAAACTTGGCAGCAGACTTTCTCTATGACACAGTATACAAACCAGTGAATCAAGATCTTTGAATCCCTTAGCCTATCCATGAGTCCTACCCTGTGTCCCCTCTTCCCTTTGCACTCTTAGTAGGATTAATTCTTTGTCATATTTCAAGTGGTTACTTGTTAGTACGTTATAAATCCCTACTAAGTATCCTTGCTTAAATACATGAATGTACACAGGCAGCATGTATCCCTTTTAAACTTCATGAACCTCTGTCTGGAAATACATTGCAGAACATTCAGGGCAACAAAACTGTGCCTCCAGTGTGCAGCAAAATCTGGTAAAATCAAACTAGAAGGAACTGCTCTTCTTCTGATGCTATTTTAGTACGCTGTTTTCTTCAGCTACTAACATGTGGACAGGACTAGTTTATTTCTTTTAATGATGACCATTAACATGGGAGACAATTTGTCCTTCTCAGAGAAGGGACTCACTGGTCATGGCCAGGTTTTCCACTTTTCCTTGCAATTACCAAAAATAATGATAAAATAGTACAGTTCTCTATCTATGACTCTAGTCTGTAAGTGAATGATGAAGGGCATACACTGTACATCTGACTTAAATGGATGCTCAGATCACAGTGTTATATGGGAAATGGTAGAAGACATGGGCGTTAATTGAAATTAATGAAGCTGTAGCAGAGTGACTAAAATATGGAGCTGAAAACTATGGCAATAAGGGAGCGGCTCTATCTTTAGCAGAGAGTAACATGCAACATAAATCTGATGCATGCCACCAGTCCAATATTTAGAGTTCCTACACAGAGAGGACCAATATCATGCTCTCTCTTTTTTCTGGCAGAAAGCACTGAGTCTGTGCTAAACAACATCTGTGCCAGTGAAATAAGCACCAGAATTTCACATAAAGCTACGTCTGAGATCTTTCTTTTGTTCACTTAAGTAGTGGGGGTATTAAAGAGTACAGAGAAGCACAGTTAAAAGGTCAGTACACAACAGAAGCTGCTGTAGGGCTGAACCTGTCAAGGTCTGTGCAAACAGCCACAGAACCTTTGGAGAAGGAGCTATCATGAGAAAGGTCTCCCAAGCCCTTTGAGTGACCCTTCTGTTTTCTGTGGCTTTGCTTCCCAGTACTACTTGGAGGACATATGTTTTAACCACTTATAAAGCCATGGATCTGATGCTTCTTAGACATGGCATAGAAACATGTTTTCTGCTACCACTCGCTACTATCAAATACTTGAAGTCATATAATCCTCACTGAATTCATCAGATGTAAATTGCATAATTTGTACAGCATTTTCTGTGCAAGTTGTTAAACTTTGACTCATTCCATGGTTTACCACTCCAAGCATTTATTCAGACCTTCTGAATACTTCCTGAGGAGACTATCTTTCAGTAACAAGACCGAGATCCATGGCCGTGTTTAGAGGTTATAAATTCTCTCTGGAGAATTAAAGACATCTTGAAAATGGGACTCAGACCCATACTGATAGACATGTGTGACTCTCAGTGCTAAGAACAACCAAAATAGTTTTTAAAGGTGGACTTGCTGATTTTTTTTCTAAGAATTTCATTAAAACGTGTTTTTTCCCATGCTAGCCTCATGCTTTATGCTCAGGGATTTTTTCACAGAGCAGAAAAACAATCTATACAAATTTTATTGTGAATATCACTACAACTTTATCCAAAATGTCAAGACTGAACTTTTCTGTGGGACAAAACTGGAATGATCTGAAGTATAATTATGGATTAATATTAAATTTGACTGGGTTTAAGTATCCTTGAACTATTAAATAACTCAGCAATCTAACGTCATATTTCAAAGTAATTGGAGAAGGCTAGAAAAAAAAAAATCCAGGCTCCCTGATTTCGGCACAAAAAGCTGAAAGGAGGTTGCTGGGGTAGATAATCCTCTTATTACATTGCCAAAATTATTTCAGGCCAGGATTTATTCATGTGAAAGGTCTTCTGTAGCTGTCCAGCTCTGTCCAATTGCAGGTAGTAAGATATCAAAGATGGAGAAAAGAATATAGTTTTTAATGCATTTGCTACTGTACTTCAATCACTTTGCAAATATTGATAACAGAGACTGAACGTATAGTAACTTTGTCACCACCTCCAGAAAGGTTAATGTACAACAAATTCTGTAGATTCTTGAACACTTAATAGGAAAGGAAAATATTCCAGGATATGTTAAACAATAATTTCTAATTAACCTGTTCCTGATAACTTTAGGGGAAGTTGCAGCACACAGGCTTTGCTGACACAGGGACATCACTAAGACATCTGGGAACATTTCATTGCTTAGCTGTATCAGCCCCAAGGTATCTATCAAGCAAATAAAGTGTGTGGTCACTTAAAGTAAGGCTACAGTGAATAGGACATTGGGTACTGTCTTCTGTCTTTGCCAAGGCAACACAGTACTGCCAAGCAACAAAAATTTGGCCTTACAGACTGCAAATAAGGGCTGACTTAGAATGAACATGTAGCTTGCCCTCCACAATTTATTACTGTATATTTGTTGCTCTAAAGAAAACCTTCTCTCTTTTCCTACTGCTGATGAATTTTCTTTTAAAATGAAGTTCATAGGACTTATTACTCACTTCTTCTGAGTCCCAGTTTTACAATGCGTAAATCAAGGCACACTGATCTGCACACCTACCTTGCATGATCTGTTTGCACCAGTACTAGTCTGAAAGGCATTGTCCTCCACTTCTTTACATTGTAAAATTATCACAGATTTCTTTTTTCTCTGTCGTCTGAACCATTCCTTTTTAGAGATTGTCTGAACATATAAAGTGTAACAGCTGTGCTACCTCTAATAGTCCAGTCACACCTAAAATAAACCAGTATTTTATGTCCTGAAGTTCTCTGAGCCGAGTAGAAAAAGCAGGGAAAGATCAGCCTGTTCTAGTTTGGTGTGGATATCCAAACTGAAACATTATGGGTGCTGCTCTACCTGGACTATATGGAATACAGCAAAACCAGAAGACTAAATCGGACTATAAGATGTTGAAAATTAGTTGGAGGAATAATGAGTGACAAGACAAAGTCTGTATAAGCTTTGTTAAAACCTGGATAAGTTGCTAAAATGGTCTGGTAACGTGAAGCTATGCAGTATGTGCTTGTGATCAGACAAGCAATGTTATAGAAGTATCTTAATCTATTCTCTTTTCTTTTATCTTGAAAATATTTTATCAACTTTTTATTACTACATCTGAAAAGACTAGAACCAAAATGATTGAGGCATCTCATGCTCCATTGGGAGCACAACCATGAATGTCAAATGAGTGAAGTAGGATGATTACTTGGGATGAAGAACACTTTTAGTACTAGAGCTACATACACTATACCAATATTTTTTGGGGTTTATATTTTCTATTGATCGAAAAAACCCTGAAACATAGCTTTAGTCTATATGACTCTCTCTTCTTCAAGACAGAATAACTGTACCTTTCTTCTCTGAAATACTGACATGTTGGAGGTTATGGCTAAAGAATAACCAGCAGAAAAGATCCATCTAAGCTGGCTTGCACAACCCACCCAGCTGACCTTGGCAGAAAGTGCAGAGGATCTCTGGAGGACAAGACAAGACGTGCAATGTGCTCAGAGAAGTGTGTTGGAAAATTTTACTCCAGAAAGTATCTCTATTTGATTATATTTCATAAAAACAACTATAATTCACAAAAGTACTTTGGTTAAGACAAAAAAAAGATCATCTGTTCAAGTTGATGTATCCTCAGTGAAAACACCTGACTTCACAAAACTGAGCCAAACAGCCTCAAACATCCCATACATTATCTGCATGTTAAACTCAAGCTAAGAATTCTGAAATTTCCATTCCTCTTCTGTTTAGTCATCTGGTTTGAAATTAATCTGAAGAATACAAAGCCAAAATGCAAATTCTTGTGCGTTGGCTTCCAGATCCAATGTACTCCAAGAGGAAATTCCATGTTCTAGGAAAGCTTTTTCCAAAGGCTTGGATCAGAAGTCATCTAGAAACAAGAACAGAGCTGTTTCAAGTACAAACCGAGGAAATTAGCACTGCAAAACAATCTCTGTGCTGTACTTCATTTCCTGAATGCAATTGTTCCATAATGAAATTTCCTTCCCTTTGTTTGTATTTAGAATCATAGAACATTTCAAGCTGAAAGAGACCCATAAGGATCCTCAAGTCCATAATGAGACCAACTCCATCAAGTCCAACTCCAATTTCCAGGAACTAATGTTATCTAGCATGAAATTGACTTTATCTGTTAGGTTTCTATCAGTTCTTAGACAGTTCTGCCTGCTGTTAAAATTGCATGCAGTGCAAATAAGTACTAAAACTGGTTAAATATTTCTGTTTGACTTTTATAGAGAAATAAGATGCTTCTCCAGGTGCAGAACTTTGCACCAAAACTGCCCTTTTAAAAACTGTTTTTAAAAGGTTTTAAAAATTGTTAGCTATTAAACTTCACCTCTGTCTAGAAACTTCTTCTAGAAACTGGCACACCTGTCCTTATTCGCAGCAGGGTTAATTCTGAACTTCTTGTTTTACAAGACATAAAGATGTTTTCATATGTGTGCTCATCTATGCTTGCCGCTTTCCCTGACCTTCAAACTCCTCTTGCTGAAACTTGTTCAGCACTAAGGTCATATTAAATGTCAATAGATGGGGGTACTTGCATTGAGGCATTGAGGTTATCCATCTCTCAGAGAAAGAGGCAGAAAGCATTTTATTGAGCACTCTGTCATGCTCCATGGCAGTGAGTCTCATTGCTGTGTAGACGGTACCAGTTAGGAGAGGTGGAGGACAGAGCTTCTGTCAGAACATGGGGAAGTATTTAGGTTAGTAACTGCATCTGCCTGGCTGTTTTCAGTTGCATTTTTGGCTAAGGAATTTAGTATGCCAGCGGAGAAGGCTAAGCCTGGATGAATTTGAAGAACTTGAA
The DNA here is from genome assembly GCA_013397815.1 of Aleadryas rufinucha. Classification (NCBI taxonomy): domain Eukaryota; kingdom Metazoa; phylum Chordata; class Aves; order Passeriformes; genus Aleadryas; species Aleadryas rufinucha. Next base: position 2,793 of record VZTH01015513.1, on the reverse strand, counting down.
TAACGTGTTAACAGCATGTATGAAATGCACCTTCTCCTCAGCTCTGACACCAGTGATAAATCTGTGGATCTGTGAAACCAAGTGATGAGACACTTCAGAGTTTCGTCATGGGATAACTCTGTCATACAAATACAGCACAGATTCTAACCTTTACACAGACAGAACCTAGCCAGTGCCCAGAAATATCAGTTTCTCATCTCTACACACTGTAGCCTGTACATAGCTTTAATTTCCAGAACTCCAGAAAAAGAAAAATGGTTGTATGCTTTGATTTCTATGCATTTCCCATCTCCATACAAATTCTGTAATACATACCAAGAGTTGGCTGAAAGCACAAAGAAGAGACACACTTTAGCATGGTGGTGGCTGAATTACATTCCCACAAGATCTTACATGTAAAACCAACTTCTGAAGCATTTCCTATAGCTGACAGTTTCAGCCTCAACACTGCAGCAGGCAACTAGTTAAGGCAGGTAAACGAGCCATTCCCTGACATCATAAGTTTTTCCAGGAACAATGTCATTTTGTTTTATTTTCATACCAGCCTTGAATAGTAAAGACTTAACACACAAGTCACCCTTACATTCCATCTGTTCTTTACTCATTGCCTTCCACTTACTTTCTTCTGCATGAAACCACTAAAACATCTATTTAAATCAAAAAATCATCAAGGTTCAAGATCATCCAGTCCAATTATCCAGCCAGCACTACCCCTGTCACCCCTAAACCACTAAACCACATCACCAGATTCAGACGCCTGTTAAATACCTGCAGAGACATTTACTCTACCACCTCCCTGGGCAACCTATTACAATGCTTGACCATCCTAACGATGAAAAAATGTTTTCTAATATCAGAATCTCCCCTGACTCAGCTTAAGGTCTTTTCCTCTTGTCCTCTCATGACAGGCACAGCAAAAGAGATCAACCCTCACCTCACTGCAGCCTCCTTTCAGGAAGTTGTAGAGAGCAATGAGGTTCCGTCTGTGGAATCTGTGGGAGATGGTGTCAAATGCTTTATTGAAGTCTAGATAAACAACATACACAAGTCAAGATACTAATTCTAGGTTTTTACCTTATTAACTAATCATTTCTTAATCAAATAAGGTTTTTTGCTAAAATATTTTAAGATGTCAAGCTATTTCACAAGTTGAATCACAAGTTGAGTAGGTTTATCAATACGTAGACCTTGCTCCAACTTTTAATACAATGGATGTAACTGTAGCTAAGAAAAGGGAAAGAGTGATCAATTTTTCTATGCTAAATAACTTAATTTCTTGGAAAAGGGCTTAGATTTTGGACTCTTGTTGCACATGTGTAGTAATACAAAAGCACTTGAAAGTTATGCAGTTCTTTAAACTTAGCAAGTGACACCTTCTCTGAAAGAAAAAGCACAGTATTGATTGTACTTTATAGCAGAAACTGGCAACATGCCAAAGGAGAAAGAAGACTGGAAAACTGGTAAAATGAAAAACTAAATACTTCTTGAAGTCTTACTCTGCAGTAAAAGCCACATTGTCCCCTGCAGCCCCCACGACTGCAGTCCCCCCGGAGGACATTTCAGCCAACAGGATGAAAGATTTTTTGTAAGAACACCACACTAGCAAGGACTGTTCCCCAAGCAACTGCTCCTAGTGTCACAGGGCTGGATCTACCTTGCAGCATTAAGACCACTCTCTAAGCCCATGGCAGTGCTGTCTCCCCTTTTCTGCAGTCATATTCCTTTCTCCATTTCCTTCTCCAGACAGGGACTTGGAAGAGACCTAGGGAACCTTACACTAAATCAAGAATACAGAGCTAATAATGGTAAAAGGGTAATGGGTAATGCCCCATCCCACATGGTGATTTAGCATTCACTGGAATAAAAAGGCTCCATCTCCTCTTCAGTTATTAAATGCATATTGGCAGACAAAACATGCCTCTATTTTTGTTTATATACAAAACAGTCACACCATTCCCCCCACCCCAATCCCCTGAAAAGTCACAAACCAAATCCAAGCAGATTTCTTAAACTACTACTGAAAGTCAAACATTAAGTAGGGAGTGGAACAAAAATGAGTTCTATTTGAGAGACTATCACTGCATAATAACATCTTCATGGATGTACTATAAAAGTCTTCCTCACAGCAAAGCTACTAGCATAAAAAGCAAATAAACCTACTTCAAACAGCAAATTAACTGTAGTATAATGAGATAGCAAATTAATATATTAAAACTGTAAGTTTAAAGTCAATGTCATTTGGTACAGATTCACAAATCTGTGCAGCAAAAATCTTTCAGACATTCAAAACTATGTTTCTGGTTTTTTGCAAGTCGCAGTCCAGCAAAACTTATGTCTTGCTCCTAAAATAGACAACTTGCTGACAATCGGAACTGTCATTCCACTGCTTGATGAGGTGGAAAACCTGACACCTGTGCCAATTACATTTGAGGAATAAGTCACTGTAATCCTCAGTCCTGTATCCAAGCCTATATACTCCTGGTTTGTGCATTAAGGAAACAATACAGATGAGTGTTTCAGGTTGGGACCAGCATTTTTTCAGTTAGGAAAAAACCTACATCTACGAAGCTATGTGATATTATCTCAAAAAGAAGTGTGGTTTACCTGCTTTTTGTTACCAACAGACCTGATATTCAAGACATTTCCAATAAAATAGTAAACAACAGCTTCCTTACACAGATGATCAAAGAGCCAAGAAAAAAGATGTTCAGCTGGACCAGACACTTACAAACCAGAAGGAGCTAGTTGGGAATATGAGGATTGGTGGCACCCTTGACTGCAGTGACCATGAGA
>VZTH01015511.1:195-16575 GCA_013397815.1 Aleadryas rufinucha | reverse complement strand
GAAAAGAGGCCTGTGGAGCTGGGAGAAGCTGCCTTTAGCACTCAGTAGAACGAAGCCTCAGCTCCTGGTCCCTGAATCAGACAGGTTGGTGACCTCCAGCCCTCGGAAAAAGTGAATTTTGTGCTGGATTGAAGATGGGTGACCAGAAAGGGGCGACTCAACACCATCTGTGTGAGGCCTGGACCTGGGCAATGGGGTCTGACTCCTCTTTTCACCATGAAAAGATTTTATTCTTCAGACCTTACAGGCGTCTTCGAGACTTTTCAGATAGCATGGCTAAAAAAAAGTCAGAGTATTTTAGGAAAAGACCAGAAAAACCTTAATTTTGTCCTGCCTGGAGACTGATTATTTCTTCATCAGTCTTTTAAATGGTTTTTTTCATGTGAAACAAGGCACTTTTCTCTGCTTGCTGGGCCCCTGTGTGTTCTAACACTCGAGAGAAGAGACAACGGGGTTGGCTGAGGGGAAGTTTAGGACTTGGCCAACACTCCCAGTGCCTTTCTGAGGAGGTGAGGCATCCAGGGAAGTGCAGCCCTGTGCCAGCTTTCGTTGGCCACGTCTGCAGAAACCTTAAGTGCTATTTTTCACCTTGCATTTGCTTGTTTTTGTTTCTTTTCCCCTCCTGGTTCCTTTCCAGGAGCGCTGAGTGTACGAGGATGCAAGCAAAGGGACATTCTCTGTTGCCTAAACTGTGTCAGTTGGAAAGCTTTAAAAGTTAATATTTACATGAAATGATCTCCAATTCATCTTGCTCGATGCCTGTTTGTTTAACATATTTAGGTGATGGCTGCATTTGTTTTTTTAAACTATTTGCACGTTGAGGTACTTAAATTCCAACAAACCCCATCTTTCTCCGAGCCCTTATCTCAGCTGTTAAAGATTTTTTCATTAGTTCTATAATTGCACTTTTTAAAAACATGTTTGGGTATTTCTCATTTCAGGACAAAAAAGCAGCATTTTAACATAAAAGTCCTTTAGAGTGCAGAGAAAATCAAACTTTTTGCTGAATTTGGGATGTTCTGAGGGTTTCAGTGAAAAACACATTTCAGATGCTCCTGAAAGTGTCGGGAAATTGAATTCTAGAGGTGAGTTCTTCAACCTGCAGAGATCAGTGCAGCTCCAGTGGTTTCAGCAATGCACAGCCCCAGCCAAGAGTGTCCCCTGTGGGTCTGATGAACAAATTCTGAATTCCTGGGGAGCTCTGCAGGTCTGATGTGTTGAATTTCAGGGGAGCTCTGAAAGTCTGAGGTTGCTGAATTCCTGCGAGGCTCTGCAGGTCTGGGTGTGCTGAATTTTGAGGGAGCTCTGCAAGACTGAATTTGCTGAATTTTGGGGAACTCGGCAGGTCTGAGTTTGCTGAATTTTGGGGGAACTCTGCAAGACTGACTTTGCTGAATTTTGGGGGAGCTCTTCAAGTCTGATTGTGCTGAATTCCTGGGGTCTCTGCAGGTTTGATTCTGCTGAATTCCTGGGGAGTTCTGCATGTCTGAGTATCCTGAATTCCAGTAGAGTTCTGACGGTCTGATTTTGCTGAATTTCTTGACTCTCTGCAGGGCTGAGTGTGCTGATTTTTGGGGGAGCTCTGCAGATCTGACTGTGCTGAATTTGGAGAAGCTCTGCAGGTCTGAGTGTGTTGAATTCTGGGGAACTCTGCAGGTCTGATGTGCTGAATTCCTGAGGTCTCTGCAGGTCTGATTTTGCTGAATTTCAGGGGAGCTCTGAAGGTCTGATTGTGCTGAATTTTGGGGAGCTCTGCAGATCTGAGTATATTAAATTTCAGGGGAGCTCTGCAGGTCTGATTTTGCTGAATTCCCAGGGAGCTCTGCAGATCTGAGTTTACTGAATTTTGGGGGACCTCTGCAGATCTGAGTTTACTGAATTTTGGAGGAGCTCTGCAGGTCTGATTTTGCTGAATTCCCAGGGAGCTCTGCAGATCTGAGTTTACTGAATTTTGGAGGAGCTCTGCAGGTCTGATTTTGCTGAATTCCCAGGGAGCTCTGCAGATCTGAGTTTACTGAATTTTGGGGGAGCTCTGCAGGTCTGATTTTGCTGAATTCCCAGGGAGCTCTGCAGGTCTGCGTTGGCTCCATGAGCTTCCTCCTCAAGGGAAGTGAGAGGTTTTCAGCACTGGCTGAGAAGGAAGAGCAGCACTGCATGAAATAACTTTCTAATCACAATTCCCTCCTCCCTCAAACTCTCTTTGGACAGACAGTTAATTTATCTCTGTTTAACTGCGGAATCAATCCATCCATCAAAGCTCCAGGAGCTAATTAGCTGGAGTCAGGGCGGCCGGGCTCGGATGCACGCTCGGGTATGGAATGCCTTAGGAAGCTGCAGCAGGGATACAGGGAACATTTCCCTTAAAAGCTGCCCAGGAGGCTCAGGCATCCAGACCCTGCTGGCTTTGGCAATCCTGACTCTCAGGGATGGGATCCCTGAGGGAATCCCTGCTGGCACAGAGCTGGCACACCAGGCAGAGCCCAGGGTGGATGAGCATCCCCTGTGGGTGGGAAAGCAGCTGTGGGATTGGAGGTTGATCCCAAAATGTTGTGGGCAGTGCCCATGGCATCGCCCTCACCCGGCTCTGACCACAGCATCGACTTCTTAACTGCTGCTAATGAGGAATGCCACAGGAGCACGGTGTGGTTTGAGGTGATGATGGGGTTTTTTCTTGGGATTGAGGCTCCTCTGTGCCCAGCCTTTGGTGGGATTTCTGCCCCTGGTGCATCATTCCCGCATTAGCCCATTTTACCTTCCTGCAGTTGATGCCATCCCTGGGCATTGTTTGACACCCAGTGGCCACAATCATTAAATTTGGTGCCCATAAAAGCCTGGTGAAGGGCTGGATGCTCCATTTGCCTTGAGCCAGCCTGCAGCCCCTGCTTTCCCCACACATGTTCCACGTTAGCCGTTTTCATTGACTATGAATCCATAAAAATCCATGTGGAACAGAGGGTACCCAGTGCAGCCCTGTCTGCCTGACTCCTTCCCATTCTAATTGGGCAGCAAAGCTGTTTAATAGAGTCTGTGGAGTCTGTTTAACTGCATTCTGCCAGAACAATGCTCTATTCATGTTCTCAACAGAACTCTAGTGATTGCACTAATATCTTTAAACTAGAAAACAAGTCTTAATTGGAACAGATGCTGCAAATACCGATGCAAATGGCCAGCTCTGGTGTGATCAAAACCAGGCCCAGCCCATTGATTTGTTTTTAATAGCAGCTTTCATTTTTTATTAGTGTACACAAACCTCACTAACACTATACAAAAAGTCAGTAACAATATTCTGAAAAATCATCTTGTTTAAAGCAGACTCAGCCCTGCATTGTTTCTGGCAAGGTGCTGTTAAAGAGTTTCCGTCCTGTTTTGGCAGATCACGTTACTCAAACACTCCTCTCTACTTTCTTCCCTTCCAGGGTTTGAATAATCCCAGTGATTTTTGGAGAAAGCTGTTGCTGTTACATGTAATAATCTGTTTAGATATTCACTTACATTACAAACAGGCATTCAGGTTAGATTAGGACAAATAAATCCCCAATCCTGGTAAGTATGTGTGTGAGATGGGGATTTTCTTGCTTTTTGGAACCTGCTGCAGCAGAGCCATTCCCAGCCATGGCCTTTTTCTGTGGCAGTGCCTGGTCTGGGGAAGTCTGAGATATAAAGAATACAATGCTTTTTATGCTAAGAATAAAACCGCTCCATGATTTTTCTGGAACAAATCGGTTTTGTTTTAAGGACGTGTGAGCTATTTGATAGCAGCAAGAATATCAAAACCACTCAGAGCAGAGAGAAATTTATTATGGCACACCTGGCACTCAGGATTAGTTTATTGGTCTGCGTGGGCAAATATTCCCTCAGTAGCTGCTACTTGGAATTGGAAAATATTGATATGTTTATATTTATGTGTATAGACACAGATATTTGAAGCTGACTGCAGGGATAAGACGCTGTTTCAGTCAAAATCAAGAGGCATTGCAAGCAAGCAAAGAACAGGAGATGCCTCTGGGCCTGTTTCCAAATCTGTGGGCTCGTGTTGGCTTTGATTTGGAGAACTTGCTCTCACTTAGGCTTTGCGAGAGAATGAAGAGGCTTTTCAGACACGGGGGTGTGTTCTGGGGGAGGCACAGCCGAGGGTGGGGGGACGGCACAGGGAGGATGGGAAGGAGGGCTGGCACACCGGGATATCCACCCTCACGGCTTATTTGGGATTCAGGGCTGGGAGCACTCAGGTTTCAGGCAGTGGCAGCGAGGCCACGCTCCTGAGCTGCTCCATTCATCCCACATAATCCCAGCGATGATTTATCCAGGTTATTGCGAGCCCCGGCCGGAGGGAGCCCCTCCCGCTCAGGTGCGTCCCAAACAAAACAAATCCGTGGCTCCCAGCAAAACCTCCCAGCCTGGGCACGGGGTGGGCCCTGTCCCCTCAGGTGTGGTGAAAGGCTGTGACATTTGAGGAGGGCTGGGGATGGAGGCGATGATGGAGAAAAGGCTTCGCTCGTTACCTACCGCAGCTCAGGGATGCGCTGAGGCCCGAGCGCAGGCCTCGGCCTGAGCTGCCTGACGAGATGAGCTCACTCTGTGAACACCAGCAGTGTTACTCAGCCAAAAACAGATGACAAAGACCCTCGTGCTAGCTCTACATAACCTCGTGTAGTTATCTGCAAGAAATTGATAATTTCTAGAAGGAACTTTCCCAGCTGACATGAAAAGAGGCCTGTTTGTAGGGTATTTTAGGGGTAAACCCTCCCAGCCGAGGCCTGGCCCTGCTGGTTGGGATGTATCATCCCATCCCCATCAGATCCAGGAGTTTCTGTGCTAAAAATGTAATCAAGTCACTTTGACTTGCTGATTTGAGCCTATAAAAGCTGGACCCACTTTCGGGGTGAATTTGGGTGAAAACGGGTGGATGCACCACGTAGGATTTTCCCAATTTTTGGGAAGGGTTCTCCAGGTCCTGGCTGTGAAATNTAGAAGTGTGTGGGCTAAAAGGTCCTTAAGAATACATAAAAGCTATGTAAAAGAGTATGTAGAGGGGGGTATATATAAAAAGAAAAAAAAGCATCATGGCATCAATGGGATGTGCCATTTTAGTTTTGTGTTGCCTTTACATTCATAGTCAAATAAGATCATTCCTTCCGCTGGTGTCTGTGTTCCTTAAATCACCCCCATGAGTTGGCAGAACACACGGAGAGGGTGGGCAGGGGACACCTGGATGGGCATCAGGAGGGGCATCCCAAAAGGGACTTGGATTGAATTAGGCCTCCTTGGGAAAAGGATTTGTCAGTCACCCCAGCTTGGGAAAGAAATGGAAGGAATCGTGAATGTTTACCCCAAGAATATTCTGGTTTTCTATCAAAAAAGAATCTTCTCTCCAAGGGCTGCTCNTTTTCTCAATCGCTCTCCTTTCTCCCACATAATAATGATCAGGTGCATTTCCTTGCTTATTTTTGCTGGTTGCTGAAGCCAAGCACNTTGGGAAAAGGATTTGTCAGTCACCCCAGCTTGGGAAAGAAATGGAAGGAATCGTGAATGTTTACCCCAAGAATATTCTGGTTTTCTATCAAAAAAGAATCTTCTCTCCAAGGGCTGCTCCAACAAAATTAATTGCAACAAATAATTAAAGGCAGTGGGTAGGGGTTTGAAAATCAGGCTTTTTCTTGATACATTTTTGGATTAAAAGCAGTACAAAAGTAGTTAATTTCTCATTTATACATTTCTTCCTTTTTACATGAAGAACACGTGAAAAACTATAGGCTTGGAGCCAAAGAACTGGCTGGGATTTAGGCAACCAGTTTGGATAATTAATGTGTGAGTGTATGAATTGATGAAGCCTACAGAAAATTATTCAGAGGCTCTAAAATAAATGATGCTTTGAATAGACTCGGTGAGCTCTGTAATTTTTATTTAACTCTCATACTGTTGTGGGTGTGTGTAAAAAAGGAAAAATAAAACCTGATTATAAGCTGCTTGCTGATGGTTCACTGTCACTGCCTGAGCTTTCATTTGACTGATTTTTATGCTGAAAAACATAGAAATTTTTGGTTTATCACATTCATGAGCTGTTCATACCATGGTCAGTGACTTGAGTGGCTCCAAGCCCTGTCCAGCCTGGCCTGGGACACTTCCAGGCATGGGCCAGCCACAGCTTCTCTGGGCACCCTGTGCCAGGGCCTCCCCACCCTCACAGGGAAGGATTTAATCCCAATATTTAATTTAAATGTGCCCTCTCTCAGCTTAGAGCCGTTATCCCAACATTTTCCTGCTCCAGGAGGGCTTTTGCAGGAGGAGGGTGCAGGAGGCTTTTCACCAAAGCCAGTCTGAGAACCAAGTCTTGGAAAACTTGGGATTTTCCTCTGAAACTTCTTCCCTATTCCATTGGGAGCTGGACCTCCACCACCCAACCACACTCCAGCCATCACCATTTTAGGATAGAAGTGAAAATAAAGCGAATAAAAGCCCCTCATCCATGGGAAGTGCGCGGGAGGCAGCCAGTGGGAAGCGCTGTCCCTGCTGCAGGAGCAGGATGGAGCAGTGGAGTTGCTGAATTCTTCCAATCCCACCCACGAGGCTCCTTTCCCTGGGTGCTGAAAGGAGCCTGGGATCCTCAGGTTGTCTTCACGGTTGCACTCTGCTCCCAGATGGGCAGATAATAATGTTGGGAATGATTTATAGTCGGTGTTATGGGAGGTTTATAGAGATCAAATCCCACAGAGAGCTGGGAAATCCTCCCCAGTGCTGCGGCTGCTCCCTGGCTGCTGCTGGCAGTGGGACACGGAGGGGTTTGCCTTGCTCAGACCACAGTGTGGGCAGTGCAGTGTAATTAACTCCCATCATTAGGCCAGTGTCTTAGAGAGAAAAACCCTCCCCATGATAATAATAATNAGAATATAAATTTTTGAATAATTTTAACCCTAATAATGATAATAATCATAATAATAATGATAATAATAATAATAATAATAATAATAATAATAATAATAATAATAATAATAATAATGAATTTTTTAAATGAGGTTTGAATTCGTGCTGAATGAAGAGCTCCCAGTCCTTTCGGACTTTGCCACCCTGTAAAGGTGTAACAGCAGATTTCACTTCCCACTCCTAAAACCCCAGAGCAGATTTCCTCCCCAGCTATCTGCATTCCTGAAATGAATGTCTGTATTCCTGAAATGAAGTGCCTTCCCACCAAGGATTTCCCATTTGTTAACCTCCTGCCTACAACCTTAGGGTAAGGGCTAAAATCCACTCCTTAGGAAGGACAATCCCCGGCCTGGGGAGATTCAACTCACATGAATTTGATGACTGCACTCAGTGCCCAGCGTGGGACAGGCACGGCGGGATCGCCTTTCCCTCGGTGAACAGCGAGTGGAAGCCGACAGCTGAATGCCAGGGAATGGATTCCCTGCCTGCCGGAGGGGCCAGGTGACACACGGCTGGAGCTCGGGAGTTGTGTCCTCCTGCCCTGGCTGCCCTCACCCTCAGAGTTCTCCTTCCATGGAGGAAGTTGGAGCTTCACCTGTGCTGGATTACACCGTGTTCCTCACTGGGAACTGATCCATGGAGTCATAGAACAGTTCTCCTTCCTTGGAGGAACTTGGAGCTTCACCTACTCTGGGTTACACCGCATTCCTCACTGGGAAATGATCCATGGAGTCATAGAATAGTTCTCCTTCCCTGGAGGAACTTGGAGCCTCACCTGTGCTGGGTTACACCACGTTCCTCGCTGGCAACTGATCCATGGAGTCATAGAACCCTTCTCACAGACANTGGAGGAACTTGGAGCCTCACCTGCACTGGGTTATACCGCATTCCTCACTGGGAACTGATCCATGGAGTCACAGAACAGTTCTCCTTCTTTGGAGGAACTTGGAGCTTCACATGCGCTGGGTTACACCGCATTCCTCACTGGCAACCGATCCATGGAGTCACAGACAGACATCTGATGTTCTCAGGTGTCTTGGTGTAGCCTGAAATTAAGCAGGGAGCAGTCCTCCCCCACTCCAAACTGGATGTGGCTGGATGCTCTCAGCATTGCACTCAGTATCCCACTGAAGAGTCCTATCCACAGGCACCACAGGGACTTGTGCAGAGAGTGTTTATCAGTGAACTATTTGCATTATTAATTGCTTTTCACTCTAATTAAGCAGCAGAGAGGAGGAGGCAGTTTGGAAATAATTTTGAGGACCTTGGCTGCACCGTGTGGTGCCAGGTCAGAGTTACCACCCCTGCACTGCTGCCACCAGCATTTCACCACATTTCTGTTTCAGTAATAACACCTTCAAAATAATTTATGGCATGAGTCTCTATCCCAAAAGCTGCACCTGTTGTTAGAGGCCTTGATTTGAACACCAGCAGGGACCTGCCACGCCCATTTCCCAAGGGAAGCACCCTCCACCTGTGCTGAACACAGGAGGGCTTTTCCTCTCGGGGTGAGCTCGACTCTTTGGGCTGCCCAGTGCAAATTCTTGGTTAGCCAGGGTTTGGGTGAGGGCTCTCCCTCTGTGATGAGTGTGGAGCAGGGTTCTGGTGAGCCCTGGCTTTGGGGGGCCCTGCTGAGGGGTACCTGTGGCTCTGACTGCTGCATCCTGACAGGTGGAACCCGAGTGGTCCCTGAGTGGTCCAGGGCTGATGCTGCCAGCTGGAATCCCCACCCGTGGCACTGAGCAGCGTGAGGCTCTCATTTGCTTTGTTTACCCAATCTCTCCTCACCCTGTGGGCATTTATTCCTTGCCTCAGAGCCACAGTCACTGCTTTCATCGTGAGCATTTCCCTTGGCAGCAGCTCCATGGCTTTCATTCCCTGAAGGATTTGAAAGCCTTGGGTGCTCTGCCCCTGTGAGACCCGGCTGTGACTCCCAGGAGCCACTGGCAGTGGCAAACCCACTTTGAAACCCCCAAACCTGAGCAGCCTCACTTCAGTAAGTGCTGCTTCCAGGATTTCTCATGATTTCTCATCTCAAAAACCCAGATAATTTGATAGGACAATGAGAAGTAGCTTGAGGTCTGAAGTTTGAAATGCCTCATAATTGTTATAATTGGATGTGTGGAAGGAGAGGGGGAACCTCCATATCTGAAACACCTTTTTGAAAACCAAATCCAGCACTCAGATTCTGAGGGCTAAGAAAGCAAATCCCATGTAGGATTTGCAAATCCCTTTATGTAGGACATCAGCAAAGGAAACAAGTGGGTTCTCTCTGCTGGTCCTGCTGCAGGGATTAACAGGCACACACTGGCTTGGGTGTTGAAGTCCTTGCTCCATTTATGCTTGGAAAAAGCTCTGAGCTACCTTTAGATGTCCAGCTGGGCAGCTGACAGCTGAATTCTGATCCAAAAGCAGGGAGCAGCAATGTTTTGTGGATATTTAATTAAAACAGCAGTCTCTAAGTGGAAGGAAAACTGCCACAGTTGCCTTCAGCAGTTGCTTGGTACTTTCTCTTTAAGTGGCTCATGAGATTTTTAGTTTTGGAATTAAACTTCTTTCCCATTATGTCTCAGTCTTCAGACTTCTGGGCTGATTTTGCTATCACTCTTCTGGTTTTAATGATCTTTGTTTGCTAGGACAGAATTTTAGTTGCTACCTAAACATCTCAGAAGAGATTTTAACAGAACAATTCAATGTGAGAGTTTGAAAATGTTCAAGGGAAAACCTCCCAGTCAGCCCAGAGCCAAATTTAATAAGCGGGTACTTTCTATGAAAGGAATTTTTGGTGGCTCCCACAATCCTTCTGATTACACCATGATTTTACCTGATGAAGTTCCCAACTGCTCATGATTTTTCAGTCAGGTGCATCTGCTCCTGCAGCACTCATCCATCTGCATTAGGAGCTTTCCCAGTTTCCATAGTAACTGGGCAATTTAACATATCTGGCCTTACAGTATCTTACAGTGAAATTCTCTGTCCATTTTACAAATGTGCAGCCAGAGGTGCGGGGAACAAAGTGATTTGCCCGGGGTTACAGAGTTCATCTGCAGCTGAATGGGGTAAGAACATTGCTTTTTCCAGAGTTCCAGGGAAACGCCGGAGCTGCCAGGCTGCCCGTTCCCAGGGAGGCGTTTGCTGGATCGCATCGGCTCAAGGTTGTGTCCCAAGTGTTCCTTTTCCCAGCCTTGGAAAAGAGACTTTCAGAAATGAGGAGGTTGGGGTTGGAGCAGGGTGAGTAATGAAACGAGAAATCAAAACTTGCAAGTAATGTATTCAGCAGAAATGCCAGCCACATTCCTGGGATAAATAACTCCCGATGAATAATTCAACTGGCGTCATCACTACAGGGCACAGGAGCGGGATTGGTTTCTAATTATTTGGCCTTTTCCTCTGTAAAAGTTCAACCCAGATTCAGCCCCTGACGTGTTCCAGCTCAGGGTCCGGGTTTTGCTTGTGGCTTGGCTGGAGATAGCCCAGGGTCAGCTTCGGAGCTGTGCTGAGCACCCTCATTTCTCTCCGAAGTTCTGGGAATTTGGGCTCTTGCAGGGTACAAAGCCACCCTTCACAAAAAAGCAAAAAAAAAAGNCCCCGAAACTCTGGGAATTTGGGTTCTTTCCGGGTACAAAGCCACCCTTCACAAAAAAGCAAAAAAAAAGCAAAAGAAAGCAAAAAGAAAGCAAAAAAAAAGCAAAAAAAAGCAAAAAAAACCCTCAAAAAAAGCAAAAAAAAAAGCAAAAAAAAAAGCAAAAAAAAAAAAAAGCAAAATAAAAGCATCTGGAGCTTCAAAACTTTGTGGAAATAGGAAAACTTTGAAAGCTGTTGAGGAATCCTGGATTAACACAGCACACATGGAGCAGGGAAAAGGCTGGTGGCCTTTGGAACAACTTCTCACATTAATTTTCTTCCAACGCTGACAGCTTTGATTTATTACCTCAAGGCTGGTTAGAAAACACCCAGACATGAGTGAAGCCAGGAGTTATGGAAAGAAAAGGAAAACATGGTAAACACAGTGATGGATGGCACTGGGAGACAGACAAACCCTGCCCTGCTCTCCTGCTGCACCCAAATATTGGCTCCCAGTGAGGATGGGTGTCCAGCCCTGGCAGTGCTGCCTGGAATTGCTCCCAGCAGACCAGCCAGGGAGGAAGCTTCTCTTGGGATTTGCTGCTTTCTCATCTGTCAGTTCAATTTTGGCGCTGATTTCTGCCTCACTGCGGGTGTTTGGAGTTGAGCTGATCGCTGGGAAGTCTGTGCTGGGCAAAAAACGTTGTTTGCAAGTGCTTCTTACACAGAAATCAAAAAACATGTTATTATTTCCCAACAGAAATTTGCTGAGATGAGTTAAAGAGAGTCACCAAAACTATTTGCTGAGGATCCCTGGCTGCTCAGGGCTCTCACAGCCCTTTGCTGGATCAAATTCCTATTTACAAAAGAAGAGCAGCTCCAGCAAACCGAAGAGAACGAAATCACTGAGGAGCACAAGTTGTCTTTAATGTCATCAGTGGCTTAAAATATTTAGAAAGCTGGGTGTAAACACCTTCAGAGCAGGCAGACAACTCCCCTGGTGCCCAGAATTGTTGGGATGTACAAACAGCCAGCACTTCTCAGGGTGTGGAGCCCCTGCTCCAGACTTTACACCACGGTTTTACATTCTCATGTCATTTACAGCTCTTCCTCCAGACCGAGCCCGTTGGCACCGTGTCCCGAAATGGTTCTCATTAGTAAACTTTTCATAACCTCCCCAAAGTGCCACAACTGCAGGAGAAAAGGCCCCAGGATGCCAGCTGGAGCTGGCACTTGGCTCTCAGGGCTGTTTGCTTAGCTGGGTTTGAGGGATGTTCCGCAGCAGCTCCTGGGACGTGTGACTGGGCTCTGACCTGAGCCACTGGCCCTGCTCCAGGGGACCCTGCACACTCCCTGGGAATGTGGGAATGTGGGAATGCTTTCCACTTGTCCCTTCCACCCCTCACCCCCCAGCTCTGAGCCATCTGCTCGTGAACCCCAGTCCCCAGCCCTCGGAACGCGCTCGGAGCTGTGCTGAATCAAGTAACAGTGAGATTCCAGAGCAGCTCAGGGCCTGTTTAATGCTGATTTAAGGGTGAGAGAGTCCTGCTTTTCCCTGGCTCACCATCACACGGCCTCAAAACTCCCAGGAACTCTGATTTCTTTTACCTGCAGAGCCCCTGAGCCGTGTGTGTGTGACAGGGAGGGGCTCGCACAGCTGGATGCAGATGTTGGGGGCATCTTTGTGCCACTTGTTCATCCCTGAGTGCTCCTTGCAGGGTGACAAAAAGTGCTGCTTTCCTTCAGTTTTCCTGTCAAATGCCAGTTCTTTTGCTGGGAGGGACCAGGTGTAGCCCAGAATTCCCCTTTGGAGATGCAGGAGGTGATGTGGGAGGTGATTCCAGGGGTTTAGGGGTGGTCACTGCAGCATCACAGAGCTGCAGAGTTATTTCCCAAGGCCTCAATTTTTCCATTTCCCAGGAAATTTGTTAATTTGTGGGTGAGTGCTTGGATCCCAGGTTAGTGAAATTGTTTAACCTGATCCAGCACATTCAGACAATTAAAAACTATAAGTATATTCCAGGACTCTTCTTCCTTTTCAAGTAATCAAAATTATTACCCTAAACATATAAATTTTCCACCAAGACTTTTGTTTAGGCACACTTTACATCACTTCCTGTGCCTAGATCCTGCCTGCTTTTCTCCAGCACGGAAAAAAATAACCTGTGAGCTCTGAGTGGTTCTCAGATGCTGAATTCCAAATCGTTGAATTAGATTTGAATCCTGGCGGGTTCTGCACCTCCCCAGTTGTTCATCACTTGCAGGGTTTGTTACATTTTAGAGGATGCCATTAAATCCAGCCACCCCCAGAGATACTGGATGGACTTTGGGAGCCTAAAGAGAAGGAGAGCATGGAGGAGACCCCAGAGCTGCTCCAATTTAGCCACGCAGTGATTTGAGTTTCCTTTTAAAGAACAGTGCTTGTCACCTTATTTCTATTTTATAATTTGTTTGCAAATTCCATTTCCCTTCCTCCCTACCTTTTAGGAGCTCTAAAGGAAATGTATTTCCCCCTAATTTAGATTTGTTTTTCATTTAGCAAACATTGATTTTGCTCTTTTTCCCGGTGCTGTTGTTCCTGCCACAATTAATGGGGTTTTTTGGGGTTGTTTGGCAGGGGGAATGTCTGGGGGCACACAGGGGAGTGGGTCCCGCTCCCTCCAAGGAGCTTTGGTGCTCCAAAGATCCTGGAGGAGTCTTGTGCTTTGTAGGGATTCTTCTGAGACATCACTTTTAACACTAGACACTAAAACCAGAGAGTTTTAAACCATTTCCGTTTCATGCAGTGAAAATTGAAAAGGGAGATTTGGCCCCATAAAAACGAAGGCAAAACATTTCAAAACTATCTGAGATCTGCAGATAGGGTTGGGTTTTTTATTTAATGTTTCGAAAGTGTTGAATATTAAAAACAAAAACCCCTCAACAGGAGTTTAAATAAACACAGGCAAGTGAGTCAGTAAGAAGATATAAAATCATCAGGAAAGGCTGAGTTTGTTTTAATACAGGGATTACTGTAAACACTCGCAGTGCATGGTAACAATTTGTAGCCCATGTGTTTTGAAATATCATAACTGGTGTCAATAAACACATTAAAATTCGACTTCAAAGAGCTCTGGGGATGTTTGGAGTGTCACGAAGACATTGCAACCCGGGGATTTGGGATGGAAACAAGTATGGGAGCAATCAAGCAGCTCCTCTGTGAAGGAAGGGATCTTGTCAGGCTGTTAGAGCCAAGCATCTGTGAGGGTGATTATTGCTTCATACAGCTCAGAGCAGCTCCCAGCTCCTGATTTCCTTCTGTCTCCCTCCCCTCCCACCCTGACCTGCTGCTTTGGCTCTCCCACCTGCTGGGGCCGAGTCCTTGGGAGCAGGGTTTGTTTCTCCAGGCAGGGATGGTGCCTGAAGGGGCCACCTGAAAACACAGAGACTAAACAGGAATAAGGGAATAAAGGTGATATTTAATTGAAAGGACTCCAAAGGTACACCCTGGGGAGTCCAGAGACTACACCCAAAATGGACCCCAAGATGGACCACAGGTCACGAGTTCTTCACACTTTTATAAGTTTGGTTCATTTGCATNGGCAGTACAGGATCTGAAAAATAGAAAAGTTAAAATGCAAGGCATCAGGGACAGCCTGACTGATTCCCAGCACTGGCAGAGCAGGAATCTCAAATTCCCTTTGTATCTGGAGCAGGGTGACTGTGGCACAGCCTGGGGGCTGTCCCCACGGGCTGGCTGGGGACAGAGCTCAGCCGTGCTTGGGATGTTGTGGGAATTGCGTTATTCCTGCATTGCCAAGGTGCCTCTCAGCCTGGAGTTCGTGTTCCACCCCAAACAGTGGGTACCACCCAGTACAGAATTATAGAATCATGGAATATCCTGAGCTGGGAGGGACCCACAGGATCACGGATCCAGCTGCTGGCCCTGCACAGACACCCCAATAATCCCACCCTGTGCATCCCTGACAGATCCTGGAGCTCTGTGGGGCCGTGCCCATTCCCGGGGGAGGCTCCACCACCCTCTGGGGGAAGATCCTTTCCCAAAATCCAACCCAAACCTCCCCTGGCCCAGCTCCAGCTGTTCCCTGGGTGCTGTCCCTGTCACAGGGAGCAGAGATCAGAGCTGCCCCTCACGGGGAAGCTGTGGAGGACTCAGTGGCTCATTTGGGGTGGATTTGCTCCTCTCACTCCTGTTCCTCTGGGGTCTCTCCCCAGCTCTCAGGAAATGAACCATCTCTGCACTCCCAAACGAGATCCTGTCACATCAGCACGAGCCAGACACCAGGTGAGCACGGGCTGGCTTCGATGTCTCACATTGTCTCATCTACAAATTCAATTTCCTGCTCCTGAGCTAAACACAAGCAGCCATTCCCCTCATTGCCAAACCCACAGCGCCCAAATGAATTCACACATGTCCTTTTTTAAGGTGACAGAACCAATCTGAGGGAACAGATGAGCACTCCCGTGTCCAGGTGTAATCATCCCAGCCAAGATTGCCTTGTTTTAATACTGAACCTCGTGTTGACAGCGGAGTGCTCCCTGTGCAGGCCAGGCAGGATTAAATGGGGCTTCTTGGGGGATGTTTGGAACAACCTTTGAAAGGCTGAGGGCACCTGTTGGCATTAATAGAGCAGCGTGGGTGGGAGCAGGGGGGAAATCCAGGCTGGGTGTACACCAATATGGAGGGGACTGGGACTGATTGCTGACACTGAACACGTGTTGGAGTCGAGCAGAATGGAAATAACATCCACAGAGATGACCCTGGATCCGTGTTTTAGGGTTTTATCCGGGGTACAAACATCTCTGCACGCAGGCAGCACTTGCTGGCGTTGGAATTGCTGTTTAATCCATATTTTTGTTTGGAATCTGCCCCTGATTCCTCAGCACCTTCCTGGAGTCGCTGTAGCACCTTTGCCATGCGAGCTGCAGGAAAGGGTAATTAAATTTAATAGAAGCCACCCTTGCTTTGAAGCTGCCCTGGTTTTAGGGCCACAAGGAGAAGCAATTAAACTCCAGCAGCCACGGATTCAAGCTGAAGGTAGAGAGTCTTTTCTTTTTTTTTCTTTTAAAGGAAATTTCCTCTGTAAACGGATTGGAATTGTCAGATCTGATTGAATTTTAAAGCTATAGAGATTTCCTTCTTTGGGAAATCTTCTCTTGAAGCAAAATGAAATTGTTTCACCATTTCATGATTTCACCAAAAATTAGGGTTTAAATGAGGTAACAAGGAAAGGGGAAAATATTCCAGAATGCCACAGTCAGTGCCAAAGGTACTTCTAAATATTTAAAGTCCATTTTTAGGAGTTTCCCATAACGGATCAGTTGGAAAAGGTCTGATTCCAGTGCAGACATTATTCAGAAAAGCAAACTGCTAACTCAGTTAATATTTAGAAGCAGAAAAAATTGTCCTAAACTTCACCAGCTCTTGGAAATATTTGTAGAGCCAGAGGCACACGTGAAAAATCTCATTGGTTTTCTTCTCCCTTCCCCTCGCGGAGTTCCCAGGCGTGCAGGGATGCAGGACCTGAGTCCTGTGGGAGCAGCACCTTCTCCACTGGGGGATTCTTCCCTCTGAGGTCTCTGGAATATTTGGGGTTTGGACTCCGAGCATTCTTTTCGACCTCATTAAAACCATTTCCTTTGGAAACCCAGCAAAACCCCAAAGAGAGTCCAAATATAAATCAATGCAAATGCAATTACTGCGACCCCCTCCCTCCTGTGTGCCTCAGGGCTGGAAAAATCCATCGATTCTCTGCTGTAATTTATCTGGGAAGTAGGAAAACCCCCCTTCACTTCCAGTGAGAGCCCTGAATCAAAGGCTCTGGGCTGGCCCGATCCCTGGAGGAGGCAGCGCTGCCGGTGCAGCTGTGGGGGACTGGGAATATGAGGGACTGG
>VZTH01015510.1:0-37440 GCA_013397815.1 Aleadryas rufinucha | reverse complement strand
GCTTTCAAACCTGTACAATTAGTCATGTAGTCCCCAATTTCCTTGGATGTTGCCTCTGGGTAGGTATGGATCTGAGGGCATTCTGAAGTACAGAGGAGAAATTTGAAATTGAGATACTATTTAGAGTGTGAAGACAAGCCAAGTGAGGTCTGTTCTCAGGATAGTGATTTTTGATATGATGACAAAGTTTGACTTGCTTTGAGTGCACTGTGGTGGCATCACAGGTGTCACAACACAGTGACTCTAAGGTTTCAGGACCACCATTCACTTCAGTGAATGGGCTGTATTTTCTCAAAAAAGCCCTCAAACTGTGAAAAGCCATAATTTGTATGTAAATGTAAAAGACCCGCTATATATTCAATAGTTGCTGTTATTAACTAAGGCTGCAAGTATTTGATTTTATAAATGTATTCAAAAAAGTATAAATTACCTTTTTACATATTTACTGAGCAAGAGAGACTGTGGATAAGATATAAGTGAATATGGCTTCATTGTCTAGTGTTTAGAGAAGTTATATAGCAGCTCTGAAATGCATGATGTGGTCAAGACCCTTATTCCTTTCTCAGATAAGGATAAGGATCTTTTCCTTTTGTCCAGAGCCAAGAATCAAACATATTTCTTTTCCTCTGTAGTAATAATTTCCTTGGAAAATGAAGACATTTCAAAGCATCATCGTAAACAAACTCACTTTATGTAACTGTAGATTGCTCTTAATGCCACAGATTTGCCATATGTTTTACTTTTGAGTTTATTTTTACCTTGAAACTAAAAGTGGTTTATAATATTGTTATTCGCACTTAGTTTAAGATAATTTCATGACAGATATCGTAGGGTGCAAGGGCAGGGACAATAGGAAGTCTGTAGTCCAACGTCCTGCTTGAAGCAAGATGAAGTCAGGCCAGGTTACTGAGGGCTTTATCTACCCTAGCCTTCCAAACCATGTAAGATGAAGACTATAATCTCTCTGGGAAACCTGTTCCAGTATGGGATATCCCACTGATTCCTTCCCAACTCTCTTGAGCACTCCCAGCCTCCTTGCTGGTGGGGTGGTGCAGGAAGCTGAAAAGGCCTTGATGCTGTGCAAGCACTGCTCAGCAGAAACAAAAAAACTCCTCTGTTATCTGTGGTAGACAGTGAGCCCATGGCCCCAGGGATTATAAGAACCCCCTGGAGCTAAGTGGAGAAATTCTCCCCAGGTTAAAGTGACTAAAAAGATCTCTCTCAGAATGCCCTGTTCTGTTACAGAAATGTACCCCAGCTCTGTCTCTCCTATTGGCCCACTGGCCTCCCCTGCTCCTTTCTACCCTATATGGCCCTAATCCAGAATGTTCTACGTTCTCTGTTTCCCCATTCACCCTTGTTCCTTAGTCCCTCCCTCACTGGTTCCCTATTAGTCCCCATACCTTAGCCCCACCTATGTACAGCCCCATGCCTTCAGCTCTCCCCACCCCGGTATTTAACCTTAAATTCTGTATTGTTTGGGGTCCTTGTCACTGCCCCCCGTTCATGAGCAGCATGCTGGAATAAAGGCTGCAGTGGATTTGCACACGAAGACCCTTCTTGCCTCTTTGCCATCGACCTGTCGAAGGAACTATCGGGTGTGTGTGGGTGTGGGTGTGTGCAGTAGCTGCCGAGCGACTTTCTGTTAGAGTCAGTTTCGGAGTCACAGCACCCCACCCAGAGCACCCCCGGAACCGACAGTTTCAGCACTGTTTCCAGCACTAATCCAAAACACAGATGCATACCAACCACTATGAAGAAAATTAACTCTACCCCAGCCAAAACTAGTACATCTACCTTTTACGTAGAGATGAGTGCTAATGGGCCTTGCCATAGGATCAGATTTTGAGCCATGACTCTGAAGTGTTGCATTTCAAACATAAAACTGCAAGAAATGAGGGTCTGAAAGGTATCATTTGTAAATGGTAGTGGTAAATTCAGATGTGATGTGGAACTGCAACCATAACACTAAATAATAAGTTAATTTGATTTTTATTTATATAACTTAGTATCTTGTACTAAATCCTGTGTTCTGAGGTTTTAAACATGTTCATCTTTCTATGCCAATCCTCAAGAGTAAAGAAATATGTGCAATGAATTCTAATATCCTTTCTCCATCAATGATAATTAATCACTACCCTGGAGAGAAAGATTAGTATACTCAATAGTGGTGTTGTCAGTCCTGTGACTTTGTGCCTGGAAATATTTCCCAAAGAACAAACTTCTGGTGACATGTCATTATGCAAGAAACTTAACTTTAATTCTTAAAGGAAGTTTGTATCACAGGTGAAGAGAGTTCCAAGTGAAAAGGTTAAGTACTTGTTAGATC
This sequence comes from Aleadryas rufinucha, assembly GCA_013397815.1. Lineage (NCBI taxonomy): Eukaryota > Metazoa > Chordata > Aves > Passeriformes > Aleadryas > Aleadryas rufinucha. The sequence goes on along the minus strand of VZTH01015510.1, from coordinate 35,111 downwards.
ATTTTTTTACCAGATATAAAATGTCAGTATGAGTTAGTATACATTAAATTATTTTTAGAAGTATGTTAGTGAACGGCATAAAGGAATGCCATCTGTCTTAACTTTTACTGTCTACTGCAATATGGATTAGAAGAAAGCTGCTGGAGGAAAGGGGTGAAACCACTCCTGAGTACAACCAAGTTTTCAGGAATCCAGGCAGAACTCTGAGCAACAGGGTGAGCAACGTGTGCATAAAACAAAGGATTTGTGAGAAACAAACAAAACAGGGAGCTAAAGCACCAGGGCAAAGGGCAGAAAGACGTTTTTCCTATGGTCTCACAAAGTAAAGTGTAGAAATTGTTTCAAACCAGGTGTTGTGGTTTAGCATAGCACACCAGGGAACTGGATTAATGAAAGAGTTGGGGAACTGATAGCAATATTGGAGGAAAAGACACAACAAAGGCTTTTTATTTTAATTTTTCTTTGTTATAATGTCTCTTTTTAAAAGTTCATTGTTCTCATTATTGTTTTATAAAAAATAGCATTGGCAATTCATAGACCTTCCATATTAGAGTCAAAGTGCAGGCAGGTCCAATTCAAAGCTTTGGTTGTTTGTGTCACTGTTGCTAATATTATTTTTCCCACTTCATAATGAAAACAGATACTATAGTATAGAATATTATTCAAATACAAATACACTCAGCATAAGTTAGCTAGAACAAAGGGGTTTTGGCTGCTCTGCTAACAAAATGTACTATGTACCCTATTCTTGACTTGAAGGGTCAGAAAAAAACCAGCTAAATTAAATATTTGAGAATGTAGAAAGCAAAACCAAAATTCTGGTAGCACTAGGGAATGGACATTTCTTCCCAAATACTTTGTTTATAGCTGCTTATCTGATTTTAAAACTATTCATATTTCAGAGTAGTAGTTTAGATCAGATATTAGGATGAAATTCCTTACTGTGAAGGATGGTGAGGCACTGGCAAGGCTGCCCAGAGTAGTCATGATGCTCCATCCCTGGAAATGTCTGGAACCGGGTTGGATGGAGCTTTGAGCAACCTAATCTAGTGAAATGTGCCCCTGCTCATGGCAGAGGGCTTGGAAATAGGTAGTCTTTAAGGTCCCTTCCAACCCAAACCATNTATTTTAATTTTTCTTTGTTATAATGTCTCTTTTTAAAAGTTCATTGTTCTCATTATTGTTTTATAAAAAATAGCATTGGCAATTCATAGACCTTCCATATTAGAGTCAAAGTGCAGGCAGGTCCAATTCAAAGCTTTGGTTGTTTGTGTCACTGTTGCTAATATTATTTTTCCCAGTTCATAATGAAAACAGATACTATAGTATAGAATATTATTCAAATACAAATACACTCAGCATAAGTTAGCTAGAACAAAGGGGTTTTGGCTGCTCTGCTAACAAAATGTACTATGTACCCTATTCTTGACTTGAAGGGTCAGAAAAAAACCAGCTAAATTAAATATTTGAGAATGTAGAAAGCAAAACCAAAATTCTGGTAGCACTAGGGAATGGACATTTCTTCCCAAATACTTTGTTTATAGCTGCTTATCTGATTTTAAAACTATTCATATTTCAGAGTAGTAGTTTAGATCAGATATTAGGATGAAATTCCTTACTGTGAAGGATGGTGAGGCACTGGCAAGGCTGCCCAGAGTAGTCATGATGCTCCATCCCTGGAAATGTCTGGAACCGGGTTGGATGGAGCTTTGAGCAACCTAATCTAGTGAAATGTGCCCCTGCTCATGGCAGAGGGCTTGGAAATAGGTAGTCTTTAAGGTCCCTTCCAACCCAAACCATTCTGTGATTCTGTGATTCAGACAGAACAAAACCGAATGCAATCTGAATTAGTGAATTCAGCCTTATTCGATATGCACTATTATAAGTCAGGCCAGCTCTGTTCAATCTGCTATGTTATTTTCTATTGCATGAATTTTTAAAAATTGTCTCTGAACTGTAAAAAGCTAAATGAATTTTTGAGCTATTTAAGTGCTACATCTGTATCTCATGCCTCATGACTAGAGGTACATCTCCAAAGACACTGCTCTTGAAGATGGAACCAAAAAGCAAGAAAGTTTCTAAATACTCCTTATTGTCTCACGTGTTAACAACTAATGTTATCCTTTTGCTGGTGTTTAGGCTGAGGATGAACTGGAATAGCAAATAGTAGTAGTATGGATTTAAAAACAAGAACTAAAGGAAGTAACAAAATGGCATAGGGGACTCAGAGGTCAATATGGTGTCAATATGGTCAATATGGTGGACTTTGACTTCTGGATTAAAACTGTGATGTTTATGGAAGGCATTTCTTCCTCCTGTGTCTCAAGTCTAGAGTTTATTTGTGTGTGTATTTTGTTGTTGTTGTTGCTGATGTTGGTTTGGTTTGATTTGGTTTTATTTTCCATTATTATTTTTATTTTTATTTTAAATATATTTTTCTAATCACAGACCACTTCATTTTCAGAGACTGCCAGCTAAAGCCTTATCCCTCAGGCATGAAGAGCTATTTGCCTGGCAAAGATTGAAGGATGAGTGGTGTGCCCTTCTCCTCAGGGGCCGTCTCCAGAGATGAAGCTGGAACAGGGGAAGCAGCAGCCACAAAACCCAGCTCAGACCAAGGTGAGTCTGAGACTCTACACTGCTGGGTCAGTACATAGCCTGAAGCCTTCTCCTGTTAATAGCAAAAATCACATATTCACTGTACTACACAAGCCTTACAGTCTCTCACAGGTGCAAGAAATTGCCAGCCAGCTAATCAGTAGTGTATTTATCCTCTAACTGGCAAAAAAAAAAAAGGCAATCTGGTGTATATATACTGAAGAATTTATGCTATCCTCTTTACAAAGCACTTCAGATTATGCATCAACCTATTGCCTTGTTATCCAAATCTGTGTCTTCTTGATTTTATTCATTCTGCTATGGAAAAATGTTCAGTTGTCATTTTATGCAGAATACTGATTTACAAGATCACTGTCAAGGCCTTTTCAGGCTGTGCAGAGAAATTGTGGCTACTCCATTCCTGGAAGTGTTCAAGGCAAGGTTGAATGGGGCTTTGAGCAACCTGATCTAGTGGGAGTTGTCCCTGCCCACGGCAGGGGGGTTGGAACTAGGTGATCTTTAAAGTCTGTTCCAACCCAAACCATTCTGTGATTGTATGATTCTAGGATTCTAAAATTCACACAATGCCCCCCCAGTGAAGAGGCTGGAGGTACATGAGAAGTTGGGAGGGGACACAGAGGGGACCACCGACCCCGACCCACCCAAGGGATATCCCGGACCGTAGTACACTGTACTCAGCAAGAAGAGCTATGGGGAAGAAGGTACAAGTGGGGGGACATTTCGAATTACTTCATTTGTTGTTGCATGCATGGCTTTTTTCTTTTCCTACTGAACTGTCTTTATCTCAAGCCATGTGATTTTTCGCTTTTACCCTTCCAATTCTTCCTCTCCTTTCCACTTGGATGCCCTGTTTCTGGGCTTGATTTCTTGGCTAGCTGTCCAGTCATCCTAGTTCCTAGGAAGTTCTTTCCAGCACCACTGACTCATGTCTATCTGATGCTTAATCCTCTCCAGCAGTCTTTTTCATAAGTTGCTGTACACTGCCTTTTTCTCCTCTTTGTTACACTGTCATACAATGTCTTCTCCCCCAAGTCTGCCCAGTTTTTGACTGTGGAAGAAACAATATTTTGTCTTTTCTTTTTTAAAAAAGGGCATATTAATTGAGATTGACAAACAAGAGTGATTATTTATGTTACCTACATTTTTAAAGTGCTCTGATGGATGGGTGCCATTAGTACATAGTATTCATTTTGTTATTTTAAAATTATGCTACTGGTGTCGGTAATTCTGACTCATTTATAGTCCACTCTCTCTTCAGCCTGGCCCATGACTGCCCTGTGGCATAGTGTCATTAAAAAAATGGAATATTTGAATACTTTGAATGCTACAAAAATCAAGAAGCTATTGATCTTGCATCTGTCTAAACATGAGATATATTTACTATTATTTCTATTATAAACATACGGAAGATGCTTTAAAAAAGAATATTCTCTTTATCTCTCTAAATCTCTTATGCCCATGAGAGAGGTATGTGTGCGTTTGTGTAGAGAGGCTATAGAGATTCTCTTAAGCAAAGATGTAAAAGTGCTGTAGTTATTGATGCCGTCCCACAACCAAGTATATAAAGTGTGAAATCTATTTATGCATTTGCAGGTATATAATTGTGATTAGAGGCTTATAATTATTAGCATTTAATAAATTGTGATTTTTTTGACTAGGTAGATAACATTGAAACATTTCTAATGTTAATACACTTGATAGGTTTTGGGTTTTGGGCTCTAGGTTTAAAGTTATAGCTGCTTTTCTGACATCATGATCACTGTGCTGGAAGGGATTTCAAGGGATTTACAAGCTCAGAACACTGTCCTATTATGTTCATAAATCACTGTGAATCAAAATTAAAACAAGAACTGAACTCTTTGAAATGTATGAAAATTTCCAGGGTCTCTTTTTCCATGAAGAGTGATAAAAGATCTCCTATATTAATGGCTTATTCAGAAGTAGTGGAATTATTCTGAAATGTAAACTAAATAATCAATCAAGCATCATTATCTGCCCTGCACTGAACTTTCTGTCTGTTTTGCAGGCAAGACCATCAATGTCTGGGATGGATTCCAAATGAACTATGGGTTAAAAGCCATTTGCAAACTATTTAAACTTCTTTATTTGGAGCTCCTGACATAAACTACTGTACAGAAATAAAATGTATAATCATGAATATATAGACCAACAATCTATCCACATATTAATGGGCAAAGCATTCAATTCTAAACTGAAATGGCATGGTAAAAGACCCAAATGTATTACACTCTTTAATTACACAATGCTTCTTTAACACCATACATTTCTAGAAATAATAAATTTAATTCATTTCATTTGCATTTATTTGCAGGAATACTGGTTTTCTAGTTGTATGTGCAATTAGCTTTTTGAGCACATAAACTTGAACCAGCCTTCTGTTATTTTGAAAGGACGTAAAAAGGTTGGGTTTTTTTTAATGACAGACTGCCTGATATAAAAAGATAAGCGACTGTGCTTTCAAAAGGCACAGTTCTGTATTTTCATGACCCTGATTCATTACTATATGGACAAAGTCAAAGGCAAGATAGTGCTGAAAGGTGCACTATCTGTTAACTTCAGAGTGATTAATGGCAAGACAAGTTATGAGGTATCTCAGAGTTGAGAACCCATTAGCTTGGGAGAAAGCTGAAAAGCCAGGGGGAAGAAATAAGTCATAGTAATAAAAGGAGATGAAGAAGAAATGCAGTTCTCTTGACTATAGATTGATATGCTCTTGTAGCCATACTTAGTGCCAAAAGGAAATTCAAATTACTGCTTATGTTCACTCCAGCTTTATATTCAAACTACCACAAGTTGACCAGTAAGCATGAAGTACTTAGGTAAGAGAAAAATAACAGATGCCAGAAGCAAACTAAAGAAATTATTCTCTAGAGTGAGTTCATGAAACCAACAAGAACAGTTCAAATATCAGAAAAAAATTTTATCTAGTAGTTTTTCTCCATTAACATAATTACAAAAAGAAACCTAGACTGTATTGAATAGAATTGCAAGTGTACAATATAATTTAAATCAATAAAACATGTACATAATTTCTTTTTCTTCCGACTCTAGAGTTCTTCAGTCTACCCAGTGTACTGTCTTAAAACCATTACAAATTTGCCTTCTGCAAGGATATTGACTGAAGCAAATGAAAGTATTTAGAATTAATCGATCTCAAGAGGAATTGTATGAAATTTGCTTTACATTTCTAACTTCTCTGTATTTTCACAATGATTTTCATAATTTTCATAATTTAAAAAAAAATTTATAAATTTTCATAATTTAAAAAAAATATATTCTTCATACAGCACAGCATTTTTTTACGGGAAGGAACTGCAGTATGAACTCCATGTATGATTTCTTGTGCTAATAGGCACCCACAGAAGTTTCTTTATTGTACAATAGTTTAACATAGTGTATAAAGGCTTTCTGTGTTTTGAATAAAAATGGTTTCAGGAACAGTTCTAGTTATGTTTCCTTTTTATAAAACTATAGCAGCAAAAAAAACCAGTGATACAGGCAAAACATTCTTTAGTTGTCAAGTGTTGATAAAATGGTGCCTACTAAGTGATATTCTACAAAATTAATTGAGTAAAGACTACCTGCTGGCTTTAAATGCCAATAATAACAGTAAGAAATTGTGAAACTGCAGCTTTTTGTACTGAACACTTATTAAGCTCTTTATTCCTGCAGTGAAATAGATTTCTTTTGGAAAAACCAAGTGAAGAGTGCATGCCTATGTTCTATATCAACATGCACTCATGGAACACCTAAGGGTACAGTGATCAGGTCTTTCACATGCAGATCATGGCAGTGACAAGTCTAAGCAGGGAAGACTCTGTGAGTATGGAGAAGAAGCAAGCGCTGCACCTTAGAGCTCATGAAAGTTTCTGTGTTGGTGGCAGGACTTTGGAAAATAAGTGATCTCTACCCAAACTGTGATAAAATACCCTCTAAACAAATATCACCTAATCATCAAGGCACTCACACTCTAAAATGATTTTGATATTCTATAATCGTCTAACATGAAGTTGACATATTTAGGCTCAAGCCTCCTCAGTTTGATGTGTTCGCTGCCTGTCTTCAGTGGTGTAACTGAAATAATGGAGTTAAATTATATGTATTCGCTTCTAATTGAAGTAACATACACCAAAGACATCATCTTATTTATTTTTTGACAAACTACATACACACTTGCTACATAGCCATGCTCAGTGAAGATGCAAGAAATAGGAGCCTCTCTAAATTCCCCCAAAAGTTTGACAGGATATAAATGATGAGGGAAAATCATGCATATCAACCAGAAAGAATTCACTCCGTGAATTCTTGCAGCAACAGTTATGGGAAATCACAATTAATTTTAATAAAACAGAGCTATTGTGGAGAAGATCATCATAATTTCACAGAAACTTACTGCACAATGTGTGTATATTAGGTCATGACATTTTGCCTTGTCATTAAAACATATATATTTGGAAATATCTTTATTTAGAAACACAATTATAGTGATCAATTGTGATCCACCTATTGTGGATCAATCAATCCACAATAGGTGGATTTGAGACATCAGTGAGGAAATCCATTGTTTTAAAAATACTATGATTAATAAATGTTCATACTTAAATCCAGTTTAATTTGTGCCAAATAATGAATCACAAAGTACAAAACTATGTTGAAAACGTGAGTACAGAGTAGATGTGGTTTGGCTATTTTGGTTTTTATTCATAAAACTAAATAAATGCTTAAGCCTTTTGTTCCTCTTGTCCAATAAAGCCATGGTTATCTTGGAGCTGCAATTCAGTACATTCAAAACATATTTCTTGCATTTCTAAATGTGTATTCATTTACAGAATGCTGCTTGACTTGGGGTTTTCAATTTTTTGTAAATGATCACTGAACTAAATCCATAAAATTATGTTGGTCACACTGGAAAATGAGTCCGAGACAAATGAGAGTCTGTAATTACAAATTATTGAAATTTGTTGGGGACAGCCTTTTGCTATGGATGGGTTTCAAAATACTACAGAAAAATAGGATGCAATTCAGTGAAATGTGCAGAGTCTAAAATTAGATAAGAATACTCATCTATGCAATAACTGACTAAATAACAGTATTTAGAAATTAGGTTCATGCATTTAAAGCTTAACAATCAAAATGTGAATCAGTAATTTTTTACCATTGAAAAAATTATTTGTTTAAATGGAAATATTTTCCTTATGAATAATAAAAAAAGGTATTTTCTGTAACCCATTAAATGCATTCTTCTCTATGATTTTTCCTTTAAGTATAGATTCTAATTTGGGGCCATTGAATCATAGAATCTTGACTGGAAGGCTTTGGGTTGCCAAGCTGGAGGAAGAAAACGAACAATATGTGACTACTCACAAATCCATTCTGTACCTAAGGAACCGGTAGGCCAGCTACTGGTGTTACAGAGAGGCAGCTGGTTATTTTACTACTACTGAAGGTAATATATTCACTATAATGAAAGAACAAAGGAGGTCAGAAAACTATCTTTACAGTGTCACAAAGTTGATGGCATGAAATGGCAAACCCTTGAGTTCTTATTTAAAGAAAGGACCTAGATAAGCATAGCTCTAGGATAGAAAATAAAAGTTGTATACTACTGAGTTTCAGAACACTGGTCATCATTACTGTAGTACTTTAATCAGCTGGGAAGGAAAAATTATATCTTCAAACATAGTCTAGGCTTAGCAGTTTTCTATTTAGATCACTGAGAGGTAGTTTAGAAGTTGCAGATGTCAGAATTACCTATGTAACATGCAGTTTGTTTGCAGATATCAACCTATAGGTTGCTACGTGTGACAGGATGTCCGACAATTGCAATTTAAATACCAACAGTAACACGTTAATGGGTTCAGATTCAATTACTCAGAGAAGCAGAGAAGAAATTAATGGAAGTCATTCTTAATGTTTAGCTTTTTAAAAGATCAAATGGAAAATGTCAAGTAATCCAGCAAATACCTGGAAGACAATAAAGATACCATAAAATAGCAAAAATAGACAACACAAGTTGTAAGTTATAAATCTTGCCAAACCAGTCTATGTTTATAAAGAACAACAAGTATTTTAATGACATTTATATTACATTTATTGTAATATAGCATTTTACATTACTTTTCTTAAATAGTTGAAGAAAACATATTCTTGTTCTATCTTCGATTACTTGTTCAAATGAAAAAACAATGTAATATAGAAAGGGAGTCATTATAGAAACTCCTGCTTAAAAGAACAAGAAGCATCAAAATTTTAATGAAAATGATTCACAAGGACAATTTGAATGAACTTGAGTTCAGTTTAGGGAAAAAAAAACCCAAAAGTTTTGGAATAATGTGATGGAAGCTTCCAAGTACAAGAAAGATTTCAAGATTTTCCCTCTGAGAAAATCCTGTAATAGCTTGAATGACCAAACTAAAGCAAGCCTTTCCATAGACTGAGTTAACATGGAGGTCTGCATGGTGTTTGGAGGACTGTTCAATACCACACAATTTGGGACTACCAAAATCTATACAGATACAAGATTATGTATATTATTTTATCATGATTATGATTATGATTATGATTATTATTTTGGTACCCATTATAGATATAATTTTAAATTATCATTTAGCAAAAGCCTTTACAGAACCTGAGTGCCTTTCTTCTTGGGGTCCTAGCAGATTAGCACCTACTGGTAAACACTTTCACGCTAGAAGTACTACAAAAAGAAGCGACTAGAAATCATGTAGTGGTTATCTTTTTGCAGCCTAATAAAAGAAAATATTTTTTCTTGTAGGGAGTGTTATCGGTATCCAGCAGTGGAGAAGAGGGATGAAGTAGATAATACTGGTATTAATTTAATATTACATTACTTTGATTTTTTCAGCCAGCATGGAAGTCAGGCAGCATACACTACCTCAGAGGATGTTTTTTGCTTTGTCAAAGGCAAATGTTGAGATGTGTTTGGGTTCTTTTAAAAATAACTTCATCAGAACACTGTTTAAGTATAAATGTAGAACAAAGCTAGAGTAAAATATAAAAACTGGCAAATAAACAAGCTGCTCACCATAAATGAAAGTTTTAAAATGCTAATGAAGGAAATTATAAATGTCAACAAAATGCAAAATGGAATCACATCAAACATCTTTGCAGTGGCTTCAAATTATAAATGTCCCTATGATGGTGCTGTTGCACAACATTTCAATGGAGATGATAAAATTCTGCCAACTGATGGAAAAGAAATCCTGAATCCCTGGTGCAAGGCGAACAATTCAGTACCATTAAATCATTCATCTATCATTTCTGACAAAACGCTAAATGAAACTTAAGCTACCCATCAAGAAGCAGATAGTAGCAGTACCACCTGTGTGATATGCTTAAAACTACTTAACAGCTGCAATAGAGTAATTCAACAAAAACTTGCAGCATTCCCACCAAAATACAGAAATACAGGAGACATTACTGACTCAGAAAGACTATGCTTTTGACAAAGTTCATATAAAAAACATTTTTTCACTTGGAAGATAATGCTCATCTCTTCAAATAGAAAAATGAATTCTCAGGCATGATAATGACCATACTGATTCTCCCCATGATAAAAATATTATTAGGAGAATTATGCTTGAGAGTGCTGATCCTAATAACCTTCTAGCTAATCTGTTCAGTTTCTCATTTTACTGGTTTTGTCTGGTATCAAGTCAGTTTTATTCATATTAGTTAGTATGATGCTGTGTTTTGGATTTGTGATGGAAACTGTTCTGAAAAATCAGTCATGTTTTAGTCATTGCTGACCAGTGCTTACACACAGCGTCAAGGCCTTTTCTACTCCTTCCCCCTCTCTACCAATGTACAGGCTGCGGGTGGAAAAGGAGATGGGAGGGAACATGGCCAGGATAGCTGACCACAACTGACCAAAGTGATATTCCACACCATATGGTGTCATGCTCAGCAACAAAAAGCTGGGAAAGGAAGGAAAAAAAGGAGGATATCTGGACTGATGGTGTTTGTCTTCCCAAGTAACAATTACATGTGTTGAAGCCCTGCTGCCCTGGTGATGGCTGAACACCTACCTGCCCATTGGAAATGGTGAATGAATTCCTCATTTTTCTGTTCTTGTGTGGACAGCTTTATCTTTACCTATTAAACTGGTTTTTATCTCAACCCATGAGTTTTGTCACCTTTACCCTTTTGATTCTGTCCCCCATCTCACTGGCAGGGAGTGAGCAAGGCTGGGTGGGGTTTTCCTGCCTCCTAGGGTTAAACCATGACACTGATCAAAGCTGGTATGATTTCTACAACGAAGGACATTTTAAAATAATACATGCATCAATACAAACCACTCAGTACTATCAGCTATCAGATTCCCTGGAGGGTTCAGGAAAAATTCATTATACAGGCAAGTTTTCAAATATATTTTTTTATTTCATAATGGATAAGACACAAGTCGTTGTTTAAAGTAGACTGTTTATGTCTTTCAGAGATAAAAAGTTACAATGCAATAACTTGTTTGATAGTACTTGGCAGAAAGGAATCTGCATTTGTCAGTGTATGTAAGAAAGAGATTTTGTGCTAAATCAAAATTTATATAATTGCTGTGTTATAGACTGTTCTTTGCCAATCATTATGTACATATTAGGATATATGCCATATATCATCAATTCTTTTGATCAAAACAACAAGCGATTAAGCCTTCACATCCACATCAAGGAAATTCAGATCCTCATCCATCTTCACAGCACTGAAGAGCTAGAAGTTGCTGAAAAGTCAGTTAGAGCTGTGCATTGCCACTGAATAACTTAAAAAATCTGTGTTAGAATTTAGCTAAGCTGACAATATAACTGATAAAATATCCATGGATGGCAAAGAGATGAATTTGTGTTCTGTTTTGGGACATTAAAAACTCATCATTCATTATTTTGAATGCAAGTATGTTCTATTCATTTTTTTCAAAACCAGTTTTATATAATGTGCAGAAGTTAAGAAACTTGCAGTCATCAGAATAAGCATCTCAGTGCTTTCTGTATGAGTCTGTATGAATTATTTTGCTGATATAAAGTGACAGAATATAATTTTGACTGCTGAGAAAAGCAACACAGCTGGATGGTTTTTAAAGAACAAATATACTTGTCCAGGTGTCTTAATGTCAGGTAATAGACTGGTCCTGACATAGAGACAAAAATGACTGAAGTTGCAGCAAGAATTAAAGTAAGGGTGATATTTTCTATTTTTTCAATTTTGCAATACTCTATCTTATTATTTTTGGTTTTTTCCTTCTCTGTATGAATTTCATAAGCTATTATTATCAACCCATTGTGAAATAGTAACAGTAAACTTATATTTTTGCCCATAAACTAGGGATTTAATTTCTTTTTTTTTTTCTTTTAGAAATTTGTTACTTGCATAATACTGAGAATTTTAAACACTCTGCTGTTCAAAGTGGCAATAACTTTATTGGCTATGTCACTTTCATTATTTCCTGCAGAGCTATGTATTCTTTCTAGAATGACTATTATTTTTAATATTGCTTTTTCAGAGTTTGCGAGACTTCAGTATGCTCTCTAAGCTTTCATATCACCTTGTGGGTTTTATTTTTTTCCTCTTAGTAAGTGTAATTTATAACTCTGTAAGTGAAATGGCAGCACAGGCAGAACCAAAAAGAAATACTACGTCTCTATTTTTTCATCAATATTAACCCAATGTATTGCAAAGTATGCTTTGTCTTCACCAATACAACTGTGATTGCTAAATAAGAATAATGACAATCAAACCATGAGCAATCTCTGTTTGTTGTATTGTGTACCTATCTGTCTATTCATCCATCCCTCCACTATCCAATCACTTCTGTAAAAATGAATAGTGATATATTTTATGGACTTAATGGAGCCTTTGGCATGTCTCCCATTTCAGGCCCAGCATTGTGCTGAGGTAGACCTCTTCTGTTCTTGGTATTTGCTGTGGTTTATGGTTAACAAAGAATGCTGTATTTCAGCAACCTTTCATTCATCAGCCTCACTGATTATCCTAGATTCCCAAACATAACCAGCATTACGAACACTCACTTTTGCCTTTTTGCAAAGAATGTTTCTGTTTTTATTTCAACCACTTCAATTCCTCTTATTTTTCATTCTTTTATCTCTTCTTTTGTTTTCAGGGTTTTTTTTTCCCTTTGAATACTAATTATGTAACTTAAAATGTCTTTCTCTACATCCTCATTTCTATTCAGTTTGTTAGCTGATACCACCTTCTGAGCCTATCTTCTGTGAAGTATCACAAACATTCAACACAGTTTTATAGAAACAAATCTCTTTTTCCTGATTTTTCTTTTTTTTGCCACTTCTCCACTACATCCTTTTTTGTGGTCTCATCCTTGCTTAAGTTATACAAAAAGTTATTATTAAATCTTGGCTTTAAATGCTTTGAACATGAAACTGAGTCTGGATAATGTATCTGTAAAAGTCTATTAAGAAAAGATAATACATGCCCACTTCTGGCCCTATGGAAATGCTCCTTCTGTTTCCTGCTGCTTGTCATATTTCAAATATATTTTATTAAATAAAGATTATTACACTGGTATGTTTTAAAGTTGTAAGAGAAGCAGCATTACCTTTCCTGAAAGAATCTTTTACAGAACTAGCTACTTCATTAATGAATACTACTGATGATATTCCCTTTCATGAAGCACCTAGAAGATGCTGAAACAATAAACTAAAATTAACAATTAGCTAGAATTTACATCCAAACATTTTCTCATTCCCTATTTTCCCATTTGTTTACACCTTTTGATTAATCCCCTTTTTATATGCCAATGGAACGAAACCCACAGAATTTCTCCATCATATTTTAGGCATTTAACTGAAACATACAAGTTACTATCTTGCTTACTGTGATATCTTCATTGTCAGTGGAGAGACTGACAATTCTAGGGCAGACCAAGTAAGATCAAAATGAATGTCTCCACTGACTTCATTTTACGATTTTGCTAAAATCTGAAAAGAACCACAGTTGAAAACATAACAAAAATTCCAATAGTGACTCAGATGCTAATAATAATAATTTGAGAAAACGATTTATATACAGTGATAAGCTTTTAAACACCAGTGCTTTTCATTGTAAGCTATTGCAGACTAGACAGGTATGTAAAAGTGAATAATCATAAGACTGTGGGAGGGGTTCCAGACAGTTCAAAGCAGAGGCTTTGAAAATACAGAAATATATCAGACTGCAGTGTGACAGACACAATTGGCCAATTAATGATATAAAATTGTGTAAAAAGCTCATGAAGCTGTCCAAAACTTACAGCATGTGTGGAAGTGTCCTTATAGTGCATACAAGGCTATGTGAAAAAGAATTGATTCTGCAGATGTCATGCTTCAGAACTGCATATGCAGGCTGATCACTCTGGTATCCTACAACGTATTACTACATACCTAAGTATTGTTCTATTGTCATTAAAGATAATTTTATTCAGTATTTGGTCTGAAGCTTTTCTGACTCATTGGTCTCATTACCCATTTTTAATGCCTGTCTATTTAAACCAGGTATCACATATGAGATAAGTAGACTCAAAATCATGGAGCTAATTTTATCTTGTTCAAAAGAAATACAAGCATCTAGGGGTTTTTTTCATCTGTTATTGTATCTTCTTGGTATACCAAAAATATTAATACACCTGTACTCAGTGCCATTCTGAGCACACCTTTTCTCCTCCCTTTCTTAGGCCTCACTTCACTCCATTCCAGACTGCTACATACCCTGCAGGGAAATACCTGTTCCACCAGTCTTCACCATAAACTGCAAGGGATTATCTGCTCTGGTGTGTGCAGCACCTCCTCCCCCTTCCTTTACTGGTCTTGACATCCATTGAGCTGTTTCTCACATATTTTTTTACTTTATTCCTCTATACCTGTGCAGCGTTTTCTTAAGTACATTTCACCCAAGGTGACCCATCTCAGCTGTGGGCTTAGCCATGACCTGTAGTAGGTTGGTTGGAGCTGCCTGAAACTGCAGCTTGAAACAGGCACTCTATATGATGATAAATATGGCTAAGCCCCCTGAAGAAAGGGGATGGAGTCTAGATTGCTTTCGGGTATCTTATCCTCTTCTTTTTTTTTTTATAATTTTACATCCTTTTAAATAATAATGGTCAAGTAACAGCCCCTTCTTTTGCACGTATGAAAATTCTTTGTAAAGATGATGTTTTCTTTCCTCCTAACTAAAGGAGATTCTTAGAATCGTATAATTATAGAATATGCTGAGTTGGACCCATCGAGATCACTGAGTTCAATTCCTGGCTCTGCAAAGGACAGCCCAGGAATCACACCCTGTACCTGAGAGCAATGTACAAACATTTCTTGAACTCTTTCAGGCTTGGTGCTGTGACCATGTCTCTGGGGAGCCTATTCCAGTGCTCAACCATCCTCTTTTCTTGATATCCAACCTAAACCTCCCCTGACCTGAAGCTTCAGGCCACTTCTTCAAGACTTGTCACTGGTCACAAGAGAGAAGAGATACCTGCCCCTCCTCTTCTCCTCATGAAGAAGTTGTAGACTGCAATGAAGTCTCCCCTTAGTCTCCTGAACCCAAAGACCTGGGAGTCCCATCCAGCCAATGAATGCAGCTGCTTGCTTTCGTGTTTGCAGGCTCAGCCAGTAGGCAAAATGAACATGTATGCCAGAGGTGCACACATGCAGAGGACACTAATGCAACCAGCTACATAGACTACCCACAGATAAAGCATTGCTTTTAACAGCATCCACCCACAATTCACATAAAACATATGTACAAACAGCCAAATCCTAGTCCTCTTCTCTGACTGATCAGGATTGAAGCTTGCTAGTAAAGATACACAGCCTCTTACTGTCTGTTTCAGAAGGACCAACGCATTTGTGAACCCCTTCAATACACAGCCTCTTACCCTCTATTTCACAAGGACTGGCACTTTCATGAACCCCTTCAATAGCCGCGTGAGACCTCAGCTCATCTAGTATTGATGCCCAGATCCCATCCCTCCTACTCGCCAGGTAGTCCAGCTTGAATTGTGCTAATGAACTGCACAGGCACATACACACACGTGCACGTGCACATATGCACACACACTCAGAGACCAGCTTAGAGGAAAATATAAATATTTTATCTTCTGAGTGGCTCCTGCCAGTGCACACAGGCCCTGTCACTCTTGCTCTGCTCTCCACTTGCTGGTGCTGGGACTCTCACCTGCTCCAACTGGCACCAGGCATGGGAGCCACCATCGCTCAGTCTGGTGCCTTTTGCTGGCAGTAAATTGACTCCCTTCAGACACACACTTCTACAATCTGTGGTCTCACTTCAGCTTGCTGATGCTGAGACCCTCATTTACTCCAACTGCTGGCACCAAAGACATTAGGACCACTATCACCAATGGTCTAACTCAAATTGCAGATACGAAATTCAGGCACTTTTTTCTCTCCAGTTCTGGCACTGGGACTTTAGAATGCATAGATGGGGAAAGAGTGAGATTATGTGGAAAGAGAGTTAAGAAAAGATTTAATAAAAAGAATGGATAGACTACAGTGATTCAGTGAAGGTCTCAGTCAGACAAAAGTACTGAGCAGCAACCGCTTACACACTACCAGCCTATTTTTCCCTCCTTTCTCTCTGTACCCACCGCATCTTTGTTTTACCCATATTACCTTCCTCTAAATGCTTCTTAATAAGTGTAAGGGTGCAAATTCTGGTATGAAATGGAGTATTCAATCATAAGGATACTGGCAAACCTAATGCTAGCTGTTTGCTGTCATGTTAAAAGTCTTCTTTCAGGAAAGAGTAAAGGTTTTGAGAGCTCAGTGAATGAACTAAATAATTAATTAAAAAAAACCCCTCACATAATTGACATGAGAATTTACATTGCTTGTCTAATAAATCCATTCTATCCTTGCGAACACAACTTGGATCCTTTACTTATTTTTGCCATAAAATAGGCAACCTTCACTTATTTTGAATAAATGCTTTCAGAGCATTTTTATTTTATTATAATTTTATTTGCATCCTATCAATATAGAGTAACAAGTATTTTTAATATTTTCAGTCAGATCACATGAACTAGTTACTGCCAGTGTCTTGCCTCATTTTAGAAAAAAGGTAGGACAAAGTTTACAAAATCTTAAACATAATGTGCACAATCTTGTTTTTATGTTTTCTTTTCTGTATGCAAGTTTAATATCAAGACAGAAGAATGTTTTGAGTTTTCTGCCGATTTCACACAATTAAAAGAGCATTCAGCTTACAAGATTCATAATTACACAACTCACCTTGGCTGAGAACACAATACAGCTGCAATGGAACAACAATAGGAAATCGTCTGTTTTCCTAGAAAAACATCTGTTTTCACATGGGCAGTATTATTTTAGGTAGCTATTCTTGAAATTGCCTTTGTACTAGCAACCATCTTTACACAGGACCGTAGGAAGACAGGCAGACTTAAACACCACATTTGGTGAGAAAAAAGTTGTAAAATTATACTGTATGTTAGTCAATCAGTCCTGTTATACTACAGAAGCAGAAAAAAATTGTTAAAATCCTTCTCTTTCTAAGATACTTATGCTTAGAAACAAAAAAGGATTCCCCATTTTCTTTTAGCTAATTGAAGAATAAAAAGACATTCTCAGTCCTTGCCATCTACTTGGAGAGTAGGTTACAATGTATTTTGCCCTCCAGTAGTTCAGAGTATTAAACTATTTTCATGTCAATATGGGTCTGGATTTACTGCATCTGGAAGGGTGCTCCCCCGTCTCATTTCTCCTCTCCCTCACTATGTCAAAATTGCGAGGATAAAAAAGATTTTTGTAGGGCAAATTTCAAAAGTGATGTGTCTACACAATTTGTTTGAAAGGTAAGTGTTCTAAAAAGATATGGACCATGACTTGGAGGAAAACCAGCTCTAGAAAACTTTACTAATGGACTTTTTTAACTTGAAAAAAGAGGGATTTTCTTTCAGTTTTCTCAGAATTATGCTGACCATGATGCTTCTACAGTGGAAGAAAGGGAAGAAAAGGAGAATATCAAACAGATTTACTAGGAATTTAGAATTCAGCATGTCTATCCCATCTTTTTAAAATACAGTTCTATACAGACAATTAAAATATAAACAAGCATCTTCAGTCTTTCACTATGAAAATAAAGATTGACTCTTTGATCCCTCTAACTCCATTATGCTTTTTGTTTTTTCTTTTAACTCTTTGTCTCAATGTAATGATTTCTTTGTATTGTAAAATCTACAAGGATAAGTGATGCTTCCAAGAAAGAGACATTTCAAAATGTTTTACTGTCCTTGGACAGTCAAGAGCTGGCTTTATACTTAGCTTCTTCTTAAAGAACGTTTTTCTAAATATTAGTATTTTTCTCACATCCATACAGTGAACTTCTGCTGTGAAGCACGAGAATAAATAGTTTTTGACTCCTATCCTAATCCCCCAAGAAAATGTTTATATAGCATGATTTTAGATACATTTTTTCATACAAACTTTTCTCATTAAAACATCTTATTTGTCCCATATATCATAAATAAACCAATTAACTTCCTTCTTTTTAATCAAGTCACAGCCCTAAATCATTACATTTTTGACTCTTTAGATTATTTTCAACCTTTATTTCTAGTACATCTATAAGAGGATGTGGAAATTATGAATAAAAATGTCATGACCATTCAAAATCATCCATCCAGGAAGAGTTCTGATTCTTGTGAACTCTGTATTTGAGAACAAGTGAGTCAGTGATTGAGAGTCTTCCTCTGTTATACTGCCAATAGAAGAAAGGTACCTGTAGATGGGATCTGATTATGAAAACCTCTATCATTTACAGATTGTACATGAGTTCTATCAGTACATGAGTAATTTGGAAGTCTAATTTCTATATTTTACTAAATCTATTTTTAAAATAATCTAAGGATATGGCAAACTGTGAAATAATCATCTAAAATAACTGTTTTAATAAAGCAAAAATTCATACCATTATTACAACAGATAAAATTATTATTGTAAGACGGGGAAAAAGGTGTTTCCTACCTGTAAAGCCCTTGTCACACTCACAAAGAAAAGTGTTTGGAGTAACATTGATGCAGTTACCATTGAAACATGCAGATGGCTGGCACTGTCCAACTATTTCTGTACAATTTTTACCTATGTCAAAGGAATAATAGGAACATTAAACTTTAGTAAATATTTAGGGGGGTTGGCAAATTTTTTATAAATGCCAAATTTATAGCTACAATATAGATAGGCAAATGGATAGATAGATATTTGTGCTAACATTGTTCATTAGTTTGCTCTAAACGTACTGAAATTCTAAGGCAAGTCAGAAAGATATTAATCTGTTGTTATATATCTGTTGAGCTACTGTGCTCAACCTCATCTGACATATAGTTACAAATTCACATATAGCTTAAAATGCAAAAATGCTACTAGAACCGTGGTATTTATTTCTTTTAACATGACTGTAGCTTACAATTTCTTTCAGCATTGAGAACAAAAGATGTTCTCATGTCGAGTGGAAATGTGAGAATACTTTGAATATGCAGCTTTCTGGAAATTACAATTCCAGTTATAAGTCTTTTATGCTATTACAGCATACGGGTCTAAATACCATATAATTATGCTTGCCTCTTGAATTATTACTATGACATTATTCACACTTCAGAAAGTTTTCAAATCTCTAATACACTTTATGTTATGGGAGGCACTTTTTCCTCCCTTACTGTTGTGTAGCCATGCACATAATATATGGTGGCTTAGTCTCCTAATTCTTGCTTACATACAGTTTGGACCAGTATTGTCAGTACAAAATGATGGCATTGCCTAAAACTCTCCTGTATAGGCTGACAAAATGTTTTAAGCATTGCTTGTTGATAACATTAAGCATGATGATTGCTTTTAACAGAATTGCTTGCAAATTTTTTCATTAATTTGAGTTCAATTAATACCAGACACTTTTGATACTATTATTTTCAAAGAATTTTACATAGCCTCCAGTAATGATAAAGGAAATATAAAACATACTGCATACCATCAATGTTTTCCACTGTCTAATTGCACTTTTAATAATTACAAAAATATTTTTCCCATAACGTTGACTTATTCATACCTGCATAATCTTCTATTGGCAAATGCATTAGTAACCAAATTATTATGCACTTTGAAAAGCAATTAAAAATAAATTACAGCAATCTTTATGCAACATAAACTTCGTTTCTATGAAGTGTGTTCTATGAACCTCACTTGTTCCTGAGTCATCAGCTGTGCTTCATAGCATAGCATCACTATTGTGAGAGCATAGATGTTCAGTCCAACAGAGGAACATTTCAAGAATTCTGCTCCACAAGTACAAAATGAGCTACAACAGTTCTTTTGTGATGAGAATGAATACTTCTGGTACTTTCTAAAACATACCCAAATGCTATTGGTCTGAATGCAGGAAAAACATCCCCATAATTTCCTTAATTCTTTTTTTTTCTCCATGAAATAAAGATAATGGTTAGATAAGAATTTACCTAGTCATTTTGTACTCTCTGGTATTGTAACCCAAAACCAAATCCAGTTTCTCCAATGAGTTTTGGGTAAGTAGTGTTATTTCCTAATAGGATCACTTGATTTTTCTTTTCTCATTTGTGACATATTTAATTTGATGATAACAGTATATTTAACAAATTGCCTTTGAAAAAAACTTTAGGGGACAGAACAATCTGGAAGAAAATATTAAATACGTTGTTTTGCTTGTCCTTCTAATTTAAGGTTTGACTTTTCAGTTAAACCAAATTTTGATTTAAAAATTTCACTAATATAATTTGAAAGGTCTTTAAATGGAAAATGGAGGGGAGTTTTGGTGGGTTGAATGAAATGCTCATTTCAACAAAACCATTTACTCTTTTTCATCAGTTTGGTTAACTAGCTATTTTTGGGGGAGCTTACTCCAAATTATTTATGTTATTTGGTCTAAGAACCTGAACTGCAGAACAAAAAAAGAAAAAAAACCAGTTACTTCTGTAAGTCAACAAATACTTATTAATGTCTCATGCTTAAGTAGCAAAGAAGCATGATAAGAACTTATTTTGTCTTTCTCTACAATGCATTTATGAATGGCAGCAAGTACAAATTCTCTTCAAATGCCTGCATAGTCTCCCATATGTGACTCCATGTAAAAGAGACTGCAGGTGTGGTAGCAGCAGTGGGCAATCAAATTATACAAAAACCTTGCTGGTGTTGTTCTTATTGTTTTATAATTTATTAAGGAAAGTGTATGATCATTTATATAGCTTTTGATAACATTTATTCCTAGAGGACAAAAGAAATACCTGAAAATTTTGGAGGACATGTGCATTCGTAAGAATCTCCAGAATGTTCTGATTTCTCAGTGCAGGAGGCATTGTTGTGGCAAGGTTTAGTGGAGCATTTATCAAACTTCTGGCAGAATGTTCCTGAATACTGTGAGAAACAATGGCAATTATATGCTTTTTCCCAAACATGGCTTAGACATTTTCCATGCCCAGAGCATAGTGGTGCATCCAGAGACTGTTGGCAAAACTGCTGCTTCACAGTTACGTTCAGACGAAGGCCCATGTTGCACAATAGCGGACCTCTCTTGTGAAGTTCTGCAAAGTAATGAGTTCCAACACCAAGCCAGTTAGGGTCCACTTGGTGCAGTCCTCTTATCTGGCAAACAAAAATCAACTGCTCTTGAAGAAAACCAGCCTTAGGGCAGTCAATAAATTCTTCCTTGGAGACATTTACCAAATTCATTCCATAGGACTGAAAGGATGGTTCAGAGGAGATGAAGAGACTATCACCTAACTGAAGCTGTAAAGGGCATATCTGAGGGATACTGAGGTTATGTTCTTCAGAGATTTCTCCAGTAACACTTTTATTCATATTCCAGCATTCATTGTAAAAGTCTGAACAGACATTTTCCCTTGGTGTCCATTTTATTACGGTAGGTTTTGGTTCTGTTCTCCATTCAGTAGTCATTTGCCTCTCACATATTACCTGCCCATTGACAATGAAAAGTTGAAGAAAGCACACTAACATGCAAAATGCTGATTTCGTAGTCATTGTTTCACCTGACCAATGGAAGTTTTCTTTCACATCTGCTTTATTACTGAGGATAACTTCAGAACACTTGTTCCTTAAGATTCACATGTGTTTTCCACGGCAGCCTAGGAATTCAAACAGAGGAAAATATTTCTGTTTTCACACCAAATACAGTTGAATATTAAAACCTCATTACAAAACAGAAAATGTACAACAAATCAAGGGCAGCATCTAATTAGTAATGGGAAACTGGAATAAGTCCAATGAACTGATCAGAACTGCAACGCTGCAACAAAAGTCAGTTTTTTCATATTTTTATTCCTGCTAAAGATTTGATATGTATTTAGTGCATTTCATTGTACTTGTGTGCAGAAGAGAAAGAGCTTAAAGGCATACTTTTCATGTTCCCTCCCTCTGTTGACAAAAGTAGTGCTAAAAAAGTTAAGATAGGACATCTGAGGCAAAACAAGGAACTAAACAAGAACATCTAAGTTCTAGTCACAAGCTTTAACCATAATTTTTTTTTTGATAATCATTTAGCAGTTTATTATAGAAGTAGATATTCTAAAGATGTAGTACTGAGAATTTTAACTTTATGATGAAGAAAATATGCAAGCAGTACTAAACTCTCTTCTGTTCTTAAACATTCAACAAAACCCTTCATTAAATCCTTACTTTTCAAAGAATATATCTGAAAACCAAAGGTCTTTAATCATATGCTCTAGATTTTTATGTATTACAGTTGGAGACAACAGATTACAGAGTCCTCTAAGACTATTTAATTTATAGACTAGCCTTTTCTGTCCCTTGAATATATCTAGCAATTTTTATTGCATGGACATGAGTGATTACAGAAAGAAAACCAAAATAAGATTATGAAGCTTTTGCTTGGAGTCATAATGAAAATGATGGAAACACAGTATTATGTTAAATACCTTAGACATTTTCAATAGCTTTGCATTAGTAATAGTTTAATTTGTCTTAAATACAATTTTTTTTCTCTCTTTTAGTCTTTTTTCCCCTCAGTATCCTTATCTGACACTTTCAGATATTTATATTCCCCTTTAAGATAGTGGCCCCTAAACTGATATTTACAAATGAGAAAATTATTCTAAAGAATAAACTTCATCTTACAAGGGAAGCCATTCAATGTAAATAAACAAAAGTATTTATAGTTTGAAATTTGTTCACATTGTTCTCATTTTTACACGGCATGTGTAAAAATCATGTGGATGCGTATTTTTTTACACCTACACACATGTAGTTTTATTGGGTTTGCATGGCCTGGTTTTGGTAGGGGAGGGCTAGAGGGGTGGCTTCTGTGAAAAGCTGCCAGAAGCTTCCTCCATGTCCAGCGGAGCCAATCCCAACCAGCTTGAAGATGGACATGCCACTGGCTGAGGCTGGGCCAATCAGAAATGATGGTAACACCTGAGATAACAGATTTAAGAAAAAAAAAGTTATTGAGCCATTGCAACTGCAGCCAGAGAAGAGTGGAGTGAGAACATGTGAGAGGAACAGCTCTGAAGACACCAAGGTCAGTGGAGAAGGAGGGGAAGGAGGTGCTCCAGGTACCAGGGCTGAGATTCCCCTGCAGCCCATGGAGGACCACAGGGATGCAGAGATCCAACTGCAGCCCATGGGAGGAGACCCATGCCAGAGCAGGTGGATGCCTGAGAGCAGGCTGTGAACTTGGAGGAGGCCCATGCTGGAGCAGGCTCCTGGCAAGGACCTGCAGACCCCTGGAGAGAGGAGCCCATGCTGGAGCAGGTTTCCTGGTAGAACTTGTGAAGCAATAGGGAACTCATACTGGAGCAGCCTATTCCTGAAGGCCTTTTCTCCATGGAAAAGTATCCCTTACTGCAGCAGTTTGTAGAGGCCTGTTGCCTGTTGGATGGACTGACATTGGAGAAGTTTGTGCAGAATTGTCTTCTGTGGGAAGTTCCCTGTGCTGGAGCAGGGGAAGGGCTCCTCTTCCAGAGCAGAGGCAGAAACAACCTCTGGTGAACTGATCATAATCCCCATTTCCTGTCTTTCTGTGCTGCTGGGGTAGGAGGTAGATCTGGGGAAGAGGGAGGGGTGGGGGGAAGGTGTTTTTAAGGTCTTATTTTAATTCTCAATATTTTGTTCTGATTTTGTTAATAATAAATTCAGTTAATATCTCTAATTCAAGTTTGTTTTGCCCATGACAGTACCTGGTAAGTGATCTCTCTCTGTCCTTATCTCAGATCATGAACCCTTCATTATATTTTCTCTCCCCTGTCCAGTGTGGAGGAAAGTGATGGAATGGCTTTGGTGGGTGCCTGGCATCTACCCAGGGTCAGCACACTACACTGATTTATAATAAAATGGATTATGATACTGCTTTAAGTACACAATTTCCTTAAATGTCCTCATCTTCTACAAAATTCTTCAAGTGTATTTTGATCCAAATTCTGGACTAGGCTGAAAGATCAAAGAAGGACAGAAAAAGATACTGTTTGAGGAAACGTTTAGTTGAAGAATTTTAAACAACTTAATGATCTGCTGGAAATTATAGGATAATATTAAAGGGTCATATTCAGTCTCTCCTATTTTTACCCAAATTGGGATGAAAATATCTAAAATGTAGCTACGTCCTATTAGTAAATTGCTGAACATGTGAACCTGTCCTAATGACCTTTGCGCAGCAGAGTGGCCAGCACTGTTTAAGCCCTGGAAGATACTAGAAAAGCATGGACTATGACTAACTAGTAGTAATAACAGAAGACTTGGGATTTAGAGTATTAAACTCAGAAGGGACAGAAACTAGATTTTGATCCTTCTACCAGAATAGTTTTCATTTTAATTTAACTACTGAATCCCAATTCTGCCTTCAAAAAGTTCCAGTAACTCTAGCCACAAAACTCCAAAGCTAGGCAAGTATGTTAATTTCTAAATTTCTCTCTCTGCCTCTGTATTTTCACCCCGGGAGTTAACTCCCCATAGAAAGAAAGAAAGGACATGGATCTGCAAGAAAACTACTAGTCTTGTTGCTGAATACTCATAGTCTTTCTATTTTGAGACCATTCCATTATCTTCAGAATCTCATGGTGTTCAATGATACCATTAGGTAATGGGGTATCAAATGTGTAGTTTGGGTCATTTAGCACTTTTTTTCTTTTAAGGTAGCAGTCTTGAACTATTATGTTCACTGTAACTGCTATTACATCTGTCATTGTTATCAGGTATAAAAGTCTATGGTCTATATTACTGCACAGATTTAGAAATCCTACATTCAGCAGCACATCTTTCCATACCTAGTTCATAATGAGATTTTCTTAGGTGTTACTAAAATAGACCTTTACAAAAGGTTATTTTTTTCCTTTTAGACACTTCAAAAAGAAAGCTATTGCATGTCTAATGCAGAAGAGTTCTTGCCCACTTACATTTTGTCCTTCATCCATGTAATTATGCATCATTCTGGCATCATATACAAAGCACATTTTTACTGGTAATAAAAATGTGCTTCCTCTCAATATTTATATGGGATATATCTGAACTATTTTAAAATAAATGGTTGGTAGCATTTTAACAGTTGTTATTCTTCAGAAAAAAACATTATTAATCTTTATGTAGCTAAAAAATTATTATGGGACCACTATTATTAATAATATTAAATAAACAAAAACATCCTGTAAAAGCAATGAAAAAAATCTGAGGGAAGATAGAAAAGAAATACCAAGAGATTGTTTATTTAGCAATAAAATCATGAAGGAAAAAATGTTATAGAGTGAAGAGTATAAAAAGTAAAAAGCTGTGCATGAAATACAGTTGTGGTATTAACATATATTACTTAGAAAATCAGCAAAGAAATAAATAACTGCAAAATGCTGATGCCATCTCATGACATAAAATGGTGTCATGAGACGAAATTTGAAAGGGATTATGATAACTGTTACACTTTACATCTGCTTTAGGCAAGGAGAAAATCTTCCTATTTATAAACCCAGCTGGTTCCATGTAATTGATGAAGACTAAGAAAAATTCAAGACTGGGATTTGTATGGACAGAGAGATTCTTGAAGAAAATCTAACTCTTGAACTTACATAAGGCTGGGTGAAAAGCAGCACAATGCTCTATTTTGCACTAGAGGGGAATAAAGAAGGTAGATTTATGCAAAACTCCAGCAAAAAAATAATCCCAAATTATCTGCATTCCAGTCCAGCATTTTAAGGATTACATGTTCTTTCTATTAATAACTGGTATTACATACTAATAACAAAAATACAGTACATTATAAGTGAGATTGGAGAAATGCCCACAGATGATATATGATATATATTTAACAACTTCTCAGGGAAAAAGAATCTGTCAAAAAAGAGAATAAACCAGGAAATGTTTAGTAACATCATGTCATCAAGTTTTGGCTAGGAATGAACCTCCTCTTTCTATCTTCTCACATGTCACATGGACACTGTTGAATTCCTGCCTGTGCTTGAGCAGCTTTGGTAGGATGAGGCTGCAACCTTGGATCAAAGTGATATGAAATAACTGAGAGGGTGCTGTTGGGGGAGGGGGGCTTTCTGGGTGCCCCCTACCTTCCTCATTAGCAGCATTTAAGCTCAAGTTCTGACCCTTGATCCTTATTTGGGCTATGCTGCAAGTGAGCTGGTACTTGACCTTACACCTTGATTCACTGGACCTTGACCCTGACCTAAATATTTGACTTATCCTCTTGAGCTCAGAACCTGTCTCCTTGCTGTGTATCTGTCTGGGTACCACAGGACCGTTGCCTCTGAGTGCAACCCCCAGACACTCTCTTCCCCATATGGGTCCTATGGGATGGTGCCTCTTGTTACTCATGTCACTGCTACTCTCCCCCTCCAGCGCTCCACCCCTGCATGGCAGCCCACATTTGCTGCTCCCCAGGACTGTGATATTATGTTCATTTTATTTCTGAAGTGCATTTAAAAACATCAGATTTAAGCATTACTTAATAGGTACATATAATAAAGGAAAAGTCATAAATTACAGTGCCTGCAAAATTTGACTTCTATTCTCTGTGTTTGCAATATGCACTAATTTTCTCAATGACACACCATGTGATCCCTTGTACCTTTTTATTTTTCATCACAAAATGAATGATCCTTAGGAAAAGATGTATTATTTATGCCAATCCTAATTATTTCCAGATGATTCTTTCCTTATTTACTAGGCACCATTTAAAACATATGGCATTTGCTGAAGCAATATTGAACATGCTAGACAGTGAATTTACCTACACCTCAAAATACAGAACCCTTATTTCTATGTTATAGTTGTACTATAAATATAGGCAGAGTAGTGATGCAGACTGTGCTGAACTTGCTTATCAGGGTTTCTGGTGGCTCGTTGTTTACTCAACAATCCCTATAAAATGATGTTAGGCATAGCAGTATCAAGCCAGGGAAATTTACTTCACTCTAGTTTACTGTTAGCTGCCATGGTTTAAGCACGTCTGACAACTAAGCCCCCCACAGCCACGTGCTCATTTCCCCCTGTCGTGATGTGAGAGAGAATTGGAAAGGTAAAACTGAGAAAGCTCATGAGTTACAATAAAGACAGTTTGGCAGGTAAAGCAAAAGTTGTGCACACAAGAAAACCAAAACAAGGAATTCATGCCTTCCCATGGGCAGGCAGGTGTCCAGCCATCCCCAGGACAGCGGAGATCCATGATACATAGTGGTTACTTGGGAAGACTAACACCATAACTCTGAAAATGCCCCCCTTCCTCCTTCTTCCCCCAGCTTTATATGCTGAGCACAACACCCTACTTGGTGTATGGAAAGGTGTGGAATATCCCTTTAGTCAGTTGGGGTCAGCTGTCCCAGCTGAGTCCCCTCCCAACTCCTTCTGCACACTCAGCCTCCTCATTGTGGGGTGAGGAGCAAAAAAGACCTTGGCTCTGTACAGGCACTGTTTGGCAAAATCTAAAACATCACTGTATTATCAATGCTGTTTTCATCACAAATCAAAAGCACAGCCCCATACTGAATCCTATGACAATCCAGTCAAAACCAGCTCACCAGCCAGCCTAAAATTCTGTTTAGTGATTCTGATAGTGAGAAAAAGCATCACAGAAATGACACAAGGATCTTTACCCCCACACTCAAATATCTGTTTGGAGTCTGTCCCAGTTCCTCCAGGATAGTCGTAGGAGGTTTTGGTGTAGTATGTAACACAACCTTTTCTGCTGCTCTGTGCTTAGTATTTGTGATGCTCGTTCCTTTTATCAGTTGACCATGGCTGAAGTCTCTGAGGATGTGCACACGCCTTTGTCATAGTGTCTCTGCTCCAATCTGTCTCCAGCCCCTATCAGCTACCAGTGCCTTCCATATATATGCCTGAGCAGGGCCATGAGTTCCTCCAGCTTGATGACAGCTTTGCACAGGTGAGTTTCCCCACCCAGAGACTTCAGGAAACGTCTGTGAGGAGCAGAAGGTAGTTGGTGGCCTGATTCCACTAGAACCCTACTACTCAAACCCAGTCCTCTGTGCCTTTTACGCCCCACACAGTGCTCATTTACCTCACCCACAGTTCTGCATGCTCAACACAGCAGTGTAAGGACTAGAAATCTGCCAAAAAGGCAGTTGAAGGAGTTACAGAAGAAAAACAGATCCTAGAAAAAGTGTTTCAAGTGGCATGGTTTCACATAAATAAATCAATCTATTAATACACACTCTTTTCACCTGTTGTCTTTATTGTAGTTTTCTTTCTAAGACCATGATGAAGCCCCTATGTGACCATGACTGTGGCCTGCTGAGGTCAAAGAGTCTGTGAGTAAAGAAAATTATCAGTAATGGGAGATTGCAGCTATGATATACATTAGGCAAACAGCACAACACAGTTTAAATAAAGATTAAATTTCTATGAAAAATCTATTACTGTTTCATGGAGCAGTAGGTTGAAAAACACAAAAGGCAAAGCAACCTTTGATGTGATTCTAGTTAAGAATGTCTCTCTAGCAGCAGCCATCATGTACTTGGATTTAAAATGCCTGCAGAAAGAATTAAAGTGAAAAAAAGGTCAACAGTTGTCCTCAGTTTCTAAAAAAGAAACAATTAATGAGTTAATTTGTTAAAGGAATGCTTAAAACAGGGCAATGCTGTTAAGTGCTTATAGGAAAAACAGAGATTACGTAAGGATACTGTATGAAAGATAAATTAAAAATTGCATACCATTAGTCAGGGCTTGAAAATAGATAAAAAGGAGCTGGTATGTCTAAATTTAAGAGTGTGGGAAGGAAAACAAGAAGCAGACCTTACAATGTGAAATTTCCCATAAATAAATGAAATAAAATCATCACAGATTCTGGCAGGTTGAATGTCAAAACGGATTCATATGAAAACAGCAGAGGAAAGAAAAGAATTCAAAGAGCAAGTAACAGTATCAAAACCAAAACCAAATCTCTAAAAAGACAGCAGTAATAGAAATTCTAAGACACCCTCCATGACCAACAGATATTTTAATGATGAACTTGTTGTTCAGTTATGATACAGTGTCATAGTGGATCATATTCACGCTCAGTGAAAACTGTGGTTGCAATACAAACTAGAGAAGAAAAGGACAATATCACAAGCTACTGAAAATTACATTCTCTCTAGTCCCACTGACCATTCTGCTGAATTTCACAGGTTTGTTGTATTCACTCATGATGCTTATGGTGCCTGGGGATACAAAAAAAATGCTAGAAATATTAGCCATGGAAATTGTTAAGGAACACACTGTTCTTGTGGGGAAATTCCTTTCTAACATTTCTTAATCTACATACTAGATTTTAGGTTTTAAATGTGTTTTGTCCTTTAATACTGCTGTACTTGACAACACAAGGTCCACAACCATGGACAAGAAATCTTGACCCCTTATTAGTTACAGCACAATCACAGAACAAGGTCCTGGAAGTGACCATCAAGGATGATGATTAAAAGCATTGACATTCATTGAAACATGTATGGAGTGTTCACTTCAGTTATGTTGCTTCAAACAGTTTGTCTCACTAGTGTTATATAAAGAATGAAATGAAAACAGAACAGGATATGTATTTCTCTTGTCCATCATCACGCTACCTTTCTTTTGGTTTTTAAACTTTGAAAATATTTAGCTGTGCCTGTAAAGCATGTAAAAACGTTTTTAAAGTGGAAACGTGAGTTTCAAGGAGAATGCATGAAAATTAGGATGGGCAAAGTAAAACTGCAAAAGGATTCTAAATGCAAAATAAAAGTTTACTCTATTTTTTTGTTGTATATAAAAGTAATGTGTATATTCAAACTGGATAATTATTTGTTACAATTTCTTTGAGGTTTTTTGAGTTCCTACAGAAAGTATTTCAGAGGTGCATTTACAGTAAACTTTTTGTTAAGATCAAAAATACACTTCTGAAGCTAACTTAAAATTACCACCACTTAGCATGCTTTGGTTCATATAAGGCAGCAATCTGACAAAAAGTGAATCTTCAAATGAAATAATCCTGAAAGAAACACTTTAACAATGTACCTAGTACACCCCAGTCACTAATGGATAGTTGTCTATATGTGTAAGGCTAGTCTGCAGTAAAACCCCCAAATGAACAATGGCATGAGTATCATTCAATGGTATTAGGTAGCTTCACAGCTTCACTGCTTCACTTTAAAAATTCTCTCTTACCTCTCCACACTGCTTGAAAACAGACAAGTCTGTGAACTGAATGTGAACTAAAATAGAACTAGTTTCCTAACATATTCAAGGAGTTCAACTCATATTCAAAAGAATTGATCCTTAATTAGAGCAAGAGAATTAAACCCAATCTCCCTGAAAAATAGCATAAATCTTGAAAAGAAAATTAATTTTCATCAACTCCATATAATATAGGTGTCAGAGACTAAAAATAGTTCATGCCTCAAACATTGATATAAAGTTTTGTTCATTATAAAGAAGCTACAACCAAAGAAGCCTCCCTGAAGACTGGGATTTTGAACTGAAACCCAAACTGCTGATTAGATAAAGGGAAACCCACTGTTCAATCATCTCAGGCTGATTTTGGGGTGGGGGCAGAGCACAGCTTACAGAAGCCAGGTTAACACAGACTCCCCCCCAGTCGAGNCCCCACCTATTTTCTATTTGTTTTTTTCTTTCTTTCTCTCTCTCTCTCTCTTTTTCTCTCATATTTATTACCAAATAAAACCCTTACTATTGACTGGCATATGGTCTCGTTTGCACCTTAATTCAGGCAGAGGAATTTCCAAAGAACCTTAATAATAATTGGATCCTAACAATAGGTTAAGTGAATTCCATTCAATACTCTGTTAAAGTATTAACTTGACTTGCTCAT
Source organism: Aleadryas rufinucha (assembly GCA_013397815.1). Lineage (NCBI taxonomy): Eukaryota > Metazoa > Chordata > Aves > Passeriformes > Aleadryas > Aleadryas rufinucha. Next base: position 4,133 of record VZTH01015510.1, on the reverse strand, counting down.
GCTTAAAGAGCCATGTTATTCAAGTTTGGCTTGACTATTACAGTTCATTGTGTCCAACTTAAGCTGAGGATAAATAGAAAGAAAGAACAAGATAATTGGAGACTCCTAGATGTCATAGACTCAAAGAAGGCTTTTGATTGGAAGGCATCTTAAGGCTCATCTAGTTCCAACCTCCCTACCATGGGCAGGGACACCTTGCACTTGCCCAGGTTGCTCAAAGCCCCATCCAACCTGGCCTTGAACCCTGCCAGGGTTGGGGCATCCACAACTTACCTTGACAATCTGTTCCAGTGCCTCATCACCCTCAAAGTACAGACTTTCTTTCTAACATTTAGTCTAAACCTTCTTGTCAGTTTGAACCGATTACTCTTTGTCATATCACTACAGTTCCTGAGGAAGAGCCCCTGTCCATCTTCCTTGTAGGCCCCCTTCAGATACTGTAAGGATATTATGAGGTCTCCACATAACCTTCTCTTCTCCAGGCTGAACAGCCCCAACTTTATCAGCCTGCCTTCATAGGAGAGCTACTCTTTATCATGTCCTACTGTAGAAGCCCTGAAGATAAAGGGCTAATGTGCATGTCTCAAAAACCAATAGCCAAATAACTATGAAGACAACTAGGGATTGTTGGTAAGAACATGCTGTGAGAAAGAACTGAATGTGGCTGAAGAAGGAGCCCACACAGAGGTAGGGCAGCACTTTTCTGGGACAAACTCCTTGTCTTCTCCTTGCTCCTGGAGAAGAGCACAGCACAAGCTATGGGTTGAGAAGCAGGCATGGACTGTTGACCAAAGACAGACCCAGTAGGAGGGGCTCAAGACTGCTAAAAACCCTCTAAGCCCTCTGGCCCATTTCAGAAAGGTCTAGAAGAATTAATTGCATGATAATGAATTTGAGTAGAGAGAGAGAAATTCAGCCCCGAGGCAGGGAAGACCTGTAGGTATAAAAAGACATCCCCATGAAGCCCAGGTGGTGTATCTACACATGGCCATGTTTGATACAATGGCCATGTCTATAGTAACAATCAAGCATCAATTTATTTTATCAGTTCTGGAAGTGGGAAAAAGCATTGATCTTCTATACTATTAAACTGTTAGGCTGGTTCTTGGAACAGCTGTGACCATTACCAAGTTGTAATTTAAAGTCAGTTCTCTAGGAAAAGTTGTCAGGCCAAGAATCATTCTCAATAGGCAGTCTGAGTGCAAACACATTTTCTGGAGGCTAAGAGAAAGCCATAGGTTGGATAGGTCAGCCAATCCCATTAAGCCTCAAGACTAGAAAACAGCCTCTGGAAATATTCAGTTAGAAAAATATCTTTGGGCCTTTAATGCAGGAAATGATTATACTATTTCAGGGAGTTTGGAAGCACAAGACAAAAGACAATATCTGTGTCTATCTGAAAAAACTAATTGCCCACAATATGAAACCCAGAATACAGGTTTAGAATTCATGAGCACTGTTTTACTAGTATTTTGAAATCTATATAATAGCAAAATAATTGGACCTGTGAATAATGAAAATAAATTAATTTGTATGGCTCACAATATTAAAGAGTTTGAATGATAATTGTCAGTTCAGTAGCACTGCATTTTGCTTAATCCTAGACACTGTTAATTCAAATTCAACAAAAAGATTTTTCTAAATATTCCAAACATGCACTATCAGCAAAATGAAATATGTTATCACAGAAAAAAGTATTTAGTGATGAAATCTCATTCTTAACACCATGTGTAAAGAGAACTGAAGAATAATAGAATAATTTAGGTTGGAAAAGACCTTTAAGATCATCAAATCCAGCCATAAAACTAACAGTGTAAAGGTCAACACTAAGTGCACACACAAAGGGAATGCATGCTCTATATAACAATGCTTATAATCTATGTTCCTAATAGGCCTCTTGAAGATTACTAATAAATTTGACAGAAGCTTCTGTTTAATGATAGGATTAATAAAGTCATTCCACAATTTAATATATTTTAAATTAAATGTACAACAGTATATCTAGGCAACAAGAGAAATTGAATAACTGGTTTATTGTTGCTAGGATTTTGCAAGTTAGTACTTTGCAAGAATTAAATCACTGCTCCTCCAACTACACTCTCACTTGCACTGACTTGGAGGCTTGTTTCTACTGATAGGCAATTTAGCTAAGGCTTTTTATTGAACTTCTTGGCCGTACTCTTAAAAGAACTACAAAAAAAGAAAAAATACATAATTAATGCTGCTTATTAGAGTTATATACCATTTTCTGTGGTTTTAGTTACCTCCATCATAATTCTTGTAGGAATTCACAAAATAAAGAATATGGGACAACTATATTTCAGGGATAATGAAAAAACCAGAAAGCTGACAATTTTCACCACATGTATTTTGAAAAACCTGAGTAAATAGGCAAATAAGTCAATCCTTCTAGGTCTTTAGAAATCACTATTAACACTGAATATTAGACAAGCCCTGTCAGTAACCTGAGTTCCAGCCATCTGAGTTAAGCTGCAGCAGGTACATAGGGAACATCTTTTTCATATATGGCACAGAAAAACAAAGTAAAACCCAAAGCCAACCCTTCCACTAGTCAAGATGAGATAAATAGAATTTTAATATAAATTTTGAAGAAGGTGTGTATAAGAGAATTTCAGTCTTGATGTCAAAATAAAAGAGCCAACAAGTATAATAGAAAAATGAACTTGCAATTCTCCTAAAACATCAACTAAAATGACACTTGGGGAGTAACCAAGACTCTACAATAATCCTCAAAAGAGGATTCTAGCTGATGGTGGAAAAAAGCAAACTGTGGATAGGAAAAAATTGTAACAACATTATTCTCCAGATTGTCATCACAAATAATGAACACAATGTGTTATATTTTGCTGACATAAATGTCTTAGTGTTCCTTAAAGAGCATTCAAACTCTCTACTTGTGAGGAAGCAGGCATCGTCACCTGTTTCAGTTGCAGAAAAACAATCTAGCGCAGAGAGTTTAATAAAACTGATGAGGTTGTGCTTGTATTTAATCGCCTGGAAAGATCTGGTTTGGACCTCATGCTGCTTTCATTCAAGTGATGATTTTATTCAGCTATACTTGTGTTAGTAGTCAAAGCAGAAATAGTTCTTCACTCAGAGGTAATAGGATACTGAAGCATAAAAATTAATTTACATTGTTATCTGCAATTTGGGGGACGTTCTCTTAAAGCAACACTGCTCTAACAGTAGATTTCGGATCAGTAAAATACAAAAATTTTACTCAGAATCTTATCATAACCTCAGGAAATTAATTTCTCACACAACTGTGAGAGATTCCTTGCTGTTATCCTGATAATTCATTAAAAAGGTGCAGAGCTTTTAGCTCTGAGGGAAGCTTCCAGACTGCAATTTTCAGAGCAAAGCAGAAACTGGTTCAATGCTTCCTGCTGAAAGCACTTCATTTTCCCAGTAGGCTTTGGTAAAACTCAGTAGAGCTCAGGGAAAAAAACCAAAAAAAACCCAAAAAACAAAACAAACAAACAAACAAAAAAAACCACCCAAAACCCAAACAAACAAAAAACCCAAAACCCTTAGAATACCTGACAAAGATGAAAAAAATCTTTCCATAACTTGTAAAACTAAAAGTCGATAGATGGCTGCTGACCCTAATGGACTTGCAGCTTTGAAATAGATACAACGCCTTTTCAGGGTTTTTTTCAGGAATGAAATGGTTTTGAATTTCTAAGATTGCTAGAACTGGATACTTAGAAGTTAGAGTTGATCAAACAAGAAGAGAAATATTTTTAAGCAGCATCACTAATACCCCTGTGTAACTGAATGGTATACTCTTTCCCGTGGTCCAGCAATTTTCAGAGGTCTTTTGGATTGAAAAACTACACTATCATCTCTAGATAAGTTAAAAATCAGTTTGTATTTCTTGTAGTCTCTGAAACCTCCTCTCTGTTCTTTCCGAGACCTTCCTGGCTCTGTTCATGCTTGATAGTCCTTGCTACTGAGGTTCTTGCTCACCACAAGCATTGTAAGAGTTTCTTCAAAGCTCAAACTGAGATGCAAGTAAACAAAGCAGCATCTTTTCCTCTTTCCATAGAGATATCTGTATGCATCCGTTAGGGCAGGGAAAGCATATAACTCGTAGGTGACTTTAACCTACC
>VZTH01015509.1:0-23508 GCA_013397815.1 Aleadryas rufinucha | reverse complement strand
AGCTGTGTGCAAGGTAGTCATCCTTGGAGCCTGCTGACAGTGCCATGCTTTGATCTCAGCAGGATTTTGGGAATAATGAAGGATGTGGAAGCTTTGCATGTGACAGCAGCTGTGTGAGAGGCTTTGGGGTCAAGCACTGGTGTGCTTGAGCAGTAGGAGCACAAAAGATGCTGAAAATGGTGTGTGTCAGCTTTTGGGGTTTGTAGGTCTCTTTGCACCGCTGCTCTCCTGCTCCCGGCCAGCAGGGAGCAGCACTTCCCCGGGAAACCTGTGTGGGATCCCAGGTGGGATCTGGTGTGTGCAGTGCACTGTCAGTGTCTCTATAGGAAACATTTTATCTGAAGGTGTGGCCAAGGTAGGTCATACAACGTGTGTCATGGGATAAATACACTGAAAAGTCCTCCATGGTCATCAGAATCTGTGGGTTCTCCTCTCTGTGCTCTTTCCCCTTGGTCACAGCTGAAAGCCTCATGCAAAAATACTCTTAAAAGGTAAAGGATTTGACTTGGCACAGCTGCAGCAGGTGTTCCTCCTTTCCCTTAAGGAATTTTAGAATATATGCATGGACAGCAGGAGGAATTTCTCCATGGAAAGGGTGGTCAGGCATTGGAACTGCCCAGGGAGGTTTGGAGTCCCATCCCTGGAGGGGTCCAAGGAAGGGCTGGATGGGGCACTCAGAGCTCTGGGCTGGGTGATGAGGTGGGGATGGGTCACAGCTTGGACTCAAATCTTTCTGGTCCCATGATGTAACTACAAAAGAATATTCATTCCTGCACCACCTGCTGCTTGTGGAAGTGGTTGGACAGCAGAGAAAATACAGCTCCTTTGTAGAAAGCTGCTACTTAGGGAAAATTATTCTTAGGTATTGAAAACTTCCTAAAAGTCGCTATTTTGCTGCCTATATTTAGGTGCTGGTTTGAGTGGCCGCCAAGTACACAGGACTCAGGCTGTCTTCAACCACACAGAAGATTATGTGCTGCTCCCAGATGAAAGGACCATAAGCCTGTGCTGCTGGGATTCCAGAACTGCCGAGCGCAGGAACCTCCTGTCCCTGGGGCACAACAGCATCGTGCGCTGCATCGTGCACTCGCCCACCAACCCCGGCTTCATGACCTGCAGCGACGACTACAGGGCCAGGTTCTGGTACAGGAGGTCCACGACAGACTGAGGAGCTTTTCCAGGCAGAGCTGTTGCAGCTCCTGCAGCCGCTGTGTGACTGCACTGCCAGCAGCTGCCTCCGGGGAAGCCGCGCCGGGCCCGGTTTGAATTCTGTCACACGTGGCAGGAAAGTAACAAAATATCCAGACTCTTCACCCCACACTAATTTTTTTTATTAGTGTGCGTGGTTTAATTTTTGTAAGTCGTCTCTAGTTGTACTGAAGGGAGGGGGTGGAGAATAAAATGCTCCTGGCAGGAAGGGCTAAGCTTGTTCCCCTGCCTTTCTGAATCACACAAAGGATAATGGGACTGTGTCTTGCTCAAGCTGGGCAGAAGGAGCCAGTTCTGCTCTGTGTTGTGTCTGTGCAATCCCACTGAACTCTGGCAGAGAATAGATCACACAAAGAGCAGCAGAACTGGGTGTAGATACTTTAATGAAGCCTTAAGCTGCCTTCAGCCACAATTCATTATTCGTAAAGCTCTGGTTTGTATCTTTCAGTCTGGGGTTTTGGTGTATTCTTTTTTGTGTTTTTTTGTTTATTGGCCAAGTGGGCCTTCAGTTCTGAGTTGTGCCATAAGAATTCAAACAGGATTTTAAATTGTTTAGTTGAATTCAAGAAATGGTCTTCTGGTGTTAAAACTCAGACTTCATCTCATCTTCTTTTGAATTTACCTTAACAAGTGGGACCTCAAAATTAATTTCTAATCATTTTAAGGAATATCCACATTGCAACTAAAATGTGACAGTGCTGCTGCAGGTGAAAATGAGAATAATTTTGCCTTAGAGACCTTTAGTATCCTCTCAAAGAAAGAAACTTGTGCATCTGAATTTTGTATATGTACCTCAGAAATGTCGCTGTTTCATTTGACTGAGAAATCTTCATCTATGTCTGTTACACAGCACTTGAATTACATTCTTTTTTAATTAGTCACAAACCCAGTGCCCATCGTTAAGAAACTGTGCTTAAAACTTCTCTACGTTGGAAAATTCACTACTTCTTCTCCCAGAGATCTGCCTGAGTAGAGCCTTAAACTTGTTCTTTGAGGCCTCCTCGTGCAGAGCTCTCGGGCATCACAGCTGGGAGCTCCTTTGGTCAGAGCTCAGCACTTGCCTTCATGAGGGTTTTTAAATGTGAGGTGGTTCTTGCTGCTGGATTAACTTCCCATCACACTGAGGAACTGTCAAGGGCTGGTGAGGGTACAGGTTTTGTCTGTATTTAAATAAAGATTGCTTTTTAAAAAGCTCTTTGATACATAAAGAAGGAATTGTATTTGTTTTCTATATAACAAAAGAGAAGGGGATCAAGTATGGGAGGCTGGGGCTTTGGGGACTTGGGAACGATGAATTTGTGGTGTTACACCTGAATCGGGTGCAATTACAGACTCAAAGTGTAGAATGTGGGATGTTCTTTTTAAAAGAATGAACTTTCATTTTTCTCTTGAAAAGCTCCCTGTATGCAGAACATTTCTGAGGCTTAATCCTCTTTGCTCCTCTGCCTCTGAGTTCCTGACCCTTCAGAAGCCCTGGTGGCAAGAGATAGTGGTGCTGGTGGCTTTTTTGGTGGAGAAACGAGGAGAAGCAGAGCTGGGGGGAGGGAAAAGGGAAGTCCTGACACAGTCCCTGAGGGTGATGTGGGATGGGTGACAGCAGCAGTGGCTTCTTTTTTTTTAAGTGCCACCTTTTTTGTAATTCTGCTAAAGCACCTGCCCATAATTAATGCACTTGTTACTGGCATTTGGAATCTACTTCTAAAGCCCTCATTTGGTGGTTTATGTGTTAAAGCACCGCTGTGGGTGTGAACAGTGTGGGAGCTCTCACCTCGAGCTTCCTCACTTGTGTAGGCTGTAACTCACAGTGCAAGTGCAAAAAGTTACTTTGTTAACACAAAACCATCCTGCTGTATTTCCGTGTCCTGGACAGCTGAGGCCAGAAGTTGGGTGGGTTTCTGTTGAAGAAAGAAGGGCTGGGAGAAAATGCAACCCCGGGGTGAAATTTAATGTCCAAGGCCAGGTCAGAGGGGGCTTGGAGCAACCTGGTGTGGTGGAAGGTGTCCCTGCCCTTGGAATGAGGTGGTCCCTGAGGTCCCTTCCAACCCAAACCATTCCATGACTCTGGAATCATCTTTTTCTGTGGAAGTCTGGAGGTGCCTTGAGGCTCCTGCTTCCTGCTGCCATCAGGGCCGTGAGAGCTGAGACCACTTGGAAAGCCGGGACAACGTGGCTGTGAAATCCTGCACTGTGGGACTGTGGCAGTGGTGTCTTATCGAGCCTGGGCAGCTCCTTGTTTTGCCACAGCCCTGAGCTCGCTGCTGCAAAAGAGGAAACACAGGAGCACGAGCAGAGGGCTCCGACTTCCCACTGCTTAATTGCAACAAGTTGGTGGCACACCGACCAAGGAAAATCCCACTCGCACACAGCATTTTTCTCACTTCAAGTGGCCAGAGGGGTTTTTTTGGGGGGTTTTATTCTGTCCTTTCATCCTCTGTTGTCAGAGATATCATCTTACATGAGGACCTTGTTTGCAAGTTGTCAGTGCTGTTAGGGGTAGAGCTGTCAGATGGACTTTGCCGAGGCGGAGTTCCCAACACGCGGTGCCTGGGCGGGGCTGAAGTGTCCCCATCCCGCCGTGATTCTGTGTCTTGCTCCACGTGGGGAATGACAGCAATGGATGCAAACCCGAGGAGCAGCACAACTGCACAGGTAGGTCTGATTTCTTGGGTAGGGAAGGGTTTGATGTTTGAATTCAGTGGGATTCTTGGTGATGCTGGAAGGAGCACTGATGAGGTCCCTCCAGTTCTGGCTCTTCATGGCAAGAGGACGTTGAGGGGCTGGAGCATGTCCAGGGAAGGGAACGGAGCTGGGGAAGGGAATGANGGGGGTCGGGCTCTGCTGGCAGGGAACAGGGACAGGAGGAGAGGGAACGGCCTCAGGCTGGGCCAGGGGAGGCTCAGGGTGGACACCAGGGGGAATTTTTCCATGGAAAGGGTGCTCAGGCCTTGGAACTGCCCAGGGAGGTTTGGAGTGCCCATCCCTGGAGGTGTCCAAGGAATTCCTGGATGTGGCACTCAGAGCTCTGGGCTGGGGACAGGGTGGGCATCGGGCACAGGGTGGACTCGGTGGTCTCAGAGGTGTTTCCCAACCTTTGTGGTTCTGTGATTCTGTGAAGTGTTTGGGGCACAGAAGGCTCCTGTACCCGATGTCCCCCTGTGCTTTTCATTGACAAAACCACTGACTGGGAGAAATGTCTTCCTGGGGAGGATCCTGAATAAAGCAGGATTCAAAACCAACAAATACCTGGAAATGACCACAACTGTGAAATTATAAAGATACCATGTCAAGGTTCCACTTGGCTGCTATGCTGCAGTGACATTGGAGACACAGATCCTTTGCCAGAGACTTTCAGTGGCAGCCCTGGTGACCTCTTGCATGACATAATTCCTTTCTGTTACATGCAAACCAGAAAACATTTTGAAACACCATGTGTTCCTATTTTGAAAGACTGGAACCGGTGTAAAAGGTTTGTTACATTTATTTCTGTATTCGTATTCCACCTAGATTAATGTTATACAGATAAGAGGCCCTGCTGCAGCTGTAAGGGTTGGAGAATGCTGAAATCTTGATTCAAAGTCAGTGCCTTGCTGTCTGCAAGTCTAACAAGTGAGATGGAATTAATTTCATCCTGGATTATGATCTCAGTGTTTACTGTAAATAAGCTGCCTCCTGGAAATTTGATAGAAAAGGTAGTGGGGGGGAAAAGCTTAGCAGGACCTCAATGAGTCATTTTTTTACACTCAAGATTTTCCATTGAGCCTTGTAAAGATTAGGGGGCTACTTTTCACATTGAGTCATCAGTAACTGAGGCAGGACATTTTTCATCCCTATATAGAGGAATTTTCTATTTCTAGATATATTTCCAGATCTCTTCAGTGGATTGTCAATAAATCAATGTAATGGTAGCAAACTGATTTCCTGTTCTGCTGTGAGCATGTTAGACATGGCCAGAGCAACCCAGTCTACTTCAGCCAAGTAATAAAAAGCCAAACTTATTTCTGCAACATCACTTATGAACTGTTTATAAGGCCCCTACTGGCCTGGCAGTACTGTTTATTACATATTTGAATAATATAAAAACACAAAGGGGTTTTTTTGTGCTCTCTGGACTCCTTGAAGCACCAACCCTCAGCAGCATCCCTGTGACGGGAAATGCTCTGAAATGATCCCTGTGCCCCAACTATTGCACCTGCACAGGGAAAACACTTCTGGAAATGATTTCAGTTCGAGTTCAGGCAGAAATTGTTGTTGTTTGGTTGTTGTTGCGTATCCAGGGGCAGCACAGGAAGCGTTGCACCCCTTGGTGCAATTTCAAACCCCGTGAGCTCCACAGGCTCCTGCTGGGTGACAGCTCTGGCTGAGCTGCTGCCACAGGGAAAACAGGAGTGTGTTTGGATGTGCATGAAGTGCACGTGGAGTTTCTCTCTCCTAAAATGCCCAGTTCACATCTTCCCTTCTCGCCCACAAACTCGAGTGGGGAATGAGGGGGATTCTGCCCCTCTGCCCCCTCAGGTGAGACCCCCCCTGCAGAGCTGCCCCAGCCCTGGGGTCTGCAAGGACCTGGAGCTGCTGGAGAGAGTCCAGAGGAGGCTCCAGGATGAGCAGAGGGATGGAGCAGCTCTGCTGGGAGGAAAGGCTGGGAGAGCTGGGATTGTCCAGCCTGGAGAGGAGAAGCTTTGGGGTGACCTCAGTGTGGCCTTGCAGGGCCTGAAGGAGCTGCAGGAAAGATGGAGAGAGACTCTGGACAAGGGATGGAGGGACAGGACAAGGGGGAATGGCTTCAAACTGGCACAGAGGAGGTTTAGGTGGGATATTGGGAAGGAATTGTTCCCTGTGAGGGTGGGGAGCCCTGGCACAGGGTGCCCAGAGCAGCTGTAGCTGCCCCTGGATCCCTGGCAGTGTCCAAGGCCAGGCTGGACACTGGGGCTTGGAGCAGCCTGGGACAGTGGAAGGTGTCCCTGCACAGCAGGAATTCCCTCTGGGGTTCATTCATGAGAACATTTAATGGTATCTGAATGTAGTTCTGTGGCCACAAGGTGTGGGTTTGTTACTGGTATTTCTCCATCATTTCAAATGCTGGAGCACCTGAAAAACTCCAGGGTAGCGAGTGAATGGCTCTTCATCACCAGCATGAACTGTCTGAAGGGGTTAAACTGCTGCTAATATTAAGAAAATAAAGAAGAGAAAGACCACAAAGCATTGAAATGGGCTGCTTTTGCCAGGAATTCTTTCTCCTTTGGGCAGCAGCTGGTTTGCTTCCAGCCCAGAGGTGTAGATTTTGCTGAGGAAGCTTCTCAATTCAGCATTTTCTATTCAAGATACTTAAGTCTTTTCTAGCTACATGATTGTGGCTTTGGGAGCCAGTGTCTAATTTAAGCTTGAAGCTTCTGAGGAAAGAGGAAGGAAGAGGCTTTTACCAGAGAAAAGCTGGTGTGTACAAAGGAAAACCAGTTAAAATTTGCAAACCTCAAGGTATCACAAGTCCAAAGTGGTAAAACCTGTGCACCAGCATGACCTGGACTCAGCTGGGCAAATAGCAACCATGAATAATTTTAAATAACACTACAGCTTAATAATATTCAAGGATTATTTTAGAATAGCCCAAGAAACAAAACCCTTCAGCTGCAAATCATATTTGGCTTTTCTCCTTGGGTTTTCTGCCTCTGTAGGGTGAGGTTGTTTAGCAGGGGATTAATAACCACAAAGGGATCTGTTCAGTTTTTAGAGACAGGTTGAAAGTGTATCCAACCTCAAACCACTTTTAATTCAATTCAAAACAAAACAAAACAAAACAAAAAACAAAACAAGACCCGACAAACCAGGAGCAAAAATGCTGCTGCAAAAATGCTTCCAAATCCAATCCTTTTCCTGATCCAGCCCTGCTGCCCTGGGTGTTCTGTTCAGAGCAGGGCAGGCACTCCCTGCAGGGGGGTCTGTGTGTCCTGCACATCACCAGCTGCAGCCCGGGGGCTCCCTGGAGAGAATTCTGCTACGTAATGAGCTCCCCCCATTCCCAGAGCTGCTTTCCTGGGGCTCCCAGCGAGCAGGAGGTGGCAGAGGCTGAGCCTTCCCTCTCCAGCGCCCAGCCAGACCCTCCAGTGCTGCCTGATCCACTGACAGGGCTGGGGAGATCCTCCTCCTCCTCCTCTTCCCCCTCAGGTGATGGACTAACAGGGAGACAGGCAGCAAAATGAAGGTCAGTGTAAGTACCGGGGTTTTTTCTTTCTGCTGCAGTTAATTTAATGACTTTCCTGATTTCATTCGTAGCGTGCAGAGGGTAAAATCTGCATCTGGCAGGGTCCCTTTGCAGTGTGTGTGTTCAGCTGATTTGCACATCACTAACAGAGCACGTGGTGTTAATTTTTAAAATATAATCCAAGTGAATCCTTTCTCAGAAACAGCAGTGTGGCTGAGCAGGGTGAGGGTTGGTTCTGTGTACCTTGAGTAATAACAAGCTCATTAAAAATGATCATCAATGACCCAGACTGGTCACTTCCACATTCTCTTGGAAAAAATGAGCTTAACAGTTGAGCTTTATTTTACCTCAAAAAAGATGCTTTTGCATCGATTCCTGGAAAATGGGTAATGGAAATGTTGCAAGAATTGATGTCACTCCGCCATGAGGAAAATGCCAAGTAATTTCAGTCTGAGTTCTGCGAGCCTGGGAAAGCCTTTGCACTCGAGAGTGAGGACTGGCCCCATCCTGCAGAGCTGTCTGCGAGGAGAACCGGGGCTCAGAAGAGGAAAGGAGTGCTCATTTTTAGGCAGCTCTGCCGGTGGTGGGGAATCAGTGATGGATCAAATCCATTTTGCAGCCGTTTGCCCCCGTTTTTCGCCCCCAGCCCCCGGGCTGGGCTTTGTGCTGAGCAGGGGGCTTTGGCTGTGACACAGGAAAGGTCCCAGCTGATCCCTGGCAGCCGGGCAGGGCAGGGCTGGGCTGTCCCCATGTGTCCTGTGCTAATGACAGGGAAGGAGCAGCGTCCAGCTGCTGCCTGCACGTGGGGATTCGCACCAGTGGTCAGGCCAGGTGGAAATTGCCCGGAGGAATATTGCATTTTCAGTGATATTTATTCACAAACCATCCATTTCTCAGTTTATTCCATATGTTTAATTCGTGTGCTCACAAACACGACCTTTGCAGGGCAGGGTTAAAACAAGAGCTGATTTTTTGGGGGGCTGATAAGAGCGGCCAGAGAGCCCCAGGAAGCCGCAGCTTTGGGAGTTGCGGTGCTGCTGATTCATTGTGAATCAGAACCCCCCACCCTGACCTCGGGCTCCCCACTGCTGCCACAGGCATGGAAAAGGGCACAGCCTGCAGGGACAGCACCCTGCCACCTCCAGAACACGCAGCAGGAACTCCTGCCAAGCAAAAAATGTGCCTTTTGCTCCTGCCGAGCTGCCCTGGGGATGTTTCACCTGATCCACAGGCAGGGAGAGCGAGGAGGGTGAGGACCCTGCTCTGAGGAGGACACTGGTACTCATCAGGCTTTGAAGCCACACTTGGAAATAAATGTACTCAGATTACTAAAAGGTTCAAAAAAGTAAAAACAAATCTAAAGTGATGGGGTGCATATGGGGGAAAAAAGTTCGAGGACCCAAGCCCCAGGAGTGCGCACGGTGACGGTTTGGGACAGCAGGAGGTGGCATTTTATCGTCCCTTGAACTTGGGCACGGGAGCACTCGTGTGAAAACACTGTGAGTGGTGTGAAATCCTGGCTGCACTTGCCAGTTGTGGTGACTTTAACACAGCCAGGGTTTGATTAACTTTATTTGTGGAGAAAAGAAGGTTTGGGGAAAATTACCAGGACTCCAGCTTGTAATTCCCACCTCTGCAGCACTGCCTTGTGTGAGGCTGCAGGGGTTGTAAGCTTGGGTTTTTAAAGCAGTGCTTCTGTATTTGACCAAAAACTGATTTGGCCATTTAGAATTCAAAACCTGCTGATCAGCACCTGCTTCCACCCCCACAAAATCAATTAAAGCAATAAAAGCAAGTCCTGACACAAAGCTTGTGTATGAACTGAACATTTATTTTCCAAAATACACAAAACAAAACAAAGAAGTGCAGAAGGACCTTCTGCAAGTCACAGGAAACGCTGCACATGCAGGTAGAGAATGATGTGAGCTTTTAAGGTAAATTCTCCTTTTTCCTGTGGATTTTGATGTGAATTCTCTACAATTAACTGGGCAAAATTTCCGTGACTCAACATGGTCTGGGGTTTAAAAGGGAATTCTCAGGGAAGCCTGTTCCCAGCTAATGGATGATGGGGAATGTTTATTTCTCCAGCTTTGTTGGGAGGTGAAGAGATTAACTGGAAGCTGCTCTGTAAACATGTCAGAGGTGTCACTGATGCATGAGCAGCACTGTTTAGCAAACACAGGACGCTGCTGTATCTCTTCCTCCTCAAATATTTTAAGTCCCACTTTCCTGCAGTAAAATGCTCACACATACATTGATGTGCACCATGAGAAATATTTCTCCCAGGATTTAAGCTGTCTCTTTATTTACATGATGTCAGTGGGGGTTTTTAAGAAGCAAATTGAAGACAATTAATGGAATTATTTTTTTTTTAATTTGAAATGCTGTGAAATAGTGCAGTACTGATTCACAAATAATAATACAGGGTAGTAAATTGAGATTTCCAAGCACAAACTGAGTGGGAAGGGGGCATAGAGAAATTATGTTGGCAGGCAAGGTGCTCAAATTATCACGTGCTCTTTGTCACTGGGTATCACCTGGATTTTTCCAGCAATGTTTGCATATATTTTATAAGGATATTTTTTTCTGTTGTGTGGTCCTATAGACTGAGGATAAGGCTTGGGATAGGAGAGGGATCAGGAGATTTTAATAACAGTGGGATGTTTTTTCCTTAGCATGAATATCTATTGTGTACACAGAGCACAGATGTCAGTCTGAGGGTGGAGAGTTTTACATTATTGACCTGTGCACTGATCAGCTTTACTGCTCTTAATTACAGTTCCTCCATTAATAAACATGAGGTAGCAGCTTTCATTCCTATGACTCCCAAGGGCTGTCAGGTTTTGTAGGGGACCAGTGCTGGATAAGGATATGCGAACAACAAAGATGTGAGAAGTCCAATTTGGGGGGGAATTACTCCCAACACATCTGAGCCACACTCCAGCAAAGGAGATGCACTTCCAGCTACATGAGAACTCCTTAAGTGAAGCTGTTCCAGAGACCCTGCACCATAAATCCCTTCAGTGTGTGACCCACTTGCTTTGCCCTCGGGTGTTTGTGGGCTCTGGGGGTCCCAGTGCCTCGGGGAGGGGCTGCAGGGGACGCTTTTCTCCTCTTTTCTAGGTCTGTGCTCTGTCACCAGCTCGTTAAAACTCACTCAGTGAGAGCAGAGTCCCAGCACTGCCTCTCAGGGTGCTTTTTGTGCAGCTTTTATGATGTTCTTTGTCTTAGGAAAAGTTTTACAAGGCTGCTGATGGGGATGAAGCAGCAAGCAAAGAAGGAAAATCACTTTAACCTCACCTGTGTTGTTTTAGTGCTTTTTACACGTTGGTTATTTAAGGGCACAACACACAAAGCACCAGAGAGCTCCACAAACCCTGGTTGGGGAGGACACACCGGACAGCCAGAGCTCTGCTGGCTCACAGGGAAAAAATGCAGCTCCCACTGCCCTGCCAGCACAGCCCCCTCCTCGGCGAGCATCCCTCAGGGCTCTGCGATCCTGGGAATGCAGCGCTTGTTTACAGTCACGGGCAGGTCAGGGATGCTTCTGCTCACAGAGAGGAAGGGGCTGCCACAGTGATCCCTCACACATGTCCCGGGGAGCTGGGAGCACAGGCAGGGCCTGGGTTCTGGCACACAGCCCCACTCTGCTGATCCAGAGCCTGCACTGCAGATAACCTCATCCCATGGCCCTGCACACAGACGTGGTGGGAGCAGGCGCTCGCCTCCTGCAGCCTCTGTCTGTGTGCTGGGCACTGTGCTGAAGTACTCAAGTGCCAGGAGTGGATGGCAAAGATGTGCTCTTCAACTCCAGAGTATTGGCTGTTTGTCCTGAAACTTGGGATTTAATTAAATCCTGCCTTAGCTGGAAAAACCTTTGGGGTTTGGTTTTGGTTTGGTTTTTTTTAAACTCTTCTTTTTAGAGCTCCACTGACCCTGCTTGTCAGAGGTGCGACAATCTCTCAGTTCATTCATGTTCTACAGTCTGGGGCTTGTCTCCATCACTTCTCTAGTCAAAGTCTTCCTTTTTCCATTCCAGCTCTCTGGATGGAATATGAGATGATCCATGAACAGATCTGTTTTCTAGCTAGGTCAGGTTTCCCAGAATGCCCTATGATTTAATTGATTAATTAATTAATCTCCTGCTTGGCTTGATTTGGGATGATTTTAGAGGTCCCTGGGTTTGTGTTGGTTACAGATGTGAGCCCACACGCCCCAGTGTGAGCTCCAGAAATGCAAAATCTGACCCATGGTGTTCTGCCTTGGCCTGGCCTCTGGCTGGGGGCTGCTGGCCCTGGGGGATCTGCACACGTTTGTTGGCCAAACCCAAGGAATGTGTGCTGTGCCTCGAGCAAGGCACCCCTCTGATGGAAAGGTTTCTGTCTCTGGTTATAAAATTAGGCTCAGCAGCATCTTGAGTGCGCTGCTGCCACAGGAAAGACTTGTCTGAGGAAACATCAATATTTAGATGCCTTCTAAAACCACAGTGTGAACCAAATGTTCCTCTCAGCTGTGTGGGTGCGAGTAGGAAGGGCAGCCTTGCTGTGTGTGTGCCCCAGCCAGGCTCAGATCCTCACCCCAGGCTTCCTTCCTGGCCCTTCACCCGTTTCCTGCGTGTGCCTGGATAAGGCTTTCATGTTGGAAAAGGGGGAGAGTTTTCCTCTGCCCACCTTCCTCAGGGCTGAAGGAGAGGGTCTGTCCTTCAGAAGCGTGTCTGTGCACCATCCAAACCCGAGGATCGAGCAGGGTTGATGAATAACAGGAAAAGTTGGCTGTTCTCCCTTTTTTTTTTAGTATGTGGAGCCCAGGCCCGCCCCAGAGCGGGATTCCTGGGGGCCTGACTCCAACATTTGGCGTTGTCCAAATCAAAAGGGGACTCCCATGTTCAAGGCAAAAGCCAGGCTGGGCCATGAGGCCAGAGGGGCTGTTGCCCACCCCTGGCAGCTGCCCTTGTCCCACAAAAAAGCCATTGTTCACGGCCACCCCGACCACGAAACGCCTGCAGCCAACAGCGGGCCCTTGTCACCAGCTGAGCTGACAAATTGGGTTTCTTCTGCTGCAGCTTCAGGCCAGCTGCTGCTTCACAGCAAATGCTCTGGACAAAAATACAAGGCATCACGTTTCCTATTTGGGTGCTATCTCTCTGGACATTACTTGCACTTTCTGGTAAGAAATTCATGCTGAGACACAGCCGGTGTCCCACGGACTGGGAAGCAGACAGTCCTGTTTTAAAGCTGAAAGCAAAATCTATCTGGTACTGAAAAAAAGCGTAAAAAACGACATCCACAGCTTCCTCTACCCTTTGCACAATGCCTGGGGTGACTAAAGCTACCTGTGGGCTCTGGCTGTCCCATCCCTGGAAGTGTCCAAGGCCAGGTTGGACGGGACCTGGAGCAACCTGGGACAGTGGAAGGTGTCCCTGCCCCTGGCAGGGGGTGGGATGGGATGAGCTTTCAGGGCCCTTCCCACCCAAACCATTCCATGATTCTATGGTCTTGTAATGAGTGAGTATGAGAGGAAAAATTCACAGAATAAGGATGGGGAAAACACCTATTTTTCACGTAGGGATGTTCATAAGTAATCACAGAATCATTAGGGTTGAAAAGGAGCTCTGGAGATCACCCAGGCCAACCCCGCTGCCAAGGCAGGGTCACCTGGAGCAGGTGACACGGGAATGCATCCAGGTGGGTTTGGGATGTGTCCAGAGAGGGAGACTCCTCATCCTCCCTGGGCAGCTGTTCCAGGGCTCTGCCACCCTCATGGAAAGTGGTTCTTCCTCATGTTGAGGTGGAACTCGTTGTATTTTAGCTCATAAGTCCAATACAATAAATCTAAATAACGAACATTAGCAGTGCTCTTCAAGAGCCTCAGGGCGGGGAAAAGTTGAAGTACATCACAGTAATATAATTATTATCTATTTCTTTAGTGCACTGAACGCAGCAGACACAAAGTGCAACAGTTTAACTGCTCGAGAGAGGTTGTTCAGTGTGAAAAGGGTGGGTGAATTAAACCAAGATCGAGGTGAAAAACGGATCTCAGCAAGGTGGAAACACCGAGCTGTCGGTGGAAAGTCAAGAGGGCCTCGTGTGGGTGTGACAATGTCGGTGTCCTCCGTGTCCCCAGCACAGCCTGGCCAAGGCGCTGTACGACAACAAGGCCGAGTGCTCGGACGAGCTGGCGTTCCGCAGGGGGGACATCGTGACCGTGCTGGAGCGGCACGTGCCGGGCAGCGAGGGCTGGTGGCGGTGCTCCCTGCACGGCCGCCACGGCCTGGCCCCCGCCAACCGCCTGCAGCTGCTGCCGCCGTGCCCGGCCCAGACTGACCGCCCCACGGAGCCGCCGCCGGGACAGAACATCTACCAGGTGCCCTCCGTGCCCAAGGCCACGGCGCTGTCGGCCACCTACGAGAAGATGGAGGGCTGGGTGCAGGCCCCGGCCAGGGGCTCGGCCGCTGCGGCCCAGGCCGTGTACGAGGTGCCGGCCCTGGCGGCGCAGCTGCTCAGCGAGAGGACCAAGCGCTCCGTGCACCAGGTGAGAGTAAAGACGGCTCTAAAAACAAACAGGTGTTATTGTTAAAGCAGTCCTTGGGAGTGGGGAAATGAGGATGCTTGAGATTTGCAGTGGAATTTGCAGCAAAAGAATGACGGCGTTTAGGAAACTCGCATCAATTTGCTGCATCGTGTGGGAAATGCTGCTCTGGGCAGCAGATGAGAGCCTCTATACTCTGTACTCCCTCACCTTTCTGACAGTTTAAAACAGCTGTAAAATAGGGCAGGAAGTAAAGAATATACCATTTGTTTGGGAGAATCTATAAATGATTTACAAAGTTAAAATAACAAGACGCAGAACTTTCTCCTCTGATGGGTCACAGCACGCTCTGGGCACATGTGGGGTCTTCGCATCCATCTGCACAGGAACATGATCCATAATTTTTACAAAATCAGCCTTTGGTGTGTGATTGCTGGGTTTGGTCTGGTTTTTGCTGTCTCCAGCAGCTGAGCAAGCCCAGAGTGCTGCTGCCTCTCTCTTGTGCTGCTCGAGGCTGTCACTAGGCTGGCACGAAGTAGCAGCCCCTGTCAGAGACGCAGAAGGACACAAGGTTTTGTTGTGTGCCCTCAAGGAGTTTCTCTCCCAGCCCATTTTTGCTGCTGCTGAGACAGTGACCAGGGTGTGCAGGATGAGAGCAGCCACCCCAGTTATAGAGGACAACCTGGTTTTCCAGGGTTTCATTGCAGCTCCCTGGCCTGGCCCTTCTTTCTCCCAGCTCCTCATGTTTGACATTCAAACAAAACACATACATGGAACATTTTGATTACATGTTCCACCAAGTGTCTTAAGATCAAAACCTTGTGCTTTCTTCAGTAAAAAAGAATGGGGCATGTTTCATAATGAAAGGAAAATAGAGCAGGTGGGGACAGAGTTCAAGTGCGAGGTTTTGTTCAGTTCCATGAGCTCTCCAGCCCTGGGTGGCTCTTTATTCTGTGTATGAAAATCAAATTCGAAATTCCAGTTGGGAAAGGAAAAGGAAGGAAATTCAGCTATACGGTGTTTCAGGCTGATTTAATGATCATTTGATTTATGGGGCTCAGTCAGCCACCTTTCCTCCTGCTGTGTGGAAGGCGAATCGTGGCAGCCTCGTTGCTGCTTCCTGCTGGGTGGCAGGTGGGTGCTGGAAAACAACAAACTCAGGGCATCCCTGGTGACCAAAACCTCATTTTCAGCTCTGCAGCTGCAGTGCACAACCATAACTCAAACTCAAACTGAGAACAGCTACAAGACTCCTGTGCTTGCTGTGATCTGATTTCTCCACATTCCTGACCCTAAAGGAGCCATTTGCGAACTGAATCAGAGATTGGCACGAATTTTCCGTGTTGTGCCAGCAAATCAGGTGGAAAATGTCATCTATTCATTATGTGGATGAATGGCCCAGCAGAACTCCTTGGCTCTCCCTGTTTCATGTCATGAATTTATCCACCTAAGCTGTGTCTAGTCTAAGAATGAAAAAGAAATGTGCCAGCCTCTGATGATTATCCAGCAGTTCAGAGTGGGGCTGCCTGTGGCACAGTGTCCCAGCTGTCCCCACACCAGCTGCACCCTGGTGGTCACAAGCTGTCCCCGAGGCAGGGGAGCTCGGGGGGCACAGAACGATCCAGACCATCCCACAGAGATCCTGTGGCACAACTGGCAAAGCTCCTGGCGTGCTCAGCTGTCCTCTGAGCAGCTGGGAAAAGCCACTCCAAGGCTTTGAGGGAGCTGAGTGAAAGCAATGAAGCAAAAAGAAATCCCTCAGTGCCTGGGTGTTTTCACCCCGCAGAGAAGCCCTGTCGCTTCTGCCTCACACACAGGGCACCTTCTGGTTCTACTGCCACTGAAAAGACTTCAAAAAGGAGTAAGATGTGATATCCAGTGAGTTTCCTTCTTGCTGTATTCTCAGATTTGTCCATCTGGAAGCAGACCTGGGCTTAGGATGGCTTTCCTGACATCTCTTATTTTTCACCCTTTCACTCAGGGAAGTTGTGCCTCTCTTGGCAAGTAAGATGGCCATATTCAGGCACAGGTTGCCCAGGATTCCCCATCCCTGCAAGTGTTCCAGGCCAGGCTGGACAGGGTTTGGAGCAAGCTGGATAGTGGAAGATGTCCCTGCCTATGGCAGGGAGTGGAACTGATGGGCTTTAAGATCCCTCCCAATCCAACCCAAACCATTTTGTGATTCTGTCATTCTTTATCACAGAACACTTAAGGGATTTCACTCCTCATTGCCTGTTTGCAGATGAGAGCTGAAGCAGGCAGAGTGAAGCTGCAGCCTTCTTCCTCTACCATATTTCCCCTAAGTTCAGTTGCTGCAGGACTCATATGATGGAAATCACTCCCTCCAGTTTAAAATCATTTACTGTAGTATCTCACCCCCAGCAGTGTTTCTGGAGGTCAGGGGTTTGCAATGGCCCAGTTATAAATAAGCTGAGGGCAGCCAGGCTAAAGGCAGGCTAGATGAACAAACTTCCATGTTTTGGTAGTTGATTTTAAAAAAGAAAAGTCCTAACCCAGCACTGATATTTTGTGATGTTAATTGTCCCATAGATCTAGTCATGGCTGCTCAAATTATGTTTTAATCAAACAGGAGAACCTGACTGCAGGCAAAAATATAATTCCCATATTGGACTTCCCTGTTTATGGAGCTGGACAGGATATCAAGGTTTACCCCTTCCAAATGAGTCAGTCTTTCATAACTACAGAATAATGCTCAGGCTGCACTTTTTTGCTGCTCTTACATTAAATTGGCTTGACCCAATGACTCTGTGGGCTTGGAGAACTCGAATTTCCCCACTTCCTTTTTTCAGTGGTTCTGCTTTTGGGCAGTCTAAAGATTTCAGTGATAACTGCAGCTGGATTTTCTCCAAATCTTTTCTGTCCCGTGGTTAGTAAGGCAGATTGTCTTTGATATGTATGTGCCAGTTCTGATCTTACCCAAAATGAACCAGAAATGCTGGCAAAGGAGAATTACTGGGGAATAAACTACTGCTTGTAAGCTCAGTTCCTGTCTCTCACTTTCAGTGAAGAGCTGAAGGTTTTTATCACTTAAGAGTGATTATTCCAACGATGGATTATTCAGCTAAATGACTTTTCAAAGCTGTCCTGAGCTTCCTGACAATGCAGTTTCATTATAATTGCTTTTTCTCTCTCCAAGCACCTGTTCACTCTGCCGAGAGCCTGCCGGGCTTCGGCCCCAAACATCAGGGGTGAGGTGTACGATGTGCCCTCCACACAGCACCACGGGTCCCTGCTCACACAGGTGAGTCCTGCCCCGCTCCCTCCCTGCAGCTGGCACCCCAAAGCACCTCAGAATAGATCTGGAGGTCAATCCTACTGTCACCCTCTTGGCTTTTTGTAAAATTGGGAAGAAAGTCATCTATTTTTAGCTCAAAACCTCGGTTCTCTTGAGTTTCTTAGAAATTTAGAGCAATGTGTCTAAAATCTGGTGCATTTCTAATAAACATTTCCATTTTTTCCATTAGTAAGGCATTTCCCATTGATTCTGAGGCAGAGATGTTGACACTACTGATGTCATACTGAGTTCTCAGTATGAGAGTCAACCTCTCTGCCTTGGAATCCATGAGGAAATGTGGTGGTGTCATTCAGTCAGGGTGACTTGGGGGTGTTTAGAGAAGAGTCACAAGTGCATGTTCAACAAGAAATTAAATGTCACCCCCACCACCCACCCCCTGGGAAAAACATGCCCTGGATTTAGTCATGTCACCGTGACATGTCCTGTTACACAATCTTGTCCTTGGTACTGTCCCACTGCCCTGGGGACAGGGAATGTCACATTCACAGTGAATGTCACATTTCCTCCACCCCTCAGCCTGTGCAGGTCACCAGGAGGGGACAGGGCAGTGAATGTCACATTTCCTCCACCCCTCAGCCTGTGCAGGTCACCAGGAGGGGACAGGCACCAGCCCCCAGCCCCGTTCTGTCACCTCCCACACAAAGGTGTGAGTGGCACTGGAGCACGTCCAGGGAGCCACCCCGCACCCCTGCTGCTCCCTGCCAGTGCAGGGTTGAGCCCAGCCCATTATTATCAAGTTATCCAAGGATTTCCCTGAGCTCTTCCCTTTGTGTGAGGGGGTGATCCCTGCTCAGACCCAAACCTACTCATGTATGGCCCAAAGCCTTTGATCTCACTCAAGTCCCCAGTGGGCTGTGAAAAGGATTAAAATAAACCATTTTTTTCCCCTTTGAGCAGGGCGGTGCCACTCCCCCCAGCACACGGAAAGGCTCCGTGCTGGGCAGATCCACTGAGAGCTTCCAGGCAGAGCAGAAGCAGCTTTACAACATCCCATCCAACCCAGAAAAAGCAGGAGCTGGCAGCCAGAAGGACTCGCCAGCAGGCAATGTGAGTAAGGCTTGGTGGACACACAATAATCTGTCACTGCTGGGATGCCTGGCTTGGAGCAGGAGCAGGTTTCCCATCTCTTCCCTGCTGTTTCTTACACAACAAATGGTCCTGCATTTCCCTGTTCCAGCTTGGACTCCAGCTGTACACACACAGATCGGTATCAAGTCAAAATTTAAATCGATTGAAGATGTTCGAGCAGAGTCAGTGGTGTCTGTGGGTGATTTATTGTTTGTCAGGGTGTGCATGTGAATGGGAAAAAAACAAGTGTCTACAGATTTCACTGGCTGGGGATTCTGCTGTAGGATCTGATCACCTGTACTCCAAATATTTTACCTTTTATACGTGCAGATTGTGCATTTTAGAAAATAAAAAGTACAGGTAGCCTTTTCATGGTGCTGTTCCATTGACATCAGGGGAGTTGCACACATTTAAGTGCTCTGAGAATTCAGTTCTGTTTCTCATCCTTGATTAAAAAGACGGTTTACAAACCCTCTGTGCTCTGTTGCAGTTATATGACGTCCCTCCCAAAAGAGAACTCGGTGACTCAGAAAATAAATCTCAGAAAAAGTGCTGGGGCCATTACAACACTCTGCCAAACCCTCGCAAGTCCGAATGGATCTACGATATTCCGGTATCCCCGGAAAATTCCGGATTCAAAGCAAACCCTCCTGGCCAGGGTGTGGAGAAGCAGGTGCTGTATGACATACCCCCAGCCAGGTACAAGGCTCCAGCCACAACCACCGAAGCCAAGGCTGGAAATCCACAGTTATACGACGTTCCACCGAGCCAGCGGAAATTAACCCTCGCAGAAATCCCCCTTTACGACGTTCCATCCTCACGGGACGTGCTCCTCTTGCCACACAACGGCAGCTGTGAGGTGCCCCTGAGCCTCCTGGCCCCCAAGGCTGAGAATCAGATCTCTGAGGAGAATGTTTATGATATTCCCAAAGGTTTGCCCAGCGCTGGGCACTCCATGAAAGAGATGGAAAACAACAGTGATGGCTCAGGAGACCAAGCGCACGGTGCTTCTCCACAGCTCTCTGTGGGTGCCAAGTTAGAAAATGACACTTTGTGTGTCTCTAGTGTGGACAGCAGAAGCAGCACTCTCTCCTCATCCTCCAGCTCTTCTGCTGAGTCATTTTCCACGCTGTCACCATCGCCAGAGCCTGTCCAAGAAATCAAACTGGAGCTGGAAGCAGCCATCGAGACCCTGACTCGGCTGCAGCACGGCGTGTCCAGCTCCATTGCCAGCTTAATGATCTTTGTGAGCAGCAAGTGGAGGCTGCAGGAGCACCTGGAGAAAAGCCTGGAGGAGATCCACAGAGCAGTGGACCACATAAAGGTGTCACTGGGAGAGTTCCTGGCCTTTGCTCAAGCCCTGAAGGGAAATGCCTCCAACCTCACTGATAACAACCTGCAGGCCAGGATTAAAAAACAGCTGGAAATCCTCACGAACTCCTACAAAATATTGACAGAAACGAGGGAAGCTCTCAACAACTGCAGCTGGTCCCTGGAGGCTTTGGTGCTCAGGAAGCCCCAGAACAACCCTGACGACCTGGATCGCTTCGTTATGGTGGCCCGGACAATTCCAGACGATATCAAGAGGTTTGTGTCCATCATCATTGCCAACGGGAAGCTGCTCTTCAGGAAGAGTGAGAAGGAGCAAGAAACAAAGCAACCAAAAGTGAACCCTGAATGCAAAATGGCAAAACAAATCCCAGTGCCACAAAGAGTAGAAATTGAGTCACTCCAGAGAAATGCTCCTGAGAAATCCAGCCAAGGCCGGGTCCCTTTGGAGAAACCAGAGGAAAATTCCACCGAGGATTGTGATTATGTCCAGTTACAGGTCAGTGAAACTGGGATTTGCTCTCTCTATTCTTCACCGTGTGCAGGTATTAGGCTATGAACTATCAGTGCTGTTTTACCTTTGCACCAGTGCCACATTCAGTTTGCACCATGTCCCATTTTCCAGACTTCACGTGGATCCAGGATTTGTGACAGTGCTGGATGGCACATGTACAGTGAGCAGTAATGTTAATCAATAGAGAAAATAAAACATTTTTATCATCTTGCCAGTTTCAATTCATTTGGGAAACAGGATTTATCTGGGAGTTGGCAATTCCTCAATTCTCTTTTTCCTCCCAGTTCTCTTCCTGCCACTCCACTGTGTTTGGCTCTGGCACGACAAGAGATGTTCCTTCCTAACTTCAGGTGTCGTGGAAGTTGTGTTTGCAAAGAAATTAAACTCTGTGAATTATCACATTTACTTGTTAGAATAATTCTGGGTGATTGTTAGAATCTCCTTAGAATTACTAAAATATCTCCCAAGAATATCTCCCTTGGTTTCCCAAAGAAATGCTGGCTTGTCCTTAAAATTCAGGGAATGTCATGTTGAAATGTTTTGTTGATGTTGGTCTCACATCTTGCAGGATCAGGCACTACATTTTTAGTAGGAAAAAAGCTACATCTCCTTCCAATAAATTCTCCATTTCTATCTGCAACATGAAGGCTGCAGAGCAAGTGGTTGTTTCCCCATGAAATAAGAGAGAAACACATTTATATTTAAATTCTTTAAGCAGTTGTTTCAACTTTGCTTTCATTTTAATTTGCAACAGGCACAGAAAGTCATTTCAGGTAAAGAAGTAGCAAAGAAGAGTACAGAGTCAAACCCAAAGGTATTTCTGACTTTGAAAATATTATTTATGAGGGCTTTTAGTCCCTGATTTCTGTGCTTGCTAAAACTCAGAGTAATTTGCATTCAGACACACATCTGTATACATAGAGACCTATTTGCTTCTCAGAGATCATTTTCCCAGAATTTCTGCTGAAAACCTGTGAAAAACACTTTATTTTCCTCAAATGAACAACTCCAGTTTAAAGGCATACTGTTTATTTTCTTGCCTTTCAGCATCATTTGGGATAAGGCTGTGAAAATTAGTATTTCAAAATATCCTGTCATGCACTGGCACAAATTTGCCTATTATGTTTGCCTATTGTGCATTTTAATCATTCATAACCCCGATGAAGTCCATTAAAGATCAATGTTTTGTATTATTTGAAAGCTTCAAGCCCAGACCGTGTGAAGTATTGGTGTTTGGCTGCAGCACTTTGTGTGCTATCCATTATTAAAATTGTATTTAGGGGAAAAAAAAGGCAATCAGGAGAATTTCCAACACTTTATGGCAAGAGAAATTACTGTAAAGGCTCCAGGGTGGGGCAATTTGGAGACCACAAGAATTTAGGGCAGAGCAACCAACCAACCAACCAGCGTGAGACTACCAGGCTGAACCTGTTTTTATTTTAACCCTTTCTCCAGGTTTTGCCACGTGCAAAAAAGACTGTGAATCCCAGCAGGCAGGACCCTGCCAGGAAAATCCCCCTCCCAGAGCACTGCAGGCTGTGCTTTGCCGCCCTGCACAAGGCCATCGGGGTGTTCAGCGCCAGCCTCCGCAACCAGCAGCCCCCCGAAATCTTCATCTCCCACAGCAAACTCATCATCATGGTGGGGCAGAAGCTGGTGGATTCGCTGTGCCAGGAGACCCAGGAGAGGGAGGCCCGGAGCGACGTCCTGCACAGCAGCAGCCGCTTCTGCAGCCTCCTCAAGAACCTGGCCCTGGCCACCAAGAACGCGGCCCTCAAATACCCCGACGCCGAGGCCACCAGGGAGCTGCGGGAGCAGACGGAGGAGCTGGCCAAGTACACCCAGCAGTTCAGAGCCATGATGGACTGAGGGACCTGGTTCTGCTCCTTCTGACAGCAATTTGGGCTCACAGTTCCCGCCAGGAATTCCCTGGGTGCTGGTGCACTGTTAGCAGGTGAAGATCCCCACAGCAGCTGATGCAGAAGAATTAAATCTGCACTTTGTTCTCCACTGTTCACGTCCTGCCTGGAAATGTCATTGTCACAGTGACTGGGTGGGGATGTTTGCTGTGTATGGGAGCAAAAGTTGTTGATTATCGGACTGATTTCTTATTTTTTTCTTCTCTATGTATGTCAGATAAATGTATTTTCCTTTTGTACTTTTTTTTCTATTCATGTAAAGTCTCTCTTTAAATGTAGCTGTACAATGTTCTGTAACTTATGATATCCCAATATCGACTGTTTCCTGAGGGCTTGACTCAAAATTTGTAATTACAGGGGGTTTTTTTACACAGCTGCAAAGCTAATTTTTGGGTTTAATATACAAATATAACACAGTACAAAATCTGGCCAAGATGTCAGTGGGAAATGCTCCAGGCTGGTACCTGAGCATGGAGGAAAACTTTGGGAGAAGTCCTGGCTCCTGATAAATCTACAGGGAGCACTTCATCTTCTGTCACAGCCCAGAACTCTCAAAGCATTTCTCCACCTGGGATACAATTTCTTTCAGTCACTAAATGTACAAAGGCTTTGGCCAAGCTCTTCCTACAGCTGGAAAGGTGATGTTATTCCCTGCTGGAATCCCACAAATTCACACCCAGCTCTGGGGAGGCTCCCAGGGCTCCATCCCGGCCCTCGGTGCCTTGGGCAGTGCGGCTTTTTAACTTTATCCCCCAATTTTCTGGATATGACAGAGACACTGCGGCCTCGCGTGGCTACACTCGTGTTCATTGTAGTTCTCCTAATTAATTTATTTTACGGTTTGTACCCGAAATGCCAAGGCCTGGCCTTTGCTGGCGATGTTCGCCCTCAGAAGGGACGATTGATGGCGCGAGCAGCCACAGGGACCCGCTCCCCTCCCGGCATCCTCTCGCTGGAGCTTTCCTTGTCTCCCCCGTGTTTTCTGGCGTGATTTATCGCCGACACGAGTCACTGTTATCGCGACTTTCGCTGTTTGCACCCTCAGGGCAGCGTTCGCATCCCGCTCTCAATTTGTGCGTGCGGATTAAACTCGCTCCCGGTACCACCCGTGTCCGTGACATTGCTGAGGGCGGGACGCGCCTCCTCAGCGCCCCCGCCAGCCCCAACCGCCTCGGCAGCGCCTCGTTTGACCGTAAATCCTCCCAAAATGGGTGTTCCGGGGATTTCTTCATAAAAACAAGGAATAAACCTGCGGGAAAAGGGCGGGAAGGGAGCTGGTAACACCGCGCTCACCCCTCCCCGCGCCCACTTGGTACGTTCCGCGCGCCCCCGGTCCCGGCGCGATGGAGTCGTCCGCCCGCCCCACCCACGCGGTTCTGGCCACGCCCCCAGCTGCCCGTTGCTACGCAACAGTGATGCCGTCATTGAC
>VZTH01015505.1:8542-139533 GCA_013397815.1 Aleadryas rufinucha | reverse complement strand
CAGCGCGCCCCGTCACCGCGGCGCTCTCACCGCCCATTGGCCGCGGCGGCCCCGCCCCCCGCGCGCGCCCGGCCCGGGGAGACGGTCGCGGGCAGGGGGAAAGGCAGGGGGCCGTAAAGCAACGCGGCGGGAGGAGAGGGGGAAAGAGTCGCAAAGCACGGCGAGGAGGGGTCGCCGTGGGCCGAGCCGCCGGCATTCCTCCGCAGCCCGCGGGGCAGCGTCGCGCGGCGGCTCCCCGAGCCGCGATTGGCTGCGGGGCGGCGGCAGGTGGCTCCCCATTGGGCGCACCGCCCCTCGCGGCTTGTGGCTCCGCCCCCAGTGGCGCGAGGGGGGCGTGAGGGGGGACCGGGGATGCGGGAGAGGCTCGGTTACACGCTGGGGGTGGCGGAGCTGTGGAACGGACTGAGCGGCGAGGTCATGGAGTCTCCCTGTCTGGAAACATTCCAAACTCATCTGGACGTGTCCCTGTGTCACCTGCTCTGGGTGACCCTGCCTTGGCGGGGAAGCTGGGCTAGATCATCTCCAGAGGTCCCTTCCAACGCAGCTATCCTGTGATTCTGTGATAATTACTTCAGTAATTTTATTTGGAATGGTCTAAGAGCCCATCTTTCACTAGCACTTTCTATTTCATACCTGAGCAGAGGTTACTTACGTAGAAGGGAAGATAAACTCTAACCTTGCTAATACTATCTCTGGAAAATTTGGGCCATATAAACAAATTCTTCTATCTTTACTCAGAGCACTAGAGATAGTGAAAATGGATGTTTATCTCCCCTGCTTTCCAAAGACTTGCAGCCTTAGTTTTTACAGTCCAGAGCTGGGCTGAGTGCAGCCTGGGGCACAGCTACGCTCTGCAAGGAGCCCTCGACGCCATGGCTGCTTTGTTTCCTTCTGTTTCCCTCTTCCCTGCAGAAAAAAACCCAAAAAACTAAAAAAAATTTCCCACAGAAAACCACAAACCAGACACACACACACCAAACCCAAACCCCTCAAGAATTGTACATAAAAGCCCCAACAAAAAAACTCTCTTCATCCTTCTTCCCCCGCATTGCTTGCTTAAGAGGGGAGCAGGTTTGAGGAAAAGCATTGGGTAACCTCTCCTTTTTCTATATATATTCAGCATATGATCTGACACCCCACAACAACGCCCCCCTTTGCTGTGTGAGTGGAAGAATTTTAATCCTCTTGGTATATTGCATTTGAGAAGCCAAAGTGTAGCCCAGTGTATTTCTGTGGACTACTTAGATTCTTATTTAAAAACAGCAATGTGAATCTAAATGAGGTCTCAAGGAATCACTTATTCCAGTTGATTCGACATGCACTGACACGAGGAAGGTCTGCGGAAGTCAGTTCTGTATGTTCAAACAAAATTCTCATGTGGTGGGATTCCACATATCCCAGATGGCCAGGCTCAGTCATTAATATTACAGCTACAGTTATAGAACTATTTTTTAGCCTTACATAATAAGGCTAAAAATGTAGTCTTATTCTCCTTTACTGAAAATTTTTTATTTTTTTTTCTTGAGTCCATGTAGGGAGCAAAGAAATCATCTGTCTGCATTGGGAGGCACTGTTCTTTAGTCTTTCTTCTTGGAATAAACAAGTTCTTTTAGCCTTTTCTCACAGGCTGTGCCTATTACATTTTTTAACCTTTTGCCTACTCCGTTTGTGTTTACAGCTTTCGTAAGGCATAGCCAAGAGTCACCGTGTCTCAGTCAAAGCCTTACCAGCAGCGCAGTACTCTTCGCCAATTCTGAGAGTGTCTCACTGTTTGTTTTTTTTTTTTTAAAGTAGTTAATGGAAAAATCATTAACCTGAAACATGTCCAGAAGAAAGCAGTCCCACATGACAGGCTCTACCAGTTACACAACAAAACCAACTAGAAAGGATTTGAAGTTTGCTTTTGTTCTGTATATATTTATAGTGCTTTTATTTGCATACTGGTTTTTAGGCTTTTTGTAAGGATATCAAAAAACATACAAAAGATCCCCTTAATGTATC
The DNA here is from genome assembly GCA_013397815.1 of Aleadryas rufinucha. Taxonomy (NCBI): domain Eukaryota; kingdom Metazoa; phylum Chordata; class Aves; order Passeriformes; genus Aleadryas; species Aleadryas rufinucha. Next base: position 137,532 of record VZTH01015505.1, on the reverse strand, counting down.
ATATTCATAGCTTTTCTTTTACCCCTTTTAGCCTGTTCAATAGAAAAATATGAGTTGCTCTTGACAAGTCCATGTTAGGTGTACTTTTGAGCATGTTGTTCCCTGAGTGAACATTAACTGGTAGCTTAGTAAATCATTGTAGCAGGTTTTTCTTCATGGTGTGTTTTGGTTTGGTTTGGTTTGGTTTGGTTTAGGTTTTTTAATGTCAGAATTAGGCCATTTGACTTATAATTTGCTGAGTTTTTGTGAACCCCTTCTCTTCAGACATGTGCTCTTCTCCAGTGCAGGACTGCTCTGTCCTTCCATGACCTGGAGGAAAATCACTGATTATCTCAAACTGATCATCTTGAATTGCTTCTGTGAGGGCCTCATGGACTTCAGAACAAGTTTCATTAGGTTTTGCCACACCTTTCTTTTCTAAAATACATTTCACTTGTTTTTTTCCTAGTCTGAACTATGCTTCTTTCTATTTTTTTCACACTAACTTCATACCTATTTTGGGTTATTATTACCACACTTCTGCTTTTGTCTGTTATGGACTTTCTGCATTATTTAATGACTGCAACTTCCTTTGTCTTACTTTAATTTCTAATGCTTTTATCAAATTCCTTTAATTTTATGTCTTTTATGTCCTGTGACAGTTGAAAGTGATTTCATAGTTCAGCCTTTCTGTTTCTGCTATCTGCAAGCTGACACCATTTCTTTATTTGCATCTACTCATACGTCCTTTTGGCTATTTACTTGTTCCCTTTTGATTTTTAGGTCATTATGTGCTTATGAATAAGACAAGCCATGTATGTCAAAGGATGGCTCCTGTGTTTCTTCTAATTAGAACAGGTAATTGTAGCTGGTTTGGTTTTCAAACAGACAGGTCCCCTGCAATCTTTTATCCCTTAGATTATCTTTACAAATACCCTGCCTGCCACTTCCTGGAATTTCTTCCTGACATTCTCATTGCTTTCTTTTGTTTCTTGTTAGCCTTGTACTTCTGACCTTTGCAGGGAGATACTTCTGAAGTTTATTAGGCTGTCCAGTTATTCTTCTTATTTTCCCTTAGCCTTTGGCCAGGTCACTGCGTTTTTAACTCGCTTACTGACTTTTGTTACTTTTGGTCATTAAGCTTTTCCTCGCTGGATTTGAAAGCTGGTATGCTTGAATTCCCTTCCGGGTTTTAGCTGATGGACTCTATGGTTGTCCAGCAGTTGCTCTGCATGGGATACTCTAACAACTTAGCAGTTCTGCGGCTCATCATCCCTTGCTGCCAGCACACATCTGCTCTCTCCTGAGCTGCTGCCTGCGGCTAGGGGGACAGAGGAGAGCATTCCTGGCTCCTCTATTGTTGGCTCCACAAGTCTTCAGTGCTAGTGCGCCTAGGGCTGGTGTTTTTGCCCACAGGGACACATACATAAAGCAGTCAGGACTGGATGAGCTTTAATAATTTTTGGTAGTATCTTAAATTTTGCCTTCTGTGAGGAGGTGAGCTGCTGGATGATTGGCCTGTTTAGCAAATGAATACTGTTTCTCCCTCAGAAGAGAGTCTCCATACCCCATTCCCCATTTCTGGATGTGAGGGTGGCAGGGGAGATCCTCCTAGCTGCAGGAGACATATGGCTCCTCCTGTTCTCCTCATCCCATAACTGCATCTCAGGAATTAGCACTTCTTGACCTCAGTGGATGCAGATCCAGCTGCTGAATAAAGCAGCCTGCAGTATTTCTTTTCAGGCATCTCCTGTCTTCCTCTTGACATGCCTTTGCAGGCACATGTATGGTGGCATGTGGAAAAGAGGAGTGTTCTACCTGCCTGGCAATAATGGACATTGCAGAGCAATCTACTAATGTTATGCAGTAGTTAAGCTTGACAATAAAATCAGTCCTAAAAGATGTATCTGATACAATTCTTAACAAATATCTTCAGGGCAAAACAGTGGTGCCCTTTCCTACCTGTGAAAAGAATTGCAAGAAAACATTATTTGGAATGTTGCTTGGCAGACAAGGGAACAATGATTAAACAAGTTGTCCAAGAAAATGTGACTTCAGGATTGAAACAGTTCATATTTCCCTGCTATGGTAGCTCCAAAGTTGCAGAAAAACATGAAGAAAAGATACATTGCTTGGACAGTCTTCCTAGACCTTATAATGAAATACTTGTTCATTGAAGTTGACAGAAATCACGTGGTAGGTAGACAAGATTGACTAGAGCCACTATGACATTTAATCAGATGCAGTCTCAAGCTGAGCCCAGTAAGAGCACAGCTTGATGTGGCACTTGCATTTCTCTTTGCATCTTTGATTACGGATACATTATCTCTACATGCTGGCATGATGCTTGAGCAGTTTTATTCCACGTGGAGCACACAGCAGTAGCTGAGTTGATTGAACACCTGAGAATGCCAAGAAGGGAGTCTGTGTTATAGAAATAATGAATAACATCTGTAAAATGCATGGTCAGCGCTGACACATTTGCAAAGGCATCCTAGTAGAAATATGGCTTCAGTAGTAGTCTAAAGAAAACTGAAGTAAATACCTAACAACTAAATAACTCAAAAGAAGCTATACCTCATCTTAAAAAACACTTTTTGAAATTCAGAAATACTTAGTGCTGAAAAATACAACTACAGTTTCTAGAAGTAACAGTTCTCACTGTTACTGACTGTGGAGTACACTATTGCACAAAATCAGCATATAACATTTGAGAGATCCACAGTTTCTGTGTAAAACATGATCAAGTAGGATAAATTAGTACATTATGGAGCCAGAGGCATTTCATCATCTGCAGTTCCAGTAGGATCCGGAGAAGGACCAAACAGCAAAATAAAACATGTATTTCCAGCTGAGGCCCTGCAAATAAAACAATGTTGTAATTACAAAACCACTGGGAAAAGACCCTCCTCTATGAATGGCCAAAAGAATGCTATGATGTAGGCGTTACAATTTTTTGAGTCAAGAAGTGAAAAGTAGAAAAGATGGAGAATAGATCTGGAAAAAATTTCGATTGCCTAGACATAAATATTGGCAAATTAGCAGTTATTGTGGTTAACAATGATTGTAGGCAAGCCAAGCAACAGCTGGGCAGCAGGAACTAAAGCAAGGGTGCTACCTATAACAACGAAAAATTAAAGTATTTTGTCAGCATAGAAGACAAGCATTTCAGGCAGTTGTTGCAATTATCACTGCTTTCCCCTGCCTTACATGCAAAAACGCTTGTCTGTCATGATTAGATTACAGTTGGGTGGGGCTGAACACTTAAAGCTTTTATTAGCATAGTTATTCCTGTTATTATAAACTCTGTAGGTAGAAACCACACAAGCTCTAGGCTCTGGTCTATATCACGTGTGCATAGAAAACAGCTAGTCGTGTGCTGTGAAAAGCTGTCATGTCCAAAATTGTACCCACAAGGGGAAGCAGAGTACAAAAGTTTGGCAGAGAGGCAGCTGGGTTTGTAGCGAGGCTGTTCTTTTTCTCGGTGCCTGAGAAGCAGCCTGGAGGGCTGGAGGCCACTGCTTAAGGGTGGGGCAGTACCCCGCTGCTGGGCTGACTGCCAGCATCAAACCTTGTGTGGGAGGTCGGAAAAACCCCAAACAAACCCGAAACAAACAAAAAAAAATACCCCAACCAGTATCTTCCTCTGCTTAAACTTACAGTACAACTATTCTTAAGGGCAAGTTTTTTCCTGGGAATTTATTTCCTAGAAGTCAACCAGCTGTTGACTTCTAGGAGGCACCCTGCATGAGTACAGCAGAACTCTCAGGCAGCTGGAGGATGGGGCCTTTATGTGATGAGACTGCTTTGAGTCCTCAATTAGTCACACATGGTAACAGAGACAGACAAAATTGAAGCTGAAATTGCTTAAGCCAACTTCCTACTGATATATGTGTAGAGGTGATGGCTGTATTGATGTGTGTTTTACTGTCTTGAAGATTGATACTAAGGTGTTTTAAAGTCATTTTCTGGGCTGATGTTCATCTTGCAATTTACTCATATATAATATTGCTTCAAATGAGAATTACAGATTATATTTTTAAACATAAAGCTATATTGCTAGGGTTATTTAGAAGAAATAAGGTTGTAAACATGGGGAAAAAATCTAATTAATGGGTTTATTCACAAGTTACTTATACTTGCAGTTGGTAATGTGGATTCAGGTACTGGGCTACATATTCAATAAATGGACCTTTAAAACAGTCTTTGTTTTTTACCTTATAGAATTTTCTTTTCTTAGGTAAAGAATTTGTTACAATAAATGGTCAGTTTTAATAGTCATGTGGATACTTCCCTGTGAGGAGAAGCACCAAACTGCTGTTTCTAGTACCACATCACTGCATTACTGGTATCCCTGAAGCAATTCTGGAGGATTATCTTGTATTTGGGAAGGAAGAGATGAGAGCTGCTTGTTCAGTCAGATGCACTCTGTACTTTATACTGCTGAATCAGGTCAGCTGGGGTAAGAGAGCCTTTTCTTGTAAAACTGCCTTGAAAATTCACCTCCTTCACTCAGCTGGCAAAACTTCTGTTAGAGTTAAATGACATATAATCACTTCATTTCTGTAGTTATCATGTCCAGAGGAGCAGAACGGGAGGGCTGATGATACTCACTCTGCAGGCTGTACCTCCTAGCAGATGTCAAACCGGGCTGCAAAGCGGAGTTGGTTTCCTCATCCTGGAAAACCTGCCTTGGGGATAAATCCAACAGGATTTAAAAAAAAAAAAAAGTAGACATACTCTTCTGTTCTATTTTTAAAAACTACTTCCAGTTTCTGAGGAAAGACTGTCAATGATGTGACATGAACTTCTCAAGTAAGGTTGTGAGGAGATTTGCTTTCTCCAGTACTGCCTAGCAAAGAGTGTGCTGAAACACTTGTGCTTCATGAAGAACCTTAGACACTGATTTCTCTCAAGCTTTGTATGTCCTTCTTAAAGTGCTTTAACCAATACAGACCTCCCACTGATTATAAGGAAACGGGTAAAGTCAGGGTTCTGACTGATGGCAGAAAGTGAGGTGTCAAAGTTGAGAGACACTGGTAAATAATGACAGTCATTTTAGTTATGTAATTTTTCTTCAGGACTCATGGGTCTTTATTGAGCTGTATATAGTATAAATTTAGCAGAATAGGATAAAAATACAGGTTTCTGGCATGGTTCACTACTAATAAATTCACTTACCATATGCTCTTTCCTGGTACCTTCCCTCTTCTCAGCCTAAATAACCTAAGGGAGGCTGGAGCCAGGAGCAGGGGATCATTCCTGATAGAAAAGTACAATTCTGTGCTTTTCTCCTCTTTCAGCACTTCCACAGTTAAAGAACAACCACCTAAACTACTGCCACTGGAAAACTTTGAACATAAATATTGGTAGACTTATTCTAGGGAAAAAAAAGAAAAGTTGATTATCACGTTTGAGACAGAAGTGCATGATTACACCAGGGCTCACTTCAGTCTGATTACAGTGTCCTAGTTAGTGTTAAACTTAGGGTCAGTTTTTCTCTCGATGGACTGAGATTTCTCTTGCTCGCTGGAGAAATGTGAGAGCAAGTTGGTATCTAAGATGTCCCTGACTTACTAGAGGAAGCCAAAGGTCTTTGAATTGGTAACGTGTATCCAGATAGGGACTCTGAAATCACCTTTGGCCTATTTCTTTAACTAAAAGAAAAGGGGGAAATTTCAGTAGGTTACTGTGTATAAACAAACCACAGGCATACACGATGAGTAACTTGAAGGTAAACATGCCAAAGTCCTTTCCAAAGCTACTGGGATCAAAGTGAAATAAAAAATAGGTCATAGTGGACTTCTGCAGTCATTCAGGACTTGACACAGAGAGATTTAGGTTTGCACAAGACCTATCAGACAAAAAAAAAAGAGTACATATTCAAGTATATAGTTTTAGAAGAATAGATGCATTTTACTCATGTACCCAAATGTGCATGTGCCAAATTGAGTTTGGTGGTGACAGACAACCTCCAAACTATGTAGAGAGGATCTTTTGTTATTACAAAGATTTGAAATGTTGTGTCCCACAGACGTCTTGAGTTCATCTTTATATGGGTATTGATCTTTCCAATAAACATTAATGTTAGCTGGTGATGCTACAGCTTCAGTTCACAAGGACTATCTTGTTTTTTACAAGAGATACCTTGTTTATCACACCAAGTGCCTTTTAAATTAAACGCTATATCCAAAAGCTTCTGATCCTTGGCACCTGGGCTGGACAGTAGTGTCTGCCCTGCACATAGAGGGAGAGTTTGGCTTCCACCCCTGCAGAGTGGAAGCCAAACCTTTCACACATAGCAGGAAGCTCAACAAAACCAAACAAAAAGATATGTGGAGTAGATCAATGCCCTTACTGTGACCCTCCTCTGTGACTTTGGGGCTGCTTTTTTGCTCAGATAGTCCCTCTTGAAGGCTCTGCAGAAGTATTTTTATAACATTTTATTTTACATTTTTATAACCTGCTGAAAGCAGTTCCTTCTTTTCTCTGAAAGCTCAGGAGGAAGCAGTGGGAGTATCTCTGCATCGCATGGAAGGAAACCCTGTGATTCCAGTACTTACTAAGGGTGCTGCAGATCAGAGCAGGGAACCCCATCAGCTCCTTCCTTAGGCTGGTATTGGTCAAACCCACACAGCCACCTCCTGGGAGCGTGATGCAGCCTTCCAGCAGTGTAGGCTTATTTAATGCTCTTTGGACTAAAAGAGGGACTGTCACTTTGCAGGAGGGTGCCGTGATGGGGGTTGCTATGCAGCATTTCCATACTGAGTGGCTGCTCTGCAGAAATTTCTGCCACATCATTTCTTAAGGAGGCTGCTACAGCAGTGTTTGTCAGAGCTGGAAAAAGTCTCACTAGATGTAATCCTTAGTGTTTAGGTTTACCTAAAATAGTTCTTCTGGGAATTGCTAATATTCACCATCTTGAAGCTGAGAAGACGAGTGGGGCAGTGTTTTCCCTTGTGAAGCACCTTCTTTAACAGTTGTTATGCATTATTAGGAACAGCATTTACACTTGTTATTTGATAATTTATTTCCCTTCTTCCTTCCTTCATTTTTAAACCTTTTTTTTTTTTTAATATCCAGGTTGCTGTGATTAGAATTTTGCAGCCTCTCTCTCTCTCTCTCAGTGTACATCTCATAGATGTTCAGAAGCTGCATAAAGCCAGTCAGTTCACGAGTTGCCACTCAGCTCCAGGCCTTGGTAATGTAAAAATTCAAGATTCTGTGGTCTAATTTTCACTCTCTTTTAAAAGCTTAATTATAATTGGAGATCTTATTTGAGATTAAAGCCTTATTTATCTCTTTGTTCTCAAAGGTTTCACTGATTTTTGACATCTATTTCTTTAAGGCCCTCCTGTGGTTCATAGGATTAGTGCACTGTTAATGCTATAGTAATTTATTTAGATTTTAAGGCAGTGAGTTTTTTATTATGTTTGGGGAATACCATTTGCCTGGTCTTGTTACAGGTTTTAACCATATTGCACCAACTATGTGGAATAGGTTGTTCTAAATTCACATTATAGGTAGTCATAAACATTACAAAATTTCAGAGTGATACTCTGTATTGTAAAAAGACAGCAAATGTTCTCCACATGTACCATAGTAAAGATACAGCTTGAAACAGAGAAAGTTGATTGTTCCAGTTGTTTGTGGCTTAAAAATCTTTCAGTTAATTTTTGCAGTTCATCCATCAGTCCTGATCTGCTCATTCAGTGCCAACTGCTTGTCGTAGGGTGATATGAATGCATGTCATGTTTGAGGCCCAAAGAAACCATCACATCATTTAAAATCGATTTCCAGATTACTGCAGGCTGTTGAAGTCATCCACTTGCTTCTGCCCTAACCTTTTGCCTGCTAAGGAATACTACTAAAAGTGATACAAAGGGAATGACAAACCCCTTTTCTCTTTTGATGTTTTATTCCGATGAATAACAGCCTCACTCTTGAAACTACAGTTACCTTATTTCCATTCTGCATGAGTTTTGCACCCAGAAATTTGCCTGGTTTTGTGCTCTGGTCTGTCTCTCTAGAGAAGAGAGAACATGTCATTTTTCTGCCTGTGAAGATTCTTGTAGACAATAAGTCACCTCTCAGCCATCTCCAAGATAAGCTGAACCGATCAGGGTCTTTAATATCCATGGCAGGCATTTTGGTTTTTTTTTGTCCTGCATCTGAACTCTGGACCATTTAAATATATTTAAGTTATACTAGTTAGTGCCGTTTTAAAAATGACACTTGTGGCCTGAATAGTGGGGTTTGCATGACATTTTCTTACCTTTAACATATACTGCCTAATCTCTTCTTCCACTTCCCTTAGAAGCCAGGGATGAAGCTTCCAGTTACGATGGTGAGGTTTTTCTTGTAATTCTTACAGACTGATTTTTAAGAGAGTCAAGTTCTTGTTGATGATACGACTGAGAAGACTGGCATTTAAGCATAGGATATGGCCAATGGCAATGGATCTTCCCCAGTTAGACATTCTACTTAATGAAACATAATCTGGAAGAAAGCTTCTGTGACTAAGGGAGTCAGCCTGTCTTAGGCTGAGGTTTTAGGCGTTGACTGCATCATAATGAGGGTATTTTTTACTCAAATGGCTAATGACCAGTAGAAAAATAGACTAAGTGTAAAGGTCACTGACCAATGATTTTTGCAAGTGTTGGTGGACATAATAATATACAACACACCCTGGTTCAAAGACAAACACACTATTTTTCCTAACAGACCATATGATGGTAGGAGAACATGAAGTCACTTGGGAGACTTCTTCGAACTGGGAATTGTGTTAAGTTATGTGAATGTGCATGCTGGATATCTGACATGAGCTTCTCATAAAGCTGCTGTCATTCCTGGACTTTGGAGAGTAACAACAATTTGCATCTGAATTGCAGAATAAGTAATCCTCACCTTTGCTTAGCTAAACAAGCACTTTTTTTTGGCTGGGCCAAAGGCATGCATACATCTCAGCTGTGTATTTCACTTTATTCCCACCCATCAACACATCAAGGAGCATGTTGTTCATTCCTGGACAAAATCTGTACCTGTATGTATTAGTCCACAGACCCAAACACTGCAGCCCTGTAGCTGATGTGCAGCGCTACTCAACAGTGTAACTGATGGCAGCAGACTGGTGGTTGAAGTGAGACCTGATAGCAAAAGGTCAGCACTGCCAAGAGTTTCTAAAAGGTGATGGGTCACTCTTGTCACTTCTCTGAAGTGAAGGGCAGCTTGTTTCTGTTCTGTGTGTTTAAGGCTCCACTGTAACAGCTGATGTTCCTAAAGGATAAGTTGTTTTAGTACCAACAGGTGAAATAAATAAATGGATGAGTTAAGCAAATAACTGATTATAACAGCATTTACAATAGAGGCAAGAGCCCAGACAACAACATGACAATTAGAAAGTCTGGGTAAATGCACAGGAAATCACTGAGTCTTCCTTTGCATGCCTTAGCAAGGAGACTATCATTAAAATCAAAGCTGCAAAATTCTACAGTAGGGAAAGTGTTAGGCTTTACAGCTGCAGCTGTTTTTACCAGTGACCACAGACCCTTAAGGCTGGGAAGAATCAATTAGGCAGGAGCGTGCCAAGCCAAAACAATGCACAGGCTTACCACAGGTTGTGAGTCACTAGCCTCTTAATAAACTAATTTCCTCGACAAAAAAATGGAATTGATTTCAGGCCAGCTTTGGGTGTTTAGAAAACAACCAAAGAGCTCCTGCCCATCTAGATGAATGGACAGACAATCCTTTCTTCCATCTTGTCTCCAGTTTGTTGGAGTATGGCATCTTTAACAGCCAATGCACTGAAGTTATCTATAAGTAACCTGAAAAGCTGGACATAGCTTAAAATCCTTGTCTTCAGCTCTTCTTCACAGCTTTTAATGCAAAATCTTTTGCTTCTTGTGATCTTCAGACACTAGCTGTTATTGTTACTGCCTCTTGTTTGCCTTGCTGTAGTGCTCGAGGTGCTCAGCCAGCAGTTGTGCTGCCCTTGAACACGATGCTATTCAGGCATATAACAGGACTTTCTGAGCCTCAGGATAATTCTCATGCTACATTGCTGTAGGACATGAAAAGGGGATGAAGTGAACTGGGATGGGATAAAGGAGGGGCAAGATACAAGAAATAAGTGAATGTTGACTAAAGAGCAAAATTATACGTGGGAGGGGAGTTGTTGGCTACTCTTTGGAGTGTTTTTAAATTTTAAACAAATGTGTACCTCCCCATTCAGGGGGAAAAAAGCATGGTTACTTTCGCATTAAGTGCAGGGGTTTAAGATGGTTACCAATGCAGATTTCCTAAAAGGGCTGTGTCTTGATCAGGCACTTGAGTATATTCTGGAAAGCCTTCCTCTCAGACATCTCATTTATTCATTTTCTAGCATTGGAGGGAAAGACCTACATCTGCCTGCTCAGGGCCTGGCATGACCCATGGCTTCCCAACCAGGTCCTCTGAAAAGTTAATGTATGTCCAACAATGTCTGAACTTGGCTCATTCCTGATCATGGTCATGTTACAAGAGGAATTAGAAGAGGGAATGGAAGAGAAAGCCTGGATTGGTTTTGTTTTGGTTTTTTTCTCTTCAGTTTTCCTATTTGGATGTTCTTGTATATGATTATGGTTCTCCAGAGAAGCCTCTTTTTTTAACCACTGGGCTTATAAAGACAGGTGTACTGGACTCATTGGCCTGCCCACCAGAAGAGGCTATAAAAACCACAAGATGGACCTGTGGGGCAGAAACTTGGTAAGAGAAAGGTGGAATAGCTCAGGGTAGGTGCTGGGGTGCAGAGGAAGAGGATGGGGAGGGACATGCATGTCCCAGCGATGAAGGACCATGAGGACTAAAGGAGCAGGAAGTTTCTTTCATGAACAGAGAAAAGAAAGGAAGGACAGAAGTGGGAGTAGGACAGGAGCAGATGGAAGGAGAAAAGAGGCATGAGAGTTCCTACAGTCAGAGCAGAAATCCTATGAATAACATTTTGAAGTCCAAGTTTGCTCAGTTATGCTTGCCTGGACCTAAATCACATGCTGTTTCTCCATATCTGGTACCACATGCTGTTCCTGCAAGGAACCTGAGCCAGACTCACCACCTTTGTGATGCAGCCAGGTCTGATGACAATCCAGACATGAATGCCAGTGTGATTGTGTGCAGGCTCAGATGTGGTAATGCCAGGGAAGCAGAACCAATCCCTCAAAGTAGGAGAGCTTGATTTTTCTTTTGTGGTCACTAGTAAGTTCAGCAAGCAGAAAAGGCTATGCAGGCTGCTTGCCAGCGACCAGCAGTTTCCAGAGGAATGGTACCTTGGTAGATCTTAAAGGTGCAAGGGAAATTCATGCTAAGGCAGCTTGTGTGAAAGCACTCATTTGTCTGGCACTGAAATCCTAAATTTGTCTAGTGGGTGAACTGTCTGACTGATGGGCGTTAAAGGCTTACTTGTTGCTTCCCAAAGCAGAGGTCTGAGTATTCAGGCTGCACAGAGATAACCAGGTATAATTTGAATTGTTAACTGTGTGCTTTTACTGTGACCAACACATGGCATTCAAACATGGCCAGTGCTTGGGGACTGGAAATGAATTATTAAAAACCAAGCAGGATCTTTTTTGGTTTTCTTCTCTTTTTATTTCTTTATAAAGAAAGGAAAGGATGGGCATGCCAAACCAAAATGGCAGAATACAGACAAAGGTGAGCACTGAGGCTTCTCCTTGGGGGCCATCCACAGTAAATTCTTGCCTTGGTAGGGTACAGCTCCCCATCCCTCCTGCCAGGAGGAACCCAGCATGCAGCCAGCCCTTCAGCACAATCACAGCTCTTTGAAGTTAATTTGCACAGTTTCACAATACCATCAGCCCACATCATGGTGGGGCAGCAGCAGCTGAGGCCAGCAACATTAGCAGCAGCAACATGGGATACAGTGCACAGAAAAAAGGGAGCAAAGAGCTTGTTTGCAAACAATTGTAGGTAACAATATAGAAAGTCCAAAGATCATCATTCTGCTATAAAAATATTACACTTCATAAAACCATGTACTATAAAAAAAATCTATTCAGAAACGCTGGTAAACATAACAAATATCTGTACACTGGCTGCCCTTTTCATACAGGAAACACAAAAAGCGTGAGCCTCAGAAATAATCATTTTGTAAACATGAATATGGAGCCTGTAAACAAAGTGCTAGATCATGGTTCATATTTTGTCAAATTAATTTAGTACTACCCAAGTAAACCCCTTACACACATCATCACCTGATGGCCAGACTCCACTACTGTGACAGGAAAGAGGACTTGACTCCAAGCTCTCCCACTAGAATCACTGAAGGTGCATATGGGTTAAGGAATTAACACAGGAGAGAAGGCAGCAAGATTTGGCTCTGAGTAGCAAATCAGAAACAATCTTTTAGCAACTGGTTTTCATTTTGTGCACTTTGAATGCATATTTCCAGTCCCTCCTTTCAAAATTTGCCTTAATCAAAGAAGGCATGCATTTTCCTCATTTTCCTTTCAGGCTACAGCATCTCTGAAAAATACGTCCATAACATCCATTTTGGTGATATAATAGAGCACAAGTTGACTCTGCAACTATGTATACCAAAGCAATAAGCAGTGGTTGAAGAGTTCAACACTGAACATCAAGGTTTACACAATACGGGATGACAAAAAGGGCCAAATTCTTAGTTTTAGACTCTAAACTTTGGACTGCAAAATATTTTCATGTGCAAGGCTTAGGTTCACAAAAATCAATGACGAGAGTTTAGATAAAATTTGGCTCTAAGAATTACCGTATCTTTATTTACTCTGTAACATTTTTGTTCTGCACAGGCTTCAATCCACCCTTCACCTGAATACTACAAGTTTTAGTTCTGTACACACTGAGAACCTCACTTTTAACTTCACTTCATCTTCTGACTTTAAATTCTCAAGTTTTTGCCAACTTTCAGATTAGGAGAGGGTGCGCAATAGTTGTATGTGTCTGCTGTGGACAGACATGGAGGGAGGAGTGTGGGACTGTGTTCACACAGGAGCTGAGGTACCAGAGGCAGCTTAGCTGCAGTGTTTTCAGTGTTTCAAGATTTCAGGATCAGGATCAGCTAGGAGGTAAGAATATACACTTCTATTGGAAAATTATGTACACTTCAAAAGAGGAAAAGAAAAATTGGCTTGTACATTTTATTATTTTTATTTTAATGAACTATACTAAAGCATCTTATTAACATTATTTTAGGCCCTTTTATTTTAAAGTAAGGAATATCTGAAGGGTTGTGTTGCTTGCCTGTCTTTTAGGATTCAGATATGTAAATCTGGAGCTCACGTGGCTCTTGCTTAAAAGTGTCATCTCTGGATGCTCAAGAATAGAACTTTGCTTCTAAATATTTGCTTTGGCATTTCTGATACACACATCCTAAGAGAGAGCTTCAGAACACCTGCCTGAAAATAAGTTTCCAGTGAAAGCTATGATATATTTTCTGCTATAGTAATCTGCTGTATCTTCTGTGTTTGACTGCCTTACTCCTTCTAGGGATCGAGAAAGCTGTAGCATGCCTCAAAATCAAGAATTTCCTCTGTAAAAATAGATGATATAAAAACAAACCCTAGGGGTTTTCTGTCATTTTTATTACGTTATAGGTGGCAAAAATACAGTCAACATTATTTCCCCATGACATGCCATCTCTGGCTCTTACACCTTCTGGTTACAGGGAGTTTATATGAACTTTCGGCTGATTTTCAGAAGCCTGGACTCATCCCCCTCTCCATGCACAAGGCTTGGCACTGGGAACCTGCTGCTGTACAAACATCACATCATTTATAGCCCTGACTCTGAGCCACACCTGGGCTCTGCTCAGCATAACTCAGAAACAGAGGGACAGAGGTGACACTGAACTTGTAGTCACTGCGATGCGTTGACAGCAATGTTGGCTAAACTGATTCTGTTGCCTTCCAGCTCTCTCTAGCCATTTTCTCTGACACACAAACATTTGCTTTGCCCCATGGTGACCTGGCAAAGGGAGGTATGAAAGGACAGATGAGCAGCTGAAGTCAAGAGAAAGTGACTGCCTGCCATTTTTAGTGTCAGCACTTGCATATGCCGGCATAAATTCAGTAGACCAGCAGCATAAGAAACTTTTGTTCCATCCATGGCTTAGTGGATGTTCCAAGCCTTGTCATAATTCGTATCACAGACACACAGCAATTGCATACTTGACCAAGGTTTGGATGTATTTGGAGGTACCAGAGCTGGGTACAAGTTGTTAGAGAGAGCTGAAAGGGTCTGGCTGAAAAGAAAGCCCAGTATTACATCCAGGGTTAGATGAAGCACAGGCTTCACAATCTGTACTTTGTAGGAGTGTGACATGTGATGTCATGACATCATGTCACACAAGATGTGCTTCGTTCAGCTCTCTGTGCTTGGGCTATCCCCAGCACTCAGGGCTCTCAGGGAGTTGATGAAGATTATTTTCTGGAGAAAAAAACAGAATCTTTTCTCAGATAGACTTTTTTTTCAAATGTAGAGATTAATTACAATGTGTCTGTGAGGGTCACTTGTCATTTGCTGAAATAATGAGGCTTTATAAATGCAATCTGCTGTTAAAACTTGCTTGGAAAAAAGTTAAACAGATTTTAAACAAGTGAAAATTCATGAGGGGCTGGGGTAGAGGTCAACTCTCCCTTTGAGCAGCATCTCCCACACCTCTGCCATATACACAAGCGGTGGTGTTGTGTAGGAACACTTCCCATGATATTCTTCATCAGGGCCATTAGTCTTCTCCAGAGTCCTGGAGCTGCAGAAGTGGGATCCAGCTCTGCAAAATGTGGGGAAATGCCTTCTCCCTGCTGGGCAGACACTTCTCTACAGAGCTGAACAACAAAACCTGCATGGATATGGTCCTGTGCAACCTGCTCTAAGTGAACCTTCTTTAGCAGGGGTGCTGGACTAGATGGGCTCCAGAGGTCCCTTCTAACCCTAACCATTCCGTGACTGATTTTGAAGTGGGTTTCCAGATGAGCTGACTATGTCTGTGACAGGTACACTGTGGTATGCCTTGGACAATCATTGCATTGTGCAGCCTGATGGTTGAAAATGTAACTATAATATTTGTAATAGCCTAATGCACTAGGTCACTTTATGGATTAAAAACAAGATGGTGTGTTCTAATTCAAAGAGATTTTTACACTTTCAAGAGTTAAACATAACATTTAGTAAAAGTCTCTTAAGGTTATATAAAGAGAGAGAAGGAGAGGGGCTAAGCCTTTTTCTGTTTTCTCCTAGAAAAAAAGTGCATATTGCTGAGCTATACCATGGCCAGGAGTCTAGCAAGGAGATGCTGGTATAAAAGCAGCCATTGCAGTAATTAGGCCACAGCCTAGCATCCTCTCCTGGATCCAGCTGGGCCAGGGGAAGTGGTGGGTGCTATCAGTCTGAAATAATGACTGCCAGTGGCAAATTCCTCCCTTTCTGCCTCGCTTGGATTTGCTGATGGAGGCTCTTGTATTTCAGTGCAAGTGAGCTGGGACAGTGGAAATGGTTTAACTGGGTTCACTTGACTGGAACAGGTCAGAAAACCCTCAGAAGAGCACCTCCCATGGCAAGACTGCAGAGGGGAGACTGATCTGCCTTTGGAAGTGCGCAGGGATGCACATCTGGGACAGAGGGGAGGCTGGATGGGACAGTTTCTTCCATGGATGGGCACAGCCTTTTTTTCTACACCCAGAGTAATCACTACCAATATCAATGACAGATTTCAAAGAACACTGCAGGCACAACTCTCTGAGTATCACCTCAACCTCTGATTCCACTTCTATCCTTATCTGGACAAGCTGAGACAGGACCTTTTTAGTGCACGTATTTACATACAGACACATGTGCACACATCTGGATGCACTGGCAACAAAACCTTAATAAACAAAGCGCACTGTATGTATGGGCTTATAGTTATTTATAGGCTTATAAAGTAATTAATGAGCATTAAGATGTATGAGTCCATATGTGTCTCTATGTTAATAGTTGGTGGGTTAGAATGAGGTAAGTCAGGAAGAGATGAAAACCTTTAAACTTTGGGAAGAGCAATATCCTGTAAGCTTGGCCTCATTTGAAAAAAAGGCTCAAAGAATTAAGACTGATTATATCTAGAGGGGATTAGACTTTTCCCAATGGTTGTGAGAGAAAGCAAACTGAAGCAATGCAAGATGACCAGGAAATCTCAGAGAGAGACAAAAAGTGTACATAATATTTTCAACAGTCTTTCTGCCCATATATAATACAATACAATTACTCTGACCATTAAAATTACATTTTGTTAAAACAGCACATACTAGCTGGGATCCCAGAAAATCCAGCCCTCTCTCCAGGTTGCCCTTTGCATCCTTATGCCCACCTTGCCTTCTTCCAGGACAGAAGTCACTTCAAGGGAAACAAGGCCTGGCCAGAGCTATTCTGCACCAGCCAGGATATCCTTGCAGTGTGCTGTTAGCAGAAACATGTGAGACTTAACTTCTAACAAGCAGAAAATTCTAAAGACAGCAAAAATCTGTCACTGAGCACAGCTTAGAGGGGAGAAAGTGGGCTGCTGTGTACACAACCACAGACACCCACCTGCGCGTTTGCACTCATCAGTCCCAGCCGATTCAGCCTCTGTGTGAAGTTTCACAGCATTGTTTATCTTAGAAAAGAGAAGGGCTTCAAGGAGAGCTGCATTGCAGTGATCCTCTGTGCACAGCACATAAACTTGAACATTAAATATCAGTTTAAATTATTAAGAATAAATTTAAATTTAAAAATAGACTAATGCAAAGCAACAAACTTCAGTCAACATTGAAGCAGAGCTAGTTTTAGGAAGAATATTACTATAGCAAATGAAACCCCTTGGACACTCTGAGGCAGTGGTCTGGTAATTCCAGTTCAGCACTGAGATGCACATACTACCCAGCAAGCAAAAATTACCATGTCTAGCATATGAAGCTCCATGTTCACATTTTTCTTTTTTTTTTTTTCTCCCTGTCACAACAGGAAAAAGCCAACACAGCACAGTAGATTTTTCCAATGAAGCATCTGAGGTGACAAAATTCACTCAGAAAATAAAAATTAACAAAAGCAGTACAAAGAAGAATCCCGGTCAGCTTGTGACCACCATAAGCCAAGATGGGTAGGAAAAAGAATAAAAAAATAGTTCACATCCGGCACCACAAACCTTGCTTGCTTTCTTTGAAACCAGGGAATGAGAAAAAAAGTCCATTTTGCAGAGACCATTTCAACAAAAGTTTTCTTTCCCTGGACCTGGAAAATCCAGGTATTAGGGCACAGAATTTTTGTTTTATATGTATATAAATACACATGTACATATTCATATAAATATAAAAGCAGAGCATCCTCCCATTTCTCCTCATAATTTATTATTATTAAAGCTTTTAACAGAGTTGGCTGAACTCTTCAGAAGTGGGTACTCTCTGCACACATGTGGCATGGGGAATTTAGCTCTGCTAGAGCAGAACACCCAGCCAGGGACATGAAATGTTGGGTGATGGAGGCAGATTTGGGTGAACAGCCAGGGAAGGGCAGGGAGAAATGGCTGGAAATGGCCTCTTTTGCTCCAGGGTGGCACTCTGGCCTGCCAGAACTGCTCCCAGTGAGCAGACTGGGTGATGGTGTGGGAGGACAGCTGCATCCACCCACCTGGCCCCTGGGCAGCCCAGTCACCCACCGTCTTCTGCACCAGTCACTGAAGAGGGACTGTCCCCTGCTTTGAGAGGGAATCCCAGTTTGCCCCCCAGCCGCTTGCACAGTAGTTGCCTTTGGGTAGTTTTGCCTACTGTCCTCAAAGCCACTCACACCTTTCTCTGCCTCTTGTTTGGTTCCCCAGCCCCCTTACCTAGTCTTCCCAAACCTGCTCGCTGGCCAAGACCAGACACCTTTCTCTTGCCTGATCCACAGGCTCCTACTCACACTGCTTTACATGAATGCCTTCCCACAGTCTCAGAAGACCCATTCTTTTCCTCAGAAGACTGAGTTTCTCAGAGGTTTTTTGCTCTCTGAGACTTTTGAGCAAGTCAGAGCTGGTGGCACACTCTCCTTGAGAGGTGCTAGCTTCATTCCAGAGAAGGCAGGGGCAAAGTGCAAAAGATTCCTCAAAAATAGAAGGTATTTCCACCACCACCAGCTCTCTCTACCTCATGTTGTATAGCACTTGTTTCAAATAAGGTATTATTCATGTATCTCTGCAGCTTTCACTCTTCCTGGGGTGAGTGGAGATCAGTAGATGTCTACTGGTAACCAGCCAAGTCACTTGATCATGACGCATGCTGGAACAGCATTCAAACCCGATTGCGTTCTTCGTAGCAAAAAGTGCTTTTCTTGAGAAACAAAATGAAAACTGTTCCCCATGGAACATCTTACGAACTCAGAAATAGTTTTCCTAGGGTGGAAAGGATGGAGCTCACCTATTTTGTTTGGCTTTATCTCAGTAAAGAAACAGAGCTACTGACAAAACTGGCACATCTTTGTGAAGTTGTTAAACTCAGGACCCTGGCTGGAATGTAAAAGAAAAGATGTAGCAAATGAGAACTTTGCCTTATGTGGGCTTCTGCTAGTTCTGGCAATTTCATGTGCAGGTTATCCAAAAAAGTTCTGCTAGCCAAGTAAAGATGAATTTCTCAAATAATAAACTGTGGGTTTTCAAGGAGGCCTTTTGGGGTTACTGCTACAATCTGGTAGAGGTAAGTCTTTTCATGCCTCGCCGCTGAGCCAGATTGGAGGACAATACAGGCTCCAGCCTTGGTGCCTGAGGTGCTCGGTTTAAAGCAAAGTAAGTGGCTGCCATTGCACCCTGTAAAATAGAGAAGGAGAAAACTTTGAGCTGAAATTCAGTTCTTTGATGCTTTTCCCTTCCCCTATTCAGTCTCCTGAAAAAACTGTCACACATGCACAATTTCCATGAAATGATACCATTTAGGCTGGCAGACAGCTAGAGTGTCTCAGATTCAAAGTGGTGAAGAGCAGTATGTGCCACCAAATTATTACAATGCCGCCTGAGGTTAAAAATACTGTGCAGGTGACAGTCAAAAATCTTAGCTCTTAATACAGTGCCATATTAAATTTAGCCTCTGTGGCAAATAATCTTCCCAACTCCTCTATCACTTGCTGGACTATTTACACAAATGACAGCTCATTCTGCAAGGAAGGAAGAGGGAAGGGTGTAGGAGGTACCTTCACCAGGTGAACATCCTGTCTGCTGAGTTGGTTTTGAGACAGGTACTCCCTGTTCACTATCCATGGATGTCTCAGGACTTGGACTGCTGTGAGGCGCTGATGAGGGTCTACATGAAGCATCTTAGATACAATGTCCTGGGTTGCAAAGGAAGAAAACAGTACAAGGGAAAAAGTAATTAACAGCAGGGCAGGTTTTACTAAGATCTTCCTGTTAGCAGTGTCGTCGTTAGCATGTCCAATGGAGAGAGTGATGCACTTTATATAGGTTTTATATTCTTTAAGTGTCAGGTCTTATCTTCAAAACTTTCAAGTGTAATGTTCAACTCTCAGCTAATAATCCAGTCAAAATATAATGTGGAGGGTATTCATCTTATCAGATGAGTGTTAATTACTGGTAACCTTGTAGGCGTGATGAACACCTAGGGAGAGGATGCCATCTGGAGGCATCTCCTTGCTGACCTCGAAGCACGCTTACAAGAGGAACTTAGAATAGAAACCTAACACTCAGGTAACTAAAGCTCAGTTAGGTTAGTTCTACAACAGCTAAACATTTTCATTTCAAAACGGGACAGCTGATAAAATCATAGCCTCACATCCACTGTGAGGCTCAGAGGTTCTGGTAGCAAGATTAATGTGTTACTAGGATTGCTTGCAGTTTTGTGGTGGAATGTATCAGTGTTATTCCATTGGACACTAACAGTTGCTAAAAATGAAATGTCTTGCAAGAATCTTTAAATCCTGTCAAAGCTTCTGATTAATGCTGGCCAACTGGAAGCTTGCAACTTTCCTGCCCATCCACCTGTCTCACAGACTAGTGCACAGCTTCATGCCTAAAGATCTCAGCACCGGATGATTTTTTTCTCCTGGGGTTTCCATGCTTTTATGGGCAGCCTAAACTGTGAACTGTACAGGAATTAAAACTGCCTGCTCCTGGTTAACTGAGAAGCAAAAAGGTGATTCATGTATAAAATATACATCTGTGGCATTGACAAACCTACACTTCTTTTAAAAGTGCAGTTGCAGCAAAAAAAGTGTTCTGTGGTATTTAAATCTTGAGAGAAAATCTGAGAAAGGGGAACACTGACCTTTGCAGTATCGGATACTGAATCCCAGTTTCCTCCTGTAAGAGCATATTTGCCACTGCCAATCCTGGCCAGAATCTCCTCTGGGGTGTCGTCTGGTCCATTTGCAAAGGGAGTGAATCTATTATAATAAAAAAATAAAAAGAGAGAGAAAGAGAAAAAACATATGAAATTTGCAAGTACATGATTTCTAGGTTTACACTGATTATAACAGGAGTTTGGTTCCAGAATGTACCACTGATACTGCTGCTTCATTTTCACTCAAACTATAAAGGCTGGTGGTTCCTCATATTGATCTGTAGAGGAAAAGACTGATTCCTTAACTGGTTTTTTCAATTTTTGTTATAATTTTTTAGGAATGACATATTATTTTTAAAAATAGTCAGGTTTTTACCTCGTTTTAACTCTGCTTTATTGCCAACACCTTTATTGCCAATACCAGTAGCTTGGTAAGAGCAAGAAAGGATAAAAATTATAAAGGAGAAAAAATATGATCTGAAACAGGAAAAAAGGAAAAGAAAAAAAGAACCCTTTCTAATCTATTTTGCATTGCTTCATTAACCATAATGTGCAAGTCAGCTGGGCAAAAGAAATGACCTGCAATAGGTTACTTCCTTGTCTAGCCAGTCAGAAATGACTAGTAGCATGCACCCAGCTTTACAAAATCAGTGTCACATGCAGAGGGTACACTTTTTGTCTTCAGAAAGTGAAAAGAGATAAGGTTTTTGCAGCTGACTAAAATCTACCAGGCCAAATGTTACTCTGCAATCTTGAACATCTGTGTAGGTTTAGAAGAAGTAGGTATTTTGGATTTTTATATTTTTCCCTTCAATCTGTCCTTTCTGAAAACTTGCCAGAGTGGTTTTTAGACTGTTAGACAGTTGGTTTGGCCACAGCTTCCTATCCCACCCTATTTCTGGTAGCAAATTCAATTCCTCATGTTGTATTTTCTCATTTTCAAAAACATTTCAGACTTCATAGCAGTTCAGCCCAAAGAGATACGTAGTGTTATTCCAATCTATAGCTATCAGGAGGGATGCAGTATGAGTTAAGGACTGGCAGAAACTCTGAGGTCTGTCAGTAGCTCCAGTAACAGAATTCTTGGCCTGTGCTCTAGTCCTGGCTGGCTGGGCCCTCTCTGCTCATAGTGATGATAGGAGGAGAAAAAGTCCTGGATGTAAATACTTGTCAGTTCCTGCTAATCTCCTCTAGTGAGGAAGAACAAGACCACTCAGAAATGCAGTCGTGGCACCTAAAAAAGCATTCCTCAACTGATTGTGTTACTGTTATTTTCTCTGGTAAGTGCAGGAAAAGTGAAATACAGGTTACTAGCACCTGTCAGTAAATTTAATATCCACTAAGTTGTGCTATTTGTATTTCTGATTCAAATATATCTGGATTTTTTTCTTCATATTTAATATAGAAACATTTTGAATATAATCAACCGAACAAATGTAACTGTGGGTAATGTGTTAATTTTATTTTACTGATTCCAGCTGTGTAGCAGTCTAGGGCATCAGCCAAATAGGAGAAGGTTCTTGGAGATCCTAGCAGACTGGGAGACTTCCCCAGAAAGTCTCAATATATTTCAGCTGACCTTGAACACATTTGTAATCAAGATTAAAATACATGAGATAGAGACCCCTGGCACCTTTTCTATAATCCACAAGGGAAGAGATGCAAATAACAGAAAGTCAGAGTCCAACTCTTTGTTTTCTGTATAAAACCCAGGAATGAATCCAAGCTTCTTGTCACAGTTGAATGATCATGAAGCAGATTAAACAGTTAGAGAGATCATTGAAAAGCTGCAAGATGCGCTTAGGTGTGATAAATGTGCACAGATCATTCTCTGAGAAACGAAATGCAGAAGCCTGATAACTCTAGATTGGGTTTGCACACTTTGTTTCCCCATCATCCCAGCACACCTTATTCCGATCCTTCACTGCTTATTTCAGTCTGTGTCTTTCCCTGCATCTTCTTGTGTTAATATTTCACTTTAGCCAACACATTGGTAGGGGTATTTTTGCCAAGTACCTCTCAAAAGTTTCTGCTGCCTGTTGCTATTCTTGCTGATCTCTTAGTTTACTTTCTGAATCATGTTTTTCAAATAGCATCTGAAAATTATGTCTGGGTGGGGTTTTTTTAGTTTTCAAAGGTGCTCAGACACTTCAATAACAGTAACAAATGAACACTAATGAAGCTGAAGAGAATACATGTAGCAATAGAATGAATTAACATTCTTCCACAGATAAGGTGTACATGATGTGGCTTTTCATACTCCTATGCACCTCTCCTCATGGAAAACTTTCCCACAGCTTAAGTGGTGAGTGAACCCTTTAGAAGTCTAGGTCTCAGTGCATACAGGCACTTTCTGTTAAAAACCTAAACAATTTGTCAAGTGTCAAAGATATTTATGCATTCTAGAAAAAACTTATTCTAATTCTAGGTCTTGACATCTATTTTCTTGCTTTTAACAACTGAACACACTTCTCAAGGAGGCCAGAATCCCTCTCTGTGACTCCTTTCAGGCTTAATCAGTCCTGCAGTGCAGAACCCACTGGATACTGCTGCTGTAGGAGAACCTCGTCACTCACCCTGCCAACATGGTGTACAGCAGGATCCCCAAGCTCCAAATGTCACAGGCTGCGTCATAACCTTGCCGTTTAAGGACCTGGGGGAAGCAAAGAGAGAGATGGAAATAGGTTAATCTGCATTCCTGAATTTTTAGCTTCTGATCTACAAAAAACACTCATTAGTGGTTGCATCTG
This sequence comes from Aleadryas rufinucha, assembly GCA_013397815.1. Classification (NCBI taxonomy): domain Eukaryota; kingdom Metazoa; phylum Chordata; class Aves; order Passeriformes; genus Aleadryas; species Aleadryas rufinucha. Next base: position 114,509 of record VZTH01015505.1, on the reverse strand, counting down.
CTGACATTCCCAGGGCTTAGCTGCATATCTGCCTTGAAGAGGTGGCTGCCTTGGGATCAAAAAGTCCAGTAGTGCTATGGAGCAAGGCGAAGCCCAGGCTGGAAGGAGCTGGTTAGCGCTCAAACTCAGCACATCTTTCCCCTTTACAGTGAGAGAGATGAGTGCAGTTTGTTGGAGCTGGGAAATCTGGGAGCTCCTCTGACTATCCAACATGCAGTAAAGCAGAACAATATTTCAGTGTTTTAAAATGTTTCATAAAAATAAAAGCTCATTAATACTTTGAAACATATCCTCCTAACGTAAAAGTTACCAACACCACTGTGGATGCATCATACGGCTAAATGATGGTGATAGGTATTCCAATTGAGCTCAGTTTGGATTTGATACAGCAAATGGATGTACACTGAAGCATATTTAATGTCAGACTAATGAAGATGCACGACAACTCCAAAGAAAGCCAAAAGGCTTCTCTTGCTTCTGTATAAAGTGGCCACATTTAGACTGGAGTTAACAGACAGCAGGCTAAAACTTGACCCCTTTTTCCTATGGGGCAAACAAGACCCATGGTAGTCAGCAGAGATCTGACCAGTAGGTTCAATACCAATGGTAAGGTACAGCAGTAAGGGTAATGTCCAGATTTCATTTGTGCTAGTGCACACTAGAAGAAATGCCTGTTTGGGTCAGTGCTGGTCCAAGTGAAAGTGAAGTCACTAACTAAGCTCAGGGACCACCTCCAGATCTTCCCACAAAAGCAAACTAGCCTCTGTTTATTCAGTTCTGACACACAAGGAGAGTTTTGTCCGCTTCGGATGGACCGGTAGAAAGATCTTTTTGCAAAGCACATGAAAAGGGAATGTAAAAATTCAGCAAGTCTTTCTCTGACCTGCAGCCTTATTACCCAGGAGTGATTTAGGTAGCTGAAGTCTATCACAGGAAGGATCAAATGCTGCTAAGGAAAAACAGTTTGAGAAAATGTTGCCTCGACAGATTTTATAAACAATGAGTGGCAAAGCAACCATCTGCCAGGTATGCTGCTGAGAGAACATTTGCTACCTGGAAAAAAACCCAACAAACCAAAAAAACTCCCACAGCAACAAAACCAGGAAAAAGCCGCAGTTCCCCCTGTTGGCAAAGCTGGTAAAAGCGTGCTTCTGTCTCTCTCTCCCTCACATAATATATAGGCTTTCTGGCTGATTTATTTATTTCCATTTCTTTAGTTGCTGCATTAATTCCCCCTCTATCAATGTTAGTTTTTATGGGAAAAACTTCATTCCTATTTGACAAACTCAGTTGCTTCTTGCTTCACTTGAATACCCAACATTTATCTTTCATTGTGGCCATTCTCACTGCATTTTGAACAGTTACATTTTCACTCCTTCTCTGTTTTCCTCTGATAACCAAGGACAATCAAGTCCAAGGTAAGTGACAGAAAAATGGGGCAGGGATGATACTTAGTGGAGTGGGTTAATAAGCAAGTGGTTACACAACCCCAAAATGATGGTGAGGTGTTGCTGTGTGTTACCATTCCATTTGCAGGAGCACTGCTAGATAACAGGGACACTCACTCTGTGCCAGTGCCTAGGGAAAGCTTTGCTGGCAAACACCTTTTCATCATTAGGAACTTCAGCCCACAGATAACAACAGCACCCAGTGAGTTATTAGTTAGTGTCACTGCTATTTGAAAACATCTCCAGAAGGTCTGTGTTTAAAATGAGAACATTGAGCTGATGGGAGAAAGTGTGGGAAACCTTGGCCAAAAAGACTGGTGTTTGATCTGGGCAGGAGAAGTTAAGGAACAGTAACAGGCATGTGTCTCAGATCAATCAGGGAAAGAGCTTTGCAAAAGATGCAGTGCTGTCCTGCTGTAATGGATGCCAAAAAATTTACCACCAATTAAGGAGTTTAGGTCACTTTGAGAACTTAGTGGGATCTGAAATAGAGGCACGAACAGGTTCTTAGTGTCACACCATAGCAGGACATTGTGGAGATAATGGGTATCCTGGAGATAATGATATCCTGGGTTCATCCAATTCTGATAATGGCTCAGATGTTTACCCAACCCCCTTTTATTTCTATAGGCTTTGACTTACTGGGTTAACAGTGTTACAAATACAGGTTTTTCTCAGTAGTGACAAGCAGGGATGCAAATGGGTACAAAAGCTAATAAAAACCACCTCATCATTTCAAATGACAAAGCAGTAGTTCTTCACGAATTTTGTAGGAAAACTACAGAATAAAGTATTTTTACTTTATCCAAAAGCATCCTACTGCATCCGTACCACAACAGCTTGGCTCCTTCCTCCTCGCATGTAGCACGACTCGCACTAGGTGGCAGCGTGCCTCTTTCGGATAGCCTTCATCTTTGCTCTTGCTATCACCTAAACCCCCAATTAACTGTTTCCAAAATAAAGCGAGATCCAAGTGGGCAAACATGTCCTCCTTCTCCGGTCGCTGCCCTCTTTGTCACCAGCTCAGCTGACTTTCTGCCTCCTTAATTAGTTTCATGAGCATCTGGCAGACATTGCAGTCGGACTCAGACAGGGAACATGAAGTCAAGTCTAGGCTGGAGGGCAGCATTATATCACAGGTAAAACGTAAAAGCACTTAAGGCTTTATGTAAGGTCTCTGCCAGTTCTGGTAACGTTTCAATTAATCTCCAATGTCTCCTGCATTAGCAGGACCTGTCTTACTCATCACAAATGTCTGGGAGTGTGAGTTCTGCTTTCAGTTCAAATCAGAAGAGTCTGATCTAAAACTGGCAATGTTTGCGATTACAGACACTATACAAAATAGCCAATCCTGAAAAACAGCTACACCTATTTTAAGCATCTTGTACCTTGGAGGAAATCTGAGTGCTTCAAATCTTGCAAACATGATTATTTTTGTGGTTTGGAAATTGAATGGCTGTGGTGCCACACAACATTTTCAATGTACTTTGATAAATTTTAAACAGCTCATTCCCATTTCCAAAATGGAAGCCTAACCAAACAGCAATAAAAAACCCAAACCAATCTATCTTGGCAATAGAAGATTTTTTTTGCTGAAGAAAAATCTGTTTTGAATTTATACTGCCCCAGCAATGGTCTCAGTATAACAAATTCTCCTTTTGATGCTGGAAGGCTGTGATTCCTGTAACTTTTGGTATCATGAAAGGACCTTGTACAGAAAGATCATCCTATTTTTCTCTTCTCAGTTACATACCACACAGATGAACATTGCATGGAAAAGACTTAGGGGAAAGAAAAGATTGCTAGATTATACCAACTGAGAGACACTGGTATTTGACAGCAGAGAACAGATGAAGTATTGGAAGATAATAGCTTTTTGTTTTTCTTATAAGGACCAAAACAAGCAAAGGAAGACACACATTTGAAGTAGTGTATTTCAAGTACTAAAATTTTTGATTTTCATCACTCCAAGAAATGGGCAATTACCCAAGAAATTAAATTCTTGCTCCTTCATTGTGAAGAAGCAGATATGAACATCTCATGGGTCAAATACAGCAAAGAGCCCAAGCCATGAAACAGCCATATGACCCAAGCCCACTCCTGCAGGGCTGCATGAAAGGAGCAGCGCTTGCCAGTGATGCAGAGCCACCTCTCCCTGTGCTTGGGACAAGCTGTTTGGTCTTCCTCCATTGTCCTGTCTGTAAAAATGAGAAAGCCCTCCCTACATCCCCCAGAACAGGGGGGATTGGTACTAGGAAAGCCCAAGATGAGAGATGTTTTGTTAGCTCAGTGAAGTCAACAATAAAGCTCTCACTGATTTCAGCATAGTAAAGATTTCATGCAAGGATTTTTCTTTTCAGTCTTATCACAGAATCATGGAATGGTTAAGGTTTGAAAGGTCACGTAGTTCAACCTCCCTGCTCAAGCAGGGTCCCCTAGAGCACTCAGGGTTGTATCCAGATGGCTTTTGGAAATCTCCAGAGAAGGAAACTCCACGTCTCTGGGCAACCTGACACCGAGATTTCCCTCTTAAGCCTTAATCCTGTTCTGATGCAGTGCACTAGAGGGAAAGCATTCTGATGAGAAGCAGCTAGAGAAAAAAAGATATTTATCCCAGTAAAGAGCCAAAGCATTGTGTACACCAGTGCAAGACAGACACCAGCTTCTGTCAGGAGAAAAACGACTGCCGTGACAGGACCAGGAATAGGAAAGTTACGGTCACAGAGGCTGTGCAAGTGCCAGTAGACTGGTTTCTGCCTTGCTCCTCTTGTAAAGGCAGCAAGGGAGGAAGGAATGCTTCCTAGGACACATTTACTACTGAAGGCTTTGAAATGTGATCCTACCTCAGGAGCGACAAAGTTGGCTGTGTAGCAGGGAGTCATGAGCAGCCCGTTCTCCGCTCTCAGTTGCTTGGCAAACCCAAAGTCACAGATCCTGATAGAGTCTGGGTTTCCTGACTCATCCATGTAGAGGATATTACTTGGCTTGAGATCTCGGTGCACCACCTTAAGAAAGAAGAGTGAGAAACAAGTGAGAAGAGGAGGTCAGGGAACATTCAAGCTTGGCTGCCACTCCTGGTCTGCTGGTTGAGGTAGGTCAAGAGCTCATGCCGAAAATATTTACGTTTTGGAAAAAAAGTTACTTAAAAGCCTTGGACAAATGAAGGGGGAAAAAAAAATTAAAGTCTGTTAAAATGAGAAATAAAATATTTGACAGCCTCTGCTGGAGTATTAAGATGGTGGCTGCTGCTCTAAGGGGAGACAACTTCCTGAGGGTGTCAGAACGGGCTGTTGTACAAACGTCTTGGTGGCAGAGTCTCCTGGAGCTTGATGGCCCTGAATACTTAGCTGAAAGGTGAAGAAGAAATCACATCATAGGAGGAAAGTGTGTAAGGGTCTTCTTGTGGCTGTCCATGTGAGTGGCTCACACCTGAAAGGAGGGATTAATTTTTTTCCTAATTTAAAAATGTACTCACAGAACTTCACATGACTGCGTGTTTTACCAGACATGCTGCATTTCAGTGGCAGGAAAACAGCCTTTATTTGTTATAGCAACACTGAAAAATTCCCATGAAAGCACAGAAGCCAATGCACAAAATGCACTTTGTTCTAACCATGAAGCAGGAAAAGCAGTAAATATTTGACTAGTTATCCAAACTGCTTGTCCCTGAAATGCAGAAAAGGAGAGATTTTCAAACTGTTGTAAATAAAGAGCTTAGACTTTAAAAGTCAGATTTTAACAGCATGTCAGAAGTCTTTCCCATCAGCTGCTCAAACTGCCACTTCATTTGGAGAGCTGAGCACTTGACTTTCTACCTATCTGCTGATTCAGCTACCCTATTTGAAATGTTGCTAAAAGTTCAGGTCCTGCAATAATGATTGTGATAAAAAGCAGACAACTAATATCTCAAGAAGGTACATGAACAAGAAAGTCACTGTAGTGTGGGAAAGAATACTACTTTGACATGCTTCAGGTCAGTGAAAAATGGATAAAAAGCCTATGACCCTATTTCACAAACCAGATGTAATTATAAATATGGAGAAGGGGTTTTTTTTGCAGGGGAGGGGAAACATATTTACATTTCAGAGAAGCAAAATCACAACTATTTTCTACTTCTAAATTATTTCTAAATATAGTTGTATTTCAAGAAGGTTGATGCAGCTAAGCCAAAGAAGCAACGCTTACGCCCTGAGAGTGGAGGTAGTCCACAGTCCTGGTGATGGTGCAGAGCACAGCGCTGGCCTCCCGCTCGGAGAAACACTTCTGCCGCAGAATGCGGTCCAGCAGCTCGCCTCCCCGCATCAGCTCCATCACCAGGTACACGAATTTCCCATCATCATACACCTGGAACAGTAATATGATAAATACATGGTTTGGACCCATCAACTTGGTAAAGGTTGGTCCCTTAAACACAGTGTTGGCTTACTTGTGTGAGATGTTGCAAGAAGAAAATGTCAGCAAATGTGTGGGAATTGTGCTTATTATGCTTAACAACAAAAAAGAAAACTTTATAAAATGACTTAAGTCATCACTTTTTTCTTGTGTCTGTACCATCTTGCTGATTTGTCCACAAAGAAATGTAGCTTTCCTGGTCTGCTATCATGCCAGCAGAGCAGGCTCAGCTGTTAAAAACAGCACCACTCCACACAGCTTCAAATGTCTGCTGGCTCTCACCCAATCATTCTTCTCAGTCATGTTCTCTCTTTCCACTTCCACAGGGTAACATTTGCCATTTCAAATATCAATATCTCCCTTTGACTCATGATCAGCTAAAGAATCGTATTATACTGTTGGCCAACACTTGCATCTAATGATATTACATAGTTTATATTTGCAATTCTGGTGAATATATTGTTGATATCAGCTACAAGACATATTTACATTCAATGTCAATGACAATTGGTAAAAGACATTTCGTCATTTAAATTGGAGGACAACCATCATCCTTTATCTGGACTGCACTAATAGGCAGAGTTATAGTCATCAATTCTAAATGTTTCTGGAAAGGAATATAAAAGTTTATTTTGTACAGATTTTGAGATACTTTAATACTTAGGAACTAGGTAAGACTTTCCTGAGGGCATGTGATTAGCAGATTTTTATAAAATTCTCTAAGGTCTAAACCATAATGTACTTGCCACTGACACAAGCAGGATTTTGTTCTGTGAACTCTGAATCTGACATGGTGTGGACAATCTTAGGTGAGACTTCAGGCAGCAAAATTAAAACATCTCTGAATAAAGGCCATTACTTTATTTAAGCAAAGTGAAGGCTATTTTTCATATGAAATGCTGAAGAAAAATACCTTAATGACTTCTCAGGCTGCTTGAGTAGAAGGTAAATAGTCCCTGGCATTAAAACACTGTTGGGGGAAATCCTAGTGACTCTGTGAGCTCTCCTCTTCCCAACAAAGCATACCTCAAAGACTGCATGGGAATGGCTTCTGCTTGTGAAAGATCATCCCCTGTCCAGCAGCATCACTGTGTGTGTTCAGCAGTGCCCCAAAACAGCCAGATAGGGAGATCTCCTTTTAAGTAGTGCTGCAAACCCAAACCCATTTCGTCCCTCTCCAGCACTGTGCCTTTTTGGTTTTATTTACGGTTTGTTAGACAGCAACTGGAGAATGCATAACCTGAGCAGTCTTTCCAAATGTTTGTTAAGTCATGTTTTTCTCCTTGATTTCAATGGGTCTTGTTTTAGCTCTGACCTTCAACTGAAGAATTTTCCAGACATGGACTAGTAAGTGAGCCTAACTATAATGTGAAAATCATTTAATGCTGAAGTGCTCAAAGACCACTCACATCTTTAAGAGTAATGATGTTTGGATGCTGTCCATATCGCAAAAGTATCTCAATTTCTTCAGAGGGGTCTCTCTTGCTCTTATCAATTATCTGGAATAAATGAAGCATAATGCAGTCAAATACTAGTTAGCAGCACTAAGCATAAACCAACCAATTCCTACAGTTTAAACAAATGAATATTCAAAATTCCTCTATTAATCTTTATTCTAGAAGAGGACATGTGCAAATGAGAGCCATGCTGACTGTCTGCCAAAGCCAGATGGAGCAATAATTAGTTTAGATTCTGGAGGCGTAGGCCCTCTTTTTGATGCCTACAGTTCTGTTTATCCATAAATAATGGCAGTTACAAGAAGTGTCATTTAGAAATCAAACAACCTTGAGAGTTTTAAAATAATCATAGTTTTTAAATGACCTCTTTGACATAAAAAATTGATGGAATCATAATATTGGCACATGCTTGTATATATGCTAATAAATTACTAAAAACTAATTGTCAAATGTATTTGTCAGAAATAAAAATGTATAGACATTTCTGTCAGGGAAGATTTGAATTGAAGCTATTGGTAATCACTTGGCTCTTTGGGCCAAGTTGCTGTAGTGAACACCAGAGTGACCACAGACTGCATTTGGCCATGTAACCAAACTCCCTACCCATTCCTAAACTGGAAAGAAATCTGCTTTACAGATCACTTTTATGTAGTCAGCATCACTTGCCTTAACAGAATGTACAGTAAGACATGTAAACTTTTTAGTTTTGTAGCAGCAGGTCCTAGAAAAACATGACACCTGGTGCTTAGAGAGCATCACTACATGGAAAGCCAGCTATTAGGAGAGCACTGACTTCTCCTCAGTGACTCTGTTACCTATATTTGGGATGTCAGTCAAAGAGCTTTAGTAATTCGTCCAGTTGAGTGCATTGATTAATGTTTTTCACTTTGCAGATTTAAATGATTAATATGAAACAAAAAATAATCTTAAGGGAAATCTCTGCATTTTGGAATCTCAAAAGCAACTGTACAGGAAATGGCAAAAGACTCATTCTACTGGAAACTCATTAGGAGTACACAATTTTGGCTCTATTTCTTATTGCTAGAAAACAACAGCAGTACTTTTGAATAACAGGTTTACCAAAGTGGAATGGGTGGCATTTTCAGAAAATCATAATTCCATTATTGCCTTGGATTTCAAGACTTCCAAACTTAAATGGGGTTAGTTCTCTCCAAGAACTAGGCACAGAGCACAGATTTAAAATGATGGTGTTAGCAGGGAAAAAACAGCTTTTTAAAAACCTCTTTTGCTAATGAGGATAAATGCCTGCCTGCTTTTTCATAAAATGCAAGCATTTTTCACGGTTTAATTATGGTGATACAAATTCAAGTACATGAGTAGGATCTTATGCATTAGCCATAATAATGCATAACTGAATATGTATCAGAGATTTCATAGTCATGATGACTGGCATGTATGTGCAGTGATAACGACGGTCAGTAGTTGTCCATGGCTCAGGTATTATGCATTTGACGCCGTATCAGTGATTTGATTCTGAATTAATAGAAGTCTGACAAATGAAAGTGCAACAGGCAGCTGAACAACATTGAACACTTTCTCTATTAAGGAAGAAAGGATGAGGAGAGAAAATTTTAAAAATCCCAATTAACACATCTGTCCAGTTTTTACAAGTCCTTCTGCAAGTCTTCTGCGTGGAAAAAATCATCCAATTCTCCTTTACTAATGGGTTTTCAATGGCTTTAGCCTTGCCAGGGCAGACTGATGAGTATAAAAGAGAGTATCAATAAAATTCTGTGTGGGTAAAGCCTTGCTGAAATTGGCACAGCAACTAATAGAAATGTGGTTGTTGTCCACATTTGAATAAATAAAGGAAAACCTCAAGAACAGGTGAATGAAGAAAAAAATTTCTGCTGTTGTTCTCCCGGTTTAGTTGAGACATTATCAATAATCCAATGAAGTCCCGATCAACTGACTCCTCAGGAGTATAACCACAGTGACTGATGTGTCCCGCTCAAACAGTACCTCTAACATACAAAAACACCCTCAGGGCCACATCCTTGGCAAAACTAATACACCTCTTGTCAAGTTACTGGAGTAACTCACATGTGCCCGTTAGCATCTGCCTGCCTTGCACAAACCAGCAGAACCTACTGTGGCAAGTATTACCACCAGTGTGAAGCACCACTATCACTAGGCTACTGTAGCAAGCTATATATTCCAGATTCCTTTTCTGTTGCAGTTCCCTGTGAAAGGAAATATCCGGAGCTGTGGAAAATTTTAAGCAACTGCATTAATAATGCAGGACTATAAATGCATATAGATGGCCTAAAAAAAAAATCCAACCCAAAACCAGTCTCAGCTATTGACAAAACTAAAACCAACATAACCCAAAGCACTCTGCTACTGATGTAGTAGTAACAGCAGTAGATGACTTTTAATGCTTCTAATTCACAATATGCAATGTAAATACAAATTGCAAGACAATCCCACTAAATATGAATGCTTTTTGTTCTAATGTGTGCGCAACCTGCGGTACACTGATTACATGGACAAGCTACCCCAAACCACACCACAAATCAGAGCTGTGAAAGGACCTGCCAAATTCCTCTCAGTCCCTGGGCAGTCTGATTGGACAGACCAGAACCATTTTTTTCCCTCCACAGCAAGAGACTGTCACCCTGACAGTGCCTCTCTTCAGCATGCCTGTGACTTACACTTGGCCCATGACTGATAAAGCAGCAGAGGAGGTGTGTGCTGCAAATTCAGCAGAAATCTCTCTGCAGTTCAGACTGGCTGCAGTATGCACAGTTTCTTTATTCGTATGCTGCAATGGCCACAGCAGTTCATTAAAAGTGCCCTATAGCTCCACTGTGATACCCAGTTCTCCTGACCTTCCTTTTCATAGTCATGGAATCATTTAGGTTGGAAAAGATCTCTTGACATCATCAAGTCCAACAATTAACCCAGCATTGCCAAGTCCACCACTAAACCATGTCCCCACGTGCCACATCTACATGTCTTTTAAACGCCTCTAGGGATGGTGACTTCACCATTTTCCTGGATAGCCTATGCAGTGCTTTACAACCCTTTCAGAGAGTTTTTTGGTGTGTTGTTACATCCACCCAGAGTTTCCTGTGGTAAAAAAGAGCATTTACCATGCCAGACCCTGTTTCCTCTGAGATACTTGTTTTGCATCAATACAGACTCTTCTCTGCTCCTCTCGGTGACAGTCCATGAACCTCCTGCAGCTCTTCCTGTGCAAAGAACGGTGTCTTTTCTTTAGGAAACTCATTCTGATTTGAATTCAACTAAAATGTATGTATAAACACTCTCTGTTACAGAATTAAGGGAAGATCTCAGCTACTAGTCCCGAGAATTTGAGTAATACGTAATGATGCTACTTTTCTATTTCTCTCTTTAGATGTGTGGCGAAGAAGACCAACTCAAAGAGCCACCATAATGTATAAGTAACTGTACTGAAAATGTAACATGAGCTCTACTGTACCCTGGCAGAGAAGAGCTATGATGCACAAGGGTCTTCTATCGGCCTTCAGAAGAGAAAGAAACTAAGCCATAAAGCAAATAGACTTGTTTCTGTGCATTGGACACCTGGGGATTGTGCAGAAACTCATCTGTGTCAAACTGTGTATGAAACAATTCCAGAGTAAAATGGGCTCGGCACAGTCAATAGTGTCCTTTGTTCTCATAGGGGACTTGTTTGTTGACTATCACATCCTCTGTGTGACTAACTGACAGAAAAAGGTGCATTTTCTTTCCTCAGCGGGATTTAGGGTAATAACCTCATGATATTTTAAAATTAGTCAAGCTCCTTTAAAGGACAACACTGAACACTTTCTCTATTAAGGAAGAAAGGATGAGGACAGAATATTTTAAAAATCCCAATTAACACATCTGTCCAGTTTTTACAAGTCCTTCTGCAAGTCTTCTGCGTGGAAAAAATCATCCAATTCTCCTTTACTAATGGGTTTTCAATGGCTTTAGCCTTGCCAGAGCAGACTGATGAGCATAAAAGAGAGTATCAATAAAATTCTGTGTGGGTAAAGCCTTGCTGAAATTGGTGCAGCAACTAATAGACAGTATATATGTATTTGCTTGTTGCCTTTTTGTGAAAGTATATTTGCATGCTTCCAACTGTGTAGATAAATCTCTTCTTCTGGACCTAGTTATGCCATTAGCAGATGCTGGAGCCTTCAGCTGTTTGATACTACCCACCAGCTGGGACTTACAGCCTTTACAGCCCTGCCAAAGAAATGATACGTGTGAGCACTCCCTAATCTGCTTTCACTTAACCAGGCCTGCTAAAACAAATTGCCTTTTCAAACACTGAAATTAACGTCAGTGACTTTGCACGAGAAGAATGGAGAATGGCTGTGTTTCTCACATGGAGTTCTCCATCACTACAGTTGTGAGATTGGACAAAGGCGAGAGGTGGGAGGAGACAATTTAACTGCCTTTGCTGTCTGGAAAATGAACAGCCTAAAAGAAAAGGTGAGAGAAAAGCAAGAGAGTGAGAAAGAGGACAGCAAAGAAACATGAGATGTGCTGATGGGAAGAGCAGTGACAGGAGCCTGAGGAGAAAGGATGGGGCTCTGGCCAGGCTAAGCTGGAGCTAGCAGCAAGGAAACTGCTCTGATGAGTCTTTCTGTGCTGGGGAGAAATGACTTTGTGCATCTTTAATGACCAAACAAGACTGTATTAAAACATTTGCTTGGCTCTGACTTGATTTTTCTCTTTCAGTGAAACAGGACTCAAAAGCTGTCTGATCATGGCAACTGAAATGGGTGACGGTGGCCACCTCCCTTCCTGGGGAAGCTGAATGCACCCAATACTGTCACAGTGTTTTAACCCTTAACACCATGGTGTGTGCCATGACCACAGACTGCAGCAAAAATTCTCCATTTTGTTTTATAGATTTATTCCAAAACAAAACCCACAAACACAGGGAAGCACTGAAGGCACACTCTGCAGCACGGGAACAGATAAAAAGTAGGCTGAGGAGCTTTGAATTAGGAGTTTTGTTGGGTCATGCTGCAGAGGCATAAGGCATAGCTCCTTTTGCCCCCAGTCCCAAATGGGATCAGCCTCTGCCTTGTCTTCAGCTGCCCCAAGTGACCTTTCCTGGGAGCTGAAACTGAGATACCAGAGCGTGAACTGGGGCAGCTGAGCTACTGGTACAGTCCCCATCTGCTGCTCCAGCAACACAAAGTCCAGCAGAAGGTAGGGCAGACACCTGGGCATTGTCATACCTTGTGCAGCCACAGCTGAGGCTGCCACTGTGTTTAGGCAGTGGGATGATGTAAAGCTCCTTTTGACCAGCACTAGGGAACGTTTAATGGCTTTGTGAAAAAATAATGGAGGAGTTCTATATGCTTTTTAAAGCTGCTTTATTTTCTGTTACATGAAGCTTTTCCTATAGTCTGTTTGGAGAGTAAGCATGGGTTAATCTCCTTTAAGAAAAGGTTCATTACATAGTGTGATGTGATAGTCCCTGTAAAAATCCTTTCCTTTTCTGGGAAGGGAGGGATGAGCAAAGGGAGAATTAATTCTGTGTCCCTTTGCACATTATATCTACACTGTGATGTATTTGAAAATTCAGGGCACCACTACTGGAACTGACTATAGGTAGGATTTGCTTCACTTCTGAAAAAAGGAAGTGTGACAGCACACAGATTTCAACCTGACAGTTTCATCTACAATATTAATTCCAGTGAAAGTGTCACAGAGAGAGAGTTCTGCAGTTCTGTGCTGCTGGAAAATGTACAGGTTTCCATTTCAGTAATATTTCCTTCTAAAAATAAGCTCTATTCATGCCAAGCATCTGTTTTAATTTGGTTCCTTTTTTGATGTCAAATAACTCAAGCTGGATGAAAATCACTGCAGAAAGGCTAATATTATTTAAAAGAACATGGTATAATTTTGCATTTAAGATGTCTCCAAGGAGAACTTTTCCAAGCCTGATAGTTTCTGAGGGACTATTTGCTGTGCTATTAGTTTTGATTAGCTCCAGAAATTCATTCCCTCCATCCATGCTTAAATATTTCAGGAAAATAGTGAAATGACTATTAGAAGAAACAAGCCTAATTAGCAATACTTTTCTGAAATAAGGACTGCCCATCCAATCAAGCTGTGCAGGTGAGACATTAAACATTTCTGCACACAGAGCATGCCCACTTGCTGACACTATTTGCTGACTTAGCACTCCTAAACTGTCAGCTGGAACTGTTAATTAACTGTTCTTGTTAATTATCACTTATACGGTAGCACACATTTTCTAAGCAGAGCAGAAACATGAACAAATTTATTTCAATAGCACCCGTGAAACAGAAAAGCTCATTTTAGGGAGAAGTGTTCAGTTTTGGAGGCAGAATAGCTTGGTGGGAAAGGCTCTGCACTGTGTTTCAGTCTGCTCTGCTCAGCAAACATCCTTGGATCAGACTGATGAGTTTTCAGTCCGTAAAATAACTGCAATGCTGCTCTCACCTTCTTCTCCAAGAAGCTTCAGGGATGGAAACCAGTGTATCATATTCAGAATTTACAAAAGGGGAAAATTATTGCATCAGTATGGAATGACAAATACAAGAAACATAGTTTGAATGGCCCCAAAAGAGAAACAGAGGCACAAAGTACCAAATCCTGTCCAAAATACTTTAGGTATTTGGCAAGCAAACTAGCTAAGAGAAACATGGTATTATTAAGCTGCAGGAAAACTGCTGCCTGATCCCAGGTCTCAGAAAAGATCTAGTTAGCAGAAAGAAATACCATAATCTCACATTCTTCAGAGGTTCAGCCATGTCAAGGAAAGACACTGTGAGCTTTGTGACAAAACAGGAATGAGGCTGCAGGAATCCCTAAACCAGAGATGTACAACCACTACACATTTAAGATTTGCTTCAAAGCTGAGATTAAGAGGTGACCTGCACATTTCTGTATTTCTACCTGCCCGCTCTGATTATTTTGTTAAGACTTAAGCAATGCTTTGACCCCATTTACCCCAAAATACCTGACCCCACCAGGATCACTGAGTCCAACTCTCTATCTGAACACACTCAAAACAATAGAAAAGTGAGACTCATCGAAGTTTTGCAGGTATTTCAGAAAACCTAAATCTTAAAACATGAGGATGCCATATAAAATATGCTATGTTGCCTCCTGTTACAGTGAGTGTACAGAACTGCCCTGGTCCAGCGTGGAAGTCAGGCCCTTAGACAAAGCTTTTGAAATGGGAAAACCAAGAAAGCCTTCAAAAATACTCTCACAGATCAGACATAAAATCCTCATAGACAACAATAATCTATCATCCTTTGCTGCTTCATACATTTTACTGTAAATCATTTTCTCTTTCCATCACATCTAGAGGACCCCTTCCACGCTGTTTGTAAGCACTCTTAGTATGGTAACTAGCCCTTATTAGGGCTCTTAACGCTGGGTTCTTTGCGGAGCATTCTGGAAAACAACCCTCCCTATACCAGTTCAAAGAAGGACAAAGATTTGTGCTTAAATCTGCTCTGAAGCCTGTATCTCCTACCTGGCACTCTATAGGCTACAGAATTTGGTGCCCCACTGCCAAGAAGCTTGAGTATGCTTTGGACACTCAAAACCATCTTCTCCTTAGGTGTCTGGACCACATTATTTCCTGATGCCCAGCTTTATAAACCAAATTTCATGGGAGAACCTCGTAAGTGTTCTCTGTGGTCTATCAAGGTAAGAAGGGGTCTTGTACCTCTGATCCTGCATTTTGTAAGGTGACATTTCCACTAATATGACAAACCCAACTTTGTGGCACGTGAAGGGGAAGATGTCTCGGTCATCTCCTTAAAGAGTCTGCTTTACCAATCGCTCTCACAATCAGACTTTTTTCCCCCTCAAACTCCCTTTTTTAGCTTCAAGACATTCTGTCTTCCCTTGCTGTCTTTAGCAGCCAAATGGTTGTCATCCATCATTTATATCACCTTAGAGATATTTATAGATTTTGATTGCATTCCACCGGGCTCTTGTCTGTCTTACATCACGCAGATTTGTAGCTCTCTTGGTAGAGCTTGCCTTGTAATTCTTGCATATTTTCTGCTATAGATTTTCTCTAATTTGCTTATATTCTGTCTTAAACCATGGATACCAAAAGAGCACATGATCTCACAGGGTTTAGTATTCCTACTCAGGTACTACAAGAAAAACTCATTCATATGCAAACATGTTACTAAGATAGAAATCTATAGGTCTGCATACGAATTTTATTAATAAAACTGTAACTACACTAGCAACATATTTATGAAATGCTTGTCTGATGCTGGTATTCAAATATTTGTATTTCTATCCCATGAATTATTTGAGAACACTGAGCAGCTGGATTACATATTCAGGGAAGGAAAACAAATAGGAATGAAAAATTTTGGGAAGACTGCAGTCAGAGACACTTTCTCAATAAAATATTGGAAAGTATCTTTCAGAATCAGTATGATCTTGCAGAGGCAAAAAATTTGCTCTTCATAGATAATTTGATAAGCCATCTTGGGGAAGAGCAAGGACAGTTAGAGGCTCCTGGAAGTACAGATGACATTCTTATTTCCCTTCACTTGGCTAAGAGGTTTTATAATGAGGTCCTTTTACATGACCCTATATTCTTCCTGAGGCCATTTTTTTCCCCAAGTGTGAGATGTGATCGAGGCCTACCCTTACCCATGCAAACCTGCCTGTGACACCCACCCAGCAAAGTCAAGGGAGGTTTGCATTACTAGGGACTGAACGAGAACTGAGACAGGACCTCAGCATCTGGTCCATGCCCATTCAGCCCATCCTCTCTCTTGCAGAGTCCTGATAGTGCTCTGCTCCACCAGCAGGTAACTTCTGCTAAATTTCAAAGCTCAATCTATAGGGGATGCATTACCAGTGGCTCTGACCTGGAGATTGCTGCACATACCCTGGGGCCTGACCCCCATATCATGTTCTGGTGCAGGCAGAGGGGGGAAAGGTTGGACAAGCAGTGGAGGAGTACCTGCTAGTCTGACAAGCTGGCAGACTCAGGGCCAAGAAATCTGAGGTCATCCAGCAAACTTTCCACTGACCTGCCTATTTAAATACTGATATATTTATCCATTTTCCACCAGACACTAGGTACCTCCCAAATGACAAAAATAGATACAAAGCCTTCCCTGAAATTTTTACTGTCTGTTTCACTTTAGTGACTTTCTATGGTTAAGGAGAGTCAATTTTAAGCAAATCTCTCTACAGACACCTTAACTTTCAAGGAGATTTAATTATATTTGGACTGATTTTTTTCTTCTCTATTTTTTTTTCTTGTTTCACTAAATAAGATTCCTATTTTCTTTACTGCATTCAGCACTAAACTCCTGACCTAACCATAGTACAGGCTAAGGAGAAAATGTAGAGCCACTAAATACTACTGTGTAACTTCCTGCCTTCAGATTAGTGTGCAATTTCATCTACTTACATCAACTACCTAAAAACAACCAAACCAAGACCGTGAACATCAGTGGAAGAGGAAAATGAAGTTTAAGGAAATTATGAAAAAACTCTGGAATTTAAGTGCATTTTGGTGACTATGTCACTCCCTGTTACTAGCAAATAAATAGACCTATACAACCAGTTTGATTACACAGGCCTGCTAACACTAGCTCTCATGAATTACTGACTTCTGTTTATTGACAGCATGTTGACATCACTTCCTGGCTGCTATTGAATTTTTGTAGCTAATTAAAATGTACCTTCTCTCCAGTCTGCACATACCAAAACATGCTAGATAGATGTGCTTTCAGTGCTTTGCAATTACCAGAATTATACATGAGCTGTAGGCTTTACTCGGACTCTAGCGTAAACTAACTTGTATGCCAGTGGCAGACACAGACTGCAAACTTTGGCTTTGCTTACAACTGTGGAACATCTGGAGCCAAACAGTTGCTTAGTACATTACAGAGATAGGAAAAAGTCATGGGATTTACATGTGTTTCAAGATCCAAATTCCACTGTAATACTGGCATCCACAAAATTGGACTTGTCAATTGGGACTATCTCTACTATATGTTTCTTCTTCAAAGGAGAGAAAAATGTATATCCTATGTTTTAACCTAGTTGTTTGCCCTGTCTCTAACAGCATGGAGGGACTAAAAACCCACAAGACTTAACCACAGTTGGATACTCTTTTGACCTGGAGAAGAAGGCAGTTGACAGCAAGGTGTTGAATCTGGCACCTAAGCCACCCACCTCTGCAATTTCTGGGGCAGTGTTGGGGGCAGTACTAGGGGTAGAACTGGCCCAGCAGCAGAAATTTCTACTTGGCTATTATCCACCAGTAATCTCTCCTGGGGGTCAGGAGTCAGTCTAAATAGATAAACCTTGAGAAAAACAGAGATGAAATCAAGTCCTTTTCTAACATAATCTGGCGTCAGTAAGAAGCACATCCAAAAATCCAGCTTGAACGGTTCACTAGCACTCCAAGCTTGAAAACTGTGCAATAGCTTTAAGAAAAAAAAAACTTTTGGAATATGCTAATTGCATCACATCTCTGTCAGGTTTTGAAAAATCTGATTCACCAAGAACTCTGAACTCCAAACAAGAGCTCTTAATCTGTTTAGGCTTTCACTGCAAACTTTCTTCTACCCAGAGAACCCCCTTCCATCTCCTCTAGCATCATTCTTTTACTTAATTAACTTATTTTCTGTAGATACTGATGTGACTTAATACTTTGATCTGATTTTCCTCTGCTCCTGACCTCATCATTACATATATACCCCTGTGAAGTTTGTAACTGTGACTGACAATGCCAGTTCTCTTTGCTATTGAAAATCATTAGGCCTGCTGTAGTTAAGATGATCAATATACAGCAAAACAATCTGAAACACATTAGAGGTCCATCAGAGAAACACTTTTTCCCCCATCTCTCTTCTTTCTACCAGAGTCTTATGAAGCATCCATCTCAGGATATTCTGTGATTCAGAAGAATGAACAAATACTTACTTGTATTTCAGAACTTTTTACTTTTTTTCACTTGAGAATGAGATGGAAGGAAAGTTAAGAGTAAAATTTTAAAAGCTCCTCAGAGTACGTACGTGCAGTAGAATATGACACATGGGACTTCCTAAACCAACATCTACCTGCACTGACCTAGATAGGTGCCTATTAGTTTCAGAGTAGACTCAGTTTGCAAGAAATCTGACTGTCTACAGGATTTTTTCTTTTGCATGGTAGTGAAATACTCTCAGAAGTGGAGATATGTCTGAATTCTGAAACACTGCACTTAGGAGCCCGAGGGCATGTCTAAAATAACTTTAGAGTTTATTATTAGCATTTCATTTTTACAGATGACATGGAAGAAGAGGGAATAGGTTGCAAGAAAATTCTCTTCTTCAGCAGGCTCCAGGACTGGATTTACAAAGGCAGTACAGCTGCCTACAGGTGCTGAGAGGTGTCTGGGGGAAATTCCAAAAGCTCCTCAGTGAGCAACGTGCCTAATCTCAACGAGCTCTGAAAAGAGTGAAATTCCAGATCTGTTCAAATGCTTTTACAACACCAGCAAAGAACTTCTTTGCACTGATGGACATTGAATTATTTCTACAAGATGCCCCCCAATTAGTAGCAGATGGCCAGTAAAAGGAAATGGGATGAAATATTTTCCATTTTAATAAATATATTCTGCTTCTGGGCTAGAAAAGGTTTTGCTTTTCTGACTGCAGCTCTGACTCAAGTTAGAGTAATCTAGCCAGGTAATCTCCTGTCTCAGTAAGACACCACACAACAATAGTAAATAAGGTGAGTGGCAGACTGCATGGAAAGATTATTTATTTACACAGTGACATGATGTGTGTCTTCCCGCAGTGATGCCACCACATAATTTCCCTAATTCCTTCCCCACCACCAGCCTCCCCTGGGGGAGACAGGATGATGTTCTCTGATGTGCTGGCAGCTCATCTGAAAGAGAGAGCTTTTAACGAGGTGGTGCAAGGCAAGCGGGGCTGCTGCCTATCACACAAACTATCACTGCAGATACTTTTTCCTGTGAATGTTATGTACTTGAGAACACTGAGAAAATTATACTTACTAACAGAAATGAAAAGAGCCTAATTACAGTGATTTTTATAGAGAGAGTTAAAGCATGCATGTCAAAAGGAACTGATATATAATTATGATAATATCAGTTGCAACTCCTGTGCTATCTAATTACTTGAAATGGGTGGCATTGTGCAATTTTTTTGAAAGCGAGTTACTCTGACAACAAAATGATATCATCTTATTATGAAATTACAATAAAACTGAAAGAAAAGTAAAATTAATATATTGGTAAGAGTAATAATCAAAGAGACAGCACTAAATGTGCTGGAAAGACAGAACAAACAGAAACCCACCAACTGTCTCCAACCCCAAATCTGTGCTACACATTTGACTCACACTGTGTCAGAAACTGAGATGCTGCACATGTTGCCTACACTGGCAGTCAAAATCAAGACATATTTACATGACAAGAAAAGAGTTGTAAGAAGTGGAGGAAGAAAGGAGTAAAAAGAGGAAATATTAAAAAAATGGGTGCTGAAATCACAGTGCTGAACTCTTCTGGAGCTGTAAGTGTCTCCATGCCCTGGCTTTGTTCTGGATCCTCTGCGGTACCCCAAACACTCAGTTGCTGAGCATGCTAGACCCTGTCAGATTGGGACACACAGACATCTTTGAAGGATGAGGTTTTTCTATTTTGGTTTCACACTGGCTGTATTACACTGACAAATCTGTCCACAATACTTGATATAAATGAAATATTAAAGTTATTACTTTAATTTAGCATACATTTTGTTCATCGTGGATGTATTTAAATTATACAGAACCCATATCTACTACAACATAATGCCATCTGTTGATAAATGACCTGGGCATTGAAAAAAATCTGATTTTTTCATTCATTAGAAATGAAAATAGTAGCATATTCATATGCAAGCCCACAGATCTGGTAAGTCCATGCTCCTGATTATGGTGTAGCCTAGAAATATCAACCATTGTTTGAACAGTGACATCAACAGATTGTACGTTAATAGTGTTTTCCAGATTTTTGTGGCCACCATGAGGAAACATGAAAATTTTCACGGATTTTCATGGATACTGCATTGTCATCAGTCTAGCAGTGGAAAGTAAGACTAAATAAAATGTTTAATATTATTCTATTGACTATCTGGAGTTCATTTATCTCATGAACAGCAGTTTGGATCACTTCCTTAAGCTCTCATAATCTCACTTAATAGCAAAGACAAAATCTCATTTATTAGCAAAATTTACATCTCTTTTATAAAATTTTAAAATAACAAAAGCAGAGTGGCAGTTGGCTAGATCCCCTCATTTACTGCAAGTCTGGTAAATACACTTCTCTAGGTACTGCAAGCCGTTCCCATGAGATGCTACAGAGTGAAAGGATCTGACCTAACTTCCCACGTATCTTCAAATTCCTTGTTATAATCTAATCTTGTCCCTTCTTGGTACAAGAACAAAAACATGAAATACTTTTCTAACGTATGAGTGTTTTCATTGCCACACTTTTCCTTAAAGAAAAGTGCAAGTTTGGAACTCTTCCTCTGAGCTGTAATCTCACAACCACTTGCCATATACCCTGGTCTGTACTGCCCGCTGAAATGGCTGCATGCTGCTTATTCAAGAGCACTGAATAGTGATTATGACAGTGCTCTGAGCATGGCCTTCCAAAGTAGTTCTACTGAAGTTCTTCCCTGTTGGAAAAGGTTCCCTCATCTTAGCAGCTTCCTGGCCTCTGTGGCTGAGGTGACTCCCATTTTATGCACCGTTGCTTGACCAGGTCTGAAGTTCACTGACTTGTCTTTAATGCCCAACTAAATCAATATTTTAAATTTCTGCTGAAGATTGACTTTTGCTCATTTTGATAGCATTGGTTTTGAATGTCAAGAAGACAAAAAGAAATCTGAATTTTTCTATGTGGTCGTGGTTTTCACTGAAAAGTCTGTCTAATTGCAACAAAAAAGTCAGATCTAAACAACTTGAGAAAGAAGAATAAATCATGTTTCAACTTTGCAATAATTTTATATGTAATTTTTTAAAATTATGATGATTCAGTCTAGGATATGTTAAAAATTTTATTCAATTTACAAGGAGCACGGCTGAAGTGATTAACAGGATTTCCATGCAAGACAGTAAAGGTTTTTTCCACTGAGAAATTCTACGTGGTGAGATTGAAGTGTGGAAATAAATCCAACTTATCATGAAACCTGCCATCTTACAAAACAGATAAAGTCCCAAGCAACATCCAGCAACGAGAAATAAGCCAACAAAAAATCCAGTGACCCCACTGCTGCCCAGGCTGGCAGAGCAGTCTCAGCTGCATTTCTGGCATTTACCAGAGGCTTTCTTACCTTCACTGCAAACTCCGTTTCTGTAGCTTTGTGAACACATCTCTTGCACACTGAATAGGAGCCAATTCCTATGTCTTCCTTGATCTCGTATCCATCAGTAAAATGAATGTTGTTCCCATGTAACTGCTATAGGGAAAGACAGAGGAAACAAGGTAATCAGGACATGGGTATGTAAAAGCAAAGGCTAGCCTCCTCTTGAAGGAGGTGCTTGCTCTCCTCCTTCACAGAACTCTCTTGTCCTTAGCAGCTTTTCTAAGTCCAGTCAAAAAATTCTGAAGCTCTTTACTTAAACAAGTAAGTGTGTCTCCTCCCTTTTTACCTTTTTCCAGTCTGTAAGATGGAATTGCCTGTGTAGAAGTAGGGACAAAACCACTGTGATTTTCTAAACTATTTTTGGAATGCAGAAAATCACCATCTATTAGAAATTCATAGGAAACTGTGGGCCCAAATCTCCTGAAAAACTCACATATCTTGACAATGTAAACTGATTTCTAATTACTGAGGGGCAGATAACATATAAAATACTAATAGCTTCACAGTCTTCAAGAGAGATACCCCATACATGGGGAGTGCCTCCAGATCACTGGAGGTCCTGTCTAAAATATGTTTATCTGTCATTTCTGTGTGAGAGAGAAGTTGCTATTTTAAGCCATTAATTCATATGCTCTTTGGAAAATGTCTGGGCAGGTGCACTGGTTCAATGATGAACCCCAAATCTAAGGCTTTGCTGCAAATTCCCTCCCAGGACTCAAGAAATGACCAGCACCTCTCAAAATCCTCCAGAATCCTCTGTCTAAAAATGTATCCTTGCTAGGAAAGTCCACACAGAACCTGCTAAATTGTAAGATATGCATATGTTAATATTCAATACATTTTTACAGAGTAAATCACAGAAACATATATAACATTTCTGGGATGTAATTGCTTGGGTAACATTTCACTTACTGTTGCGTAAGAGCATCTTTAAGAGTATGACATATTCCACTGTAAATAACTAAAACAGAGATGAAAACCTACGAAAACCACGAGGCATGTATACCTGTGACTGTGGGTAAGAAAAGGAGGTTTTCCTAGTGAGAAAATTGGCTGCATCTTTAAGCAGTCCAGTTCTTTCTCCTCCTTCACTTTTCCTCTGATGTATCGAACCTTTTGTAGCAATTTATTTCTGGTTTCAAGTACAACTGGATAGATTTTTTTTTAGTGGAATGGCAGCAAAGAACCAAGTGTCTGGCATGTTTCCTCATCAAGCCACCCTGGTTTAGGTGAGTACACCCAGGTTTTCATGCAATAGCAACAGGAGCACGGTGGCCTCTCACACTCAGGCGCTTGGGCTCTGTGTCTCTGGGAGCCTATAACAGTAGTCCATCAAACCCCTTTGCCAGCACACACTGTATCATATAATCCAAGACAAAACTGTTGAGAATGACATGCACTCAGTGAAAAAACAACACTTCATTATCCCCCCTGCATGCAAAACTGGAATCCTGTTTCAGGTATTGAGAAGTACTTTTCATTTTAGTTGTGACAAAGTGCAGCTCCTATTTCCTTTGCAAACATGGTGAGGAACGTTTTATACATAAAAGCTTTTGCGAAAAAATTCCCATTTTCCACCACCTACATGCTGCATGTAAAACACCTCCTTCCTACACTAGGTAGCTGTGAAATACCAGCGAGAACATTAAGCAGTTTAAATACACTATGCACATACGTATCTGCACATCAGATGTGAAATGTAACCAGCATCAGTACCTGCACAATTGGGTGAACAGTTATTTTGTGCACATCTTGCTGTGCAGGCTCCTGCACCAAGTTAGAGGCAACAAAGCTGAACCCTCTGAAAAGATGATGAGCATTGGCACTTGGAGGAACACCTGGGGAATCTGCAGGAGAAGGAAGAAAACGGCCTCATGAGCTGCACAAAAGAACAAAAAATGCAATAGCATGGCACCACAACAGACAAAGTCACCCCTGCCAGTCAACAGCAGATCTGATAAACTGGCAGACACATGGGAATATAATTCATCTCCCTGTCAAGGTTTTGGTGTGCCTTCACTATTCCTTTCCTCTGGATCTGAACAATGCAGGGGTATTTTTGCAAGGATGTCTCCTCTTGGATACAGGGATTTTTTCACAGTGCATGTCCATTCTTAGGCAAAGTACTGCCTGTTCCCAGAGTGCACAGAGAGAGAAGGCACAGGGCAGAGAGACAGCCGACTCAGGGCAGGGTGCCCTGCAGGGCTTAGCAGAGGTTCTCCAGGGAGTGGAAGAAAGCTACAGGCAGCTGTATCAGCCCTTTGCAGCACAGCTTGACTACAGAAATTACAAAGACTGAAGTGCCACGTTGTGTGGGTCACGAGAATATGGAGAAGACATGAAACCAATGTAAAAGCACAACACTCCAGCAGTGGTGGTTTGTAGCCTTATAGGAATCTTCTGGAGCAGCTTTAGGAGCTGGGACCTACTCCAGGGAAGAGAGTGGCTGTCTCGTCCTCAGGTGAATAAAACAACTAGGATTGTTTTAACTAATCTTCATGGAGATTTTCTCCCCATTCCTTCCCCTGACATGACAAAAGGAGGGAAGGAATGGCTAAAGTTCAGAAAATCCTGAATTATTCTACCTTTGGAATGAAATAACCAGAGAGCAGTTCTTTGTACCTGCACCACTGCTCAGTGAGAGAAGCTGCATGACGAAACAAGAAGAGCTGTGCTTCACTTAAAATTCTGAAAAGCTTTAAAGAGATCTTTCTCCCCCATGTATGTTTTATCCCAGGGATTTTCCTGAGCAAGAAGAATCACTTTGTAAACCATTCCTTGGTAACTGGCTGGGTATTATAGGACCTATAGTAGTAAAATTTGCCAACCTTTTATTTGGTTTTTTTGGGGGATTGTGGGGGTGTTTTTTCTCCTTTTCCCTTCACATTGCACCATGTGATTTACCACGACAAAGTTACAGCTAAACTTTCTTTAGAAAGCTATTTCCTTGTAGAAAAGTGTGTAAATACCCAGTTATCTAAAGAAAATACCTGCCCACTGAGCCTTGTATCTGACTCACCTGCTTGAGGCCCAGAAAATATGTGAGAATGTGTACTTCTTGGTGCACACAGTCCCTGTATAAATCTACTGGTCAAATGGATAGAGGAACTGAAGTCAGAATTTGGTAAAACCAATTTATCTGCTTGGGAATAAACAAAACTGAGACTGCAGCTAATTCTGTTTCTCATCACAAAGCTTCCGCAGCTTTGACAGGAGTCAGAGTCAGGAGTCAGTCTGTTCTTACTGCACAGCAAGTCAGAGTTCAGATGAAGAAGATTGTCTTTTGGTAAAATGACGTGGGCTTTTTGCTTATCTCAGTGTTTTTGATGGGCACTCTCCTCGCAAATACATGGATGAATCACAGCAGACCTCTTGCGTCACTGGATACTTCCTACCATGGCATATATACAACAGTGATTTTTACAAGAGGGACTAATATAGAGGAAAGAGTGTTTGTTTTTAAAAAAGGAATGACAGTAATTCACATCTGAACACTTCTGAACTTCAGAAAAGTTGTGATCCAGCTCTAAAACTAAAGTGATAGGTCAGCTCTATTTAAAAATAACTGTTCCTTCATAATTCACTGCCAATCACTTGAGCAAATGCTGCGGAGGAACTATTGATGATTTAGTGTTCACTATTAAATATTCATCACCAACAACTGATTTGCCCATTAAAACATTTTTGCTAAGTGCAAAATTATGTTTAAATCATGTTAACTAACTGATAGCTCAGAAACCGAAATCATTTTTCTAGGCCCTATAAATCAGAATCATTTCATATGTCTGAATATCCACTTACAAGCACCAATCTTGTACAATGGTTATCTTTCTTCTTGTGAAAAAGTCATAATGTTTTGTTCCACTAGAGCATCTAAGTTTATGGGTTTTCAAAGGCTTCATAACTCTTAAATAATTTCCTTCATCATGTTTCACTGGAGCTAGCAAACATCTTATTTGCAAAGGAGGATATTTAGATACTTCAGGTGAAATTTTACATACTTTTTTCTCAGCAGTAAAGTCAGTCTAAAACATCCCTACTGGTTACAGCCTGCTGTCCCATCAATTACAACAGTACAAACATTTGTGGACTGAAATCTATATTGGGTCACAAGAACGATCTTGGTTTGATCTTTGTTCAAATCACCATTTCTAACCTCGATTGCTTCAGCCTCCAGCTCCCTGTTAGGAGCTGAGTCACCACAAATGAGATGTGGGTCTGCAGTGGTGAATTCAGGAAGCAAGTGGCCAGAAAAAGCAACTCCAACTTGGACAAATTTCTGAGAAAAAGTGATGTGAAACTATACCCACATAAATGATCTGTCAGTGTCAGAAACCACATCTCTGGCACACTTAGATCTGAGGTTAAGAATCCACAGAATGCTGTTTCAACCTCCAGGATAAAGGAAGTTTCTGAAGTACAGCAAATCACTGGACTGACAAGATTTACTGGATCCAAAACTTTGACATAAACCTGCCTTCAGGCAGGACAACTCATTCATAAAGACAGTGTAAAATGACTATATGATTCTGTATCCCCTCCTTGGTAGTCTTTCTGACAGCTTCATCAAAACACAACTGCATGAACATGAAGCAGGAATTATTATAATGCTTACTGACTGAGGGTTAGTTTGTTTGGGGTCTGTGTCATGATAGAAAATCAACAAAATAAAAAAGGTTATTGTTCTATTCCATCAGCAATGTGAGCCAGTATTGAACACATTTGTGATGCTCTCCCTCATTCTGGTTGACTGAACCAGTCAACAGTCGGGGGCTGCAAAATATTCTGCCATTCCACAAGGGCTTTTCCATCATTCTGGAAGTGTAAATGGATTCACACTTCCAATTACACCTATTTTGAAATGACATGGTTTGATTCTCAGGCCACTATCCACGGCAGCCCAAAGCAGAATTGAGGCAGGCCATCTCCTCACCCCAGCCACCACCCCAAAACAAATCTTCCAAGTCAGTGTCTTGTACGAAATAACCAATTTAATTAGGCAACAGTAGTAACATGGAGAGTGTAAAATATAGCCCCAGGCATCAGTAAAACCAATGAAGTGTGAGCTTCCAAAGCAATCCAAACTCTTAATGCTTCTTTGCACATCAGTGGAACTTCCCATGGTAGCACCAGACCGCACACCTCCCAAGACCAGACTCGCTTGCAGTCTCCAATATTTCAGAGAAAATAGTTCCCCTGAAATCTAAATTAAAGCTAAAATCAGAAGGGTGAGATGTCTGGTAACCAATGATCATGCTTCTATGCAGTGGAATAGGAATATCAGAACATGACCAAAATGTACTGGAGACAGGTGGATGTTCCAGTTGCAAAAACAAGAATGTAGTATTTTTATAGTTTCTAAAGTCAGCACATCCTTGCAAAAAAAAAAAACCAAACCAAAAAAACCCAAAAAGAAACTGACTGACAAAAGATGTGGAGTAGATACCATTATTTCAAATCTCATGAAAGGAAATTTGAGCCAGGCTTTGAATAGAAGTTTGGGCTAGTTTTAAGAAAAAATAGTGTAGGTCATGATAAGCCTGAACAAAAACTGCTGAAAATCTCAGCTCTGATTCATGTGTTATAATGTAGGTGTTTTCCTAATGAAAGTTCAGATCTTTCCCTCTCACTGCAACAGTCCTGGTGCACTTTGAGGGTTGAAGCTTATACTTGGTTGTTACAACAATACTGTGTACAGTACAATACATGATGTTTACAGTGCTTACCATCTTCAAAATGTTTTACAAACAACAACTAATTCAATTCTTACACTTTAGAAAGTATAAATAGCTACTTCTTACTTACAGGAATATCATAGGCAGAAATATAATGTAACTTATCCATTCTAGCAGGAGGCAACATTCTAAATGGGATTACCACTCTGACATTGATATTCTTGCTTTCCACTTAAAAGAGTGGAAAGATTGAGTTTTGTGCAACAGTCACCTTCATATATATAGAATAAAAAGTGTGGTATTTCTGTTAGGAAATAGAAGTTACAGGAACAACATTTTCTCTGCAAGCATTTTCTAAATATTGTGGGCCAAATTTCCTGTTGGCATAACTCTGCTGACCTGAGAACTTGATGATTCTTCATTGCTTTTAACCACACATTAACTTCCAACAGTCCATAGTCTGTGGGATGTCATAATTAAAACATCTGTGCAATATATAATTACATACTAACTTGCAGAGATGCAAAGTTCTTTGAAGCCGAGGTAATTTAAAATAGTTAAATTCAGCTAGTGTAAGCAATGATGAGTAACAAAACAGCAAAGCAATAGTTATTTTTCCTTTTAAAAATGTGAAATCTGTCCTTCCTGAAGACAAGTTAATGTGAAGCCAATGAAATACTTATGAGCTTCTTTTGTTGGAAAAGCAAAAACAGTCTTTGCTTCCTGCTGGATATGGCAAAACCCTGTAATGCCACAGATGATCAGACTTTTAGACTGTTGGAAAAGGGAGGGGAAGGAAGAATGAATTCACTAACTGAAAAGATATATTACTCATGTGCCACCTTACTAACCTGTGGGGGTCCGAGATGTGAACTCTGGATCAAAATGAAAGGTGTCTTCTGGCCGCCCCACTGCGGGCTTGAAAGGTGGCTTGATTTCTTTTCTGTACAGTTTCTACAAGGAGAAGAACAGATCACAATCAACATCAATGTGTACACCCTCAGCATCTGGAGGCAGACTCCCCTGCTTTCTTTAGGGTGTCCTCTCTCAGCTCCATGCTGTCCTTGCTGGACTGACAGAAAAGGATGATGTATCCATGGTTCAGGCTCCTGCTTGACAGGTTGGCTTAAAATCTGTGCCCTGGATAGTCCCTGCACATTTAGCTACTGGAATCCTGAATATAAACACAAATGTTCCTGGCAGAAATTTAGCCCATAGACTGGAACAGTATTCCAGCTGGGGCATCTGGAAATTTACTGGTCTAAGGGCAGGACTGGAATGTGCAATGGTAACACCAGGAAACAGGGTGACTTCAGCAGAGCAGCAATGGCAATCAGCACAAAGAACTGCTAGGAAGCCATGAGTGTTTCAGCATTTATTATTTGTCAAGAACCAGCAATATGTTTGACATGCTGCCAGACTGAGCCGAGCAACAGGCTTGGCTGCCTGGTCTTTACAACCTAAACAAGAGACTTGTTCTTTTAGCATATCTGGTAAAAGGAAAAGGGGTTTACAGCTGATGATTACACGAAATTCCCATCAAAAGATGCTAGGGAGAAAGCACTGTGAATGGGTGGGGAATCACATTGAAGCTCTACATGTGGCTTGAACTGGGCAGCAAAACCAAGGAAAAACGTAAGGAAGAGAGGAAGGTATATAACAGGTAAGTACTGCTAGGTGTGCGAGTTTCTGCTGGTGACTGAGGGGTCATGTAGGGGATCGCCTAAGTAACAGGCACCCTAAATTCATTCTAATATATCCTGCCTTTATTACAAGGGACTTCATGGCCTATTTACTCATTCTCAGAGATCTTTAAGAAATTGCTACACTATGCTCCTTTGCAAGCATACATACACACACAGATACACACACTGAGGTGCACGATGTCTGGATCTGATCCAAAGCCCACAGAGGTTAATGGAAAGAGCCCTATTGATTTCAGCTATCTCTGCATCATCTCTGCCTGAAATGGCCAAAACTGAATATCATGCTGATGGCAGCATGGGGAACAGAGCTCCAGTTTGACTCCCTGCCCCATGTTGTAGTCCCTAGACTGCATTTCCTTTCTAGCAATGCTTTTGTTCTCAGGTTTCAAAGGGCTGAATTAGTTGCCACAGACAGTTCCCCATAATTAACACGTCTGAGCATAAATATAACATTTAATCCTAACTTTCAAGTCAAGATAAGAACTGGAGAGTTCAACTTCATGACTGTTTGCAATACACATTTTTAGGTTAGCTTTTAAAAAACTTCCTAATGAGCTGATTCTTCAAAATATCTAATGAAGATTAATATGGTGAATTAACTTCTGTAATACAAAGCATGTGGTCAAACCTAAGATATATACACATCACCATAATTTGAATTTGATTCTACATTGAGAAATAAAGGTTCTTGAAGCAGAAAATTCTGTAGTATAGTATTAGCCTTAACATAAAGGATATATTTGTGGTTGAATTACTATTCCTTGGGAAAGTGAAACAGTGAGGTTGGAAATGACTCTGCAATAATTAATGGCCATTTCACCATAAAAAGTTCCTGCTTGCGTAAAACTGCTCCATATCTTCAGAGAGGAAAGGAGATGAATAACTGCTGTGAGCCACAATGGAAAACCAGTCTTCCAAATAATTAAAAGCCAATTGCAATCTTAAGCAGGAAGTGTCACTCATCAGCTGAACAGTATCAACCTAGTAATTAACATTCATCTTTTTCTATCTGCAAAGAATTTTAAAAGAGAACTCAGCACCTACTGAAGGTTTTTCTGTTGCTAGGATTTCACCTTGAGAAAGCTATTTGCTTCCAGCTTCCCTTTATTTGTCTTATTTCACAACTGCAGAGCTTCTACTGCAGAAAGCAATATGGTCACGTGCACATGCTTCCTCACCGAATCAACCGCACAGCTCATCCTGTGAGGTCCAAAAATTGGAAAATGTTTCAGAGCTGTACATCATTCAGGAATTGCACTCTCTTTTCATTATCGTAACCATATTCCCTCTGGCCTCTTAATTCCTTCCCCTGTCTGTAGTTTCTTAAGTGCTGCTGGAGCTACATTTGTATTTTGAATCCCTAACCCACATCCTCCACTACTAGGGAGAGATTTAAGATTCCTCATGAGTCACACGCCACCTAAAGATGTATAATCAGAAATTCACTTTCTGGGAGGGGATGGAAACAAAGAAGTCGCTTGTGCGACTGAAAGGCACTCCTTTGAGCACAGCCTGGATGACTCCCTTTTCCATTTCCTTACCCACTTGTGATAAAAATTAGATAACAGAACAGCAAAAGGAAAACTGCCTAAAACACTTTTTTTCCCCAAGCTCTTCAATAGGGTAACTGAATGAAATCACTGAGGACCAGGAAAAGCAGAGTAGTATCATCTGTGGACTTCTCCATCTCACACTGGCTCCAGTTCTCTGAGTGAACCACTACAACCAAAGCCAAACCATTAAACCACAGGGCAGCCCAACACAGTTAAACATGAAGGCTTCATGTTTAACTTCAGTTCTGCTTCAAGCAGAACACCTCTTCCTTTAAAAACCTGCATCCTGTAGACTGCAAAACTTAGTGGGACACAAGCTGATCTAAGAAAATAGTAAGAATCACAGCCATTGCTTTGTATACAGAGAGTGAATCTCTTGGAGGATTTGAGATCCTTCTGGATTTTTTCAAGAATATTTATAATTTTAGGAAATGTATTAATATATTATCTCTTACCATGGTCCCCAAACTATTCAAGGATGATGTATCTTGACTGTGACCTCTTCTGACAGAAACCAGCCAGAGTGGGAAATGATAGCAAGTTAAATTTCAAATCTTGCCTTCAACCATTTCTATCAGGCTGGCCATAACTTCTGGTAAAGTTTAAGCAGTTATGTACTTTTTAAGTCATGGTAGTCTTAGTACCGTATGCAAAAGTTACTGTGAGTTCCATCATCTGTTTAAATGGGAACAGGGTCCCAGTTCTCCCAGTTTAAATTCCAGTTTTGGTATCCCAATTTTTGTTTTGGGGCATCTTATTAGGCATTCAAAAGAGATTTTGGATATGTTAGTGCTAACTGGAGCATTTAAATTTCAGGCTGGGTACTTAGGATCATTATATGTTTGTTATTTTGCACAGGTAGAAGAAGCTGAAGATCTTCTTTTTCTTCCATATTATTTCCACATCCATAAAGGAGAACTGCACTCCTTAGCCCTTAATGTTTTGTTGAGAAAATTATTTTTCTCTCTTTCCCACGTAAAGAACAAGCTCCCGCATCCCATCACCAATTTTTTTAAACTGGCCACAGCACTGACTCAGCACAGAAAAATGTGACTGACAGGTGCCAGGAATCACTGCATATCACACAGTGTTGTCGGATCCAGAAGCTGTGCTGAGGGAGCGCATAATCCACAGAACGAGGGAGATGGACTCCAAGGTGTGGAAACACTGATTTAGATATTCACACCTGGATACATATCCATGCTTCTGACTACTTATCAACCCCTCACATCCTCCTGAGACTTTGATAATAAGTACCTATGAATTAACTAGAAACCATTTCTATTGAAGTTTGAGGAACGATGAACTTCTATCATCTTTCTTTCTGATTTCAGACAAAAACATTTTTATTTGAAATAACTGATTTTCTTCCAGGTGCCACTGACCTTTTCTAAACATATGTTACCAGATCCCTAATATGATCTTCAGATTAACACCTCTTCAGATGGAACTTAAGTAATACACAAGAGACACTAGTAATAAAATGCTGCAACATCGTGTTTCTTTCTCTTCTTATTTATAAGTAGTTAATTTTTCATCATCTTTAAAAAACCACACTCCTAAAAACCCCAGAGATGTAAATGCTCTGTACATGTGCCTGGCAAATATCAAGAAAAGGAAAATGGTTTAATTTCATTAAAAACTATTTAGTCATTTCCTCAACTGAGTTTCTTTGATGAAAAATTGAATTATTCCTTAGACACCTTCTAGAAATAGAAAGATGCTACCCTCCACAGTGAGGCACTTGTAGTGTGAGAATAAACTCCCTTGATACATATACCTGTCATGGAAAATCCAATAAGCAGACAAAAGGATGGACTACATTCTAAAAGGCCTGTCCTCTCCTAGATTAATGACTCAATGTCATTGCCTGCAAATGACAGAAAAGCTAGCAGAATTCAGACCCCAGGATTTTTGCTGTTGGTAAAATCTGCAATTAAATAATTCACATTTTCAGTTTAGTTTGATCTCTGAATAATATTAAAGGAAAAATAACTGGAATCGACTTTCTTCCCACTCCTTTCCTCAGCTGTGTTTGACAGTTCATTTTCAAGCATGTCATTTACTCTAGTTCCAATTTAGCCTGTCATCTAAACAAAAACTACTGTTTATAGCCCCCTCCACCAACAGCAGTCTGCAAAAAGGAATTTCATTTTTCATTTTCAATGAAAAGCCAGAAATTCATTATGCATGACCTGGGAATAAGGAACAGTACTAAAAAAATCAGGAATCAGACTGTGCTTTCTCAGAGCCAATGACTGAAATTATCTGAGGTCAACTCGTTTTGGGTCTTCTTGTCTTCAGAAGAAAAGGAGGTGCAAGGTTAATAAGCAGGTAAAACTGTCAAGAAGCTGGACATCTAATCTCTTTCCTGAGCATCCCAGCCTTGATCATTAAAGACAGTCCATCCATTTAACAACGGATCTATCGAATTTGCGTCATGGGGCCTACTAAATGCCTCAGAGCAGCAAGACTGATATTTTCAGAAACCTCCAGCTATTTTTCACTCTGGAAAGTGGGAGCTTAGGGCTTTGTTACAGAGTAACAGCTATAAAAAGGAGAGTCTTACAGAATCTCGTGCCACAATTTAAGTCTGGGCATAAAAACTCTGTGTCAGATTGTCCACAGTTCATTTAGTGCAGAAGTAAGCCAGAAGTTAAACCTAAGGTGGCTGGAGATTTTGCTGAAGAATGGCACCCTGGAACAGGGGAATGGCTTCTGGGAAAGGCTGGGAGGAGGAGGGTTCTGTGGCCACACTCACGTTTTCCAGGATGGCACTTACTGCCTCTGCGTGCAGTGGTCACATGCAAGCAGCACGCTGTGCTTGGCAGCAGCACCTGCAGCATCGTGACAGGGGCCATTCCTGCACTGTGTATGCAATTTCCACTGTGTTTGCTGTGTTCATCCAAACCAGACATTGTATCTGGTTGTGTCTGTTTGAAGACAGTAAAAGATGGGAAATGACTGCCCCAAGTCAACACTTCAGTGACAGAGAAACAGCTCCAATCCAAAACCCAAGGGAACAGCTCTGAAAATACTGTGAAATGAAAGCCGAAGTCACACGGTTCCATCTGCAGTTCTAGTATCACTGCAACATCAAGACTTCACACACAGCGTACAGGGAAGAAGCTAACTCATTTCTGTTTTGAATCAGTCTTTAAAATAAGGTGATGCAAAGTGGTGCTTTGTTCCTGGTTATCACGTCACTCTGGTAGCAAAAATCATGCTTCAAAATCAGACCTGTTTCAGACTGCATTTCTAGCAGACACTAACTATTCTGACCCTTCATGATAAGGGGGATTTTGATGGAGGATTGTTTTACTACAGTTGTTGAAATTTTCTGTGCCGTCAGTCACAGCAGTCCTGCCTATCACAGCTGCCAAGGTAGCACAGAAGTTCTCCAAAAGAGCTTGCCTCTTGCTCTCAGAGGTCTTTATATTACCAAGGCATAAAGTAAATCAACATTTCTGTCCCATCTCAACAGTGCTGTTTGCTGACTGTCTGCAAACTGATGTGAGAGATTCTGTATACATTATGGGAGAACAAAATGAGGGCACCGGAGACTCTTTTCCTGCAACTGTACAGGGATCCGGGCTAAATATCTGTATTTGATCCATTTCTGTTCTCTGACCCTGTTCTGTTTCTGTCCATGGAGAACACATTACCAGCTGGTTGGATGATCACTGAGAGTTAAAGTCCTGTCTTCAGCTCAGGGCCAGGCTGGCTCACACTGCTCTGAAATACATCCAATACTATAGCTGCCGGAATGAGATAAGCCTCCCAAGATCTCCATAAGTGATTGTAAAATTAAGATGAAATGAGGAAATATATTACAAAGATGATAGCTGATCGGTGTAATAATGATCTGTCTTCAAGAGAGTGCAATAAGCACTAATTATGTTGGATTGAAATGGATTTTTACAGCTATATTTCACAGCAGTGTTAGAGGGCTGGATAACACATCAAAGGACAGTTAAATCCACCTTCCTCTCTAGCTCCAAGGCATGTTCAAGCACACCTATCTTCTTCGTGGTAGATATTTCCCTGTCCATAAGAGCTTTTTCAAATGATGGAGGACTGTAGCGTTTCCTCAGGACAGGAGTGAAATTGTTCCCTAAAGAACAGAGCTTGAAACAATCACCAATTATCATGACAGAAGGTGGTCTTGAGTATTCCCGTGGGACAGAACTGATTCTTCTGAAAACCTTTCCAAGATGCAGAGCCTAATTTATTTATGATGAGTTAGTGAGCTGCTCCACTAGCAAACACATAAGAAAGAAAAACCCTCTCACTGTTCCAGTGCTTCTTATTACATCAAGACACATTCATCTGACCTATATGTTGATTGCAAAGCTGAAGACTGTGGAGATATTGGAGGAATATAGAAAATAATATTATTTTTATTTGTATTAATATTATTTTTTAATAATCATCATCATAATCAACAATCCATGTCTTTTGGATTCTCTATTTTTAAATTTTTACTTATTGTTTTCATAAATATAAAGTCTTCATACAGAATCTCATGGTTAGTAAGAAGCAAAAGAGGAAAGAGACTCGACTCCAGAACATACGTAATGGGACTAAAAGTCAGCTTGACTATATAGGAAAGTCTTAAAATCCACTTTCATTGATTACGTTTTAATATGTTTATGAGTCATGACAACTCTTCAACACGCAACTAAAATTAGATTTTTCTAATGAGTTTTACCAAAATAAATGGGTTTGTGGGCCTTTCAAAGGCTACCTAGACACCACAAAATGTTCTCTCACAGAGGAATTAGCTTTACTGCAAAGTCCTGAGCAGCAGTTTGAGAATGGCTCTGTCACATACATTAATGCAGTTTTACGAGAATTTATCGTAAGACCTGCATCAATGTTACCCATTGTACTAGCACTTGTGAGTGAATGTATTAAATACTGAAGAGGCACAACAGTACCATAACACGAGCTGGATAAAGTTATGAAAATGCTAGAGGATGTGGAAAACAGGAGTTCTGATGCACTGGCAGATGTCCAGATCAAGAATGAAAAATGTTTGCCTCCAGGCTTGTCTAAGAATAAGTTAATTTGAACAAATACAATGCTGAAAATGTGTGATTTAACCTCTTAGAAGTCTAAATCAAATACTCAGATAATCTCTACCACTGCCTTTATGAGCTGTAGCTGATAGCAATAAAATAAATCCTTGTTTACCACTCTGTTAATCACATCTGACGTATCTTACTTGAATCATGTTTAATTTGATCAACTGTTCCAATTTTGAGTACTGATGCCAACACACATGCAAGAGAGACACAGGCACCCAGTGAAAAGGCTTTAACTCCTCTGTGTTAGAGAAGTGAGACTCTCTGCTAGAGAACGTAATCTCTTTCCTAAGCAAGGCAGTTTGTCTTCAAAAAATGTAGCTAAGAAAAAAATAATGCTGCTCCACTTACATTCCAGTCTATAGTAACAAAGAAAGGGTGACGTTTAATTTCTTCCACTCCATCAAATCCAGCACCTGAGAAGAGAATGAAAGAATCAAAATGAAGTCATGCTTGTAAGAGAGCAGCATGATGTCTCTTCTCCACTCTTCCTCCCCATCCCCACTTTTCTTCTCACAGAGTCCCCATCTAAACATTTTTTCTAGTCAAGAAATCCTGAATGGTGCAACTGCCATTACAGTATAAACTCCCATAAATACAGACAAGGGCACTTCATTATGAGAATTTGATCCCAAGGGTCTTTTACTTTTTTCTAATTGAAGCTGCTGCCAAGGCTTTGGATGAGACATGGAATTTTAGCCACAGCAGAGTGCAGGCACCAGCAAGGTCAGTAAAGGCCCCAGGATATCCCAATACTCTGGCAAGGCTCCACCAGTGGCAGCTCTTCTATCCACGCTGACTTTCAAATCTTGGCTAGCTACTGTTCTCCACAGGCAGAGAAAGCTGAACTACAGGCAAGTATAGATTCAAAACACCAAAAGGTTCCAAATGATTTGAGGTGAGCCAGGGTTTTAGGTTCTCCCTCTTCAAATTCCTCTGAGTACCAAAATCATGACTCTCAGTGTTATGTGCCTTTCACTATTAAATTTCTGTTACATTACTGTAGGAGATTTAGGAAAAGTCTTCTGAGATCTGGTAATGAATCTAATTCCTTCATTACTTTTGCCTTATGTTTTCACTGAAGAGTGCCTTTTTTATTCCTTTGCTTCAGTGCGATCACAGAACCAAACAGGTACTCAGTAATAATTAAAGAACTGTCAGAGAGGATTTAGAACGCCATTTTTGGGGTTGATTTGACCCTATTAATAGCACCTTTCATTTTCATTTCAAGGAGAATTAAAATCTGGAAGCAAAGGCTTTGCACTGCAATTCTGGAATCACTTCCTGACGGGTACTTCACTTCATCCTACTTCTTCACAAGCATGCTGAGCTTCCTTGATTCCCAAAAGGATTTGCGATTCCTGAGCACCTTGCAAGGGCACTCAGCACCTCAGAGGACTCAGCTTTTTATGCATGCAGTATTTGTTCTTTGGGAAGATCAACATCACAGGCAGCTTTACAAAGGCCTTTGCAACTGAAGCTTTTGTAAAATGGGGTGTCTGCTCTCCTTGAGTACAAGACCATTATCAATGTTTGTCAAAATGCAATGATCAGGAACTGCTTCCAACAGCCTGCTTAACATTCACTGATGAATGGATACGGAAAGCAAACACTTTGTAAACATAACATGCACAATTGTCTGTCAGGCCTGCTGGAAAACAGCAAAGAGGGATGATCTGATTAATTCCCCATCTCAGTAATCTTTCAGTATGGGCAAATACAAGCAATGCACACGAGTGTAAAGAATCCTAGCCTGCCATACAAAATTATGTGCTCAGAGGTGATCATCCCCACTGAGCAGTCTGTGGGTTACGACAGACAGACATTTCTAGGCAAATACAACATGAAATCAAACCTTGGAAAGAGGACAAAAGGGACAGTATCATTGCTCTATCACTCTGTAAGTCTGCTGCATTCCTGCAACTGGAGTATGGATTGTAGCTGACACACCCCCCTGTAAAAGGGTATACTTATTAAAGTTAGGAAAAATCAAAGAAGGTCAACAAGGAATGTTATGGAATGACTGAGGAATGTTATGAAATGACTGAGTAAGTCAGGACTTTTCAGCCTGGAAATAGATGACCA
Source organism: Aleadryas rufinucha (assembly GCA_013397815.1). Taxonomy (NCBI): domain Eukaryota; kingdom Metazoa; phylum Chordata; class Aves; order Passeriformes; genus Aleadryas; species Aleadryas rufinucha. The sequence continues at coordinate 76,722 of VZTH01015505.1, read as the reverse complement.
AAGAAGTATACAACAGATCACTAAATGATGCTAGCAGGAATCAGGTTCAGAAGAACCTGGAGATGTTTCCTCAGGAAACAGACAGTTGTGCGATGTGGAATTACTTGGAAAAGATGATGTGGTGCAAAATACTTATGTAGGTTCACGGGGAGGTCAGGAAAGTCTGTTGAAAAGAAATCTGTTGAAGATTACTTCATCGACAAACCACAAGAGTTTCAGGAAACTCTTTGCTTGACCTTAAAGCAGGAATACGGTAGGAGAAAATTTGGGTGAAGAAACACATATGTTTATCCTGTGCTTACATGCCCCTAGGCAGTTGTTTATGGCCCATGGGTACTGAACAAGAAAATAGTAAGTCTTAGAAAAAAAATTGTTCTATGACTTCCCTAGCATATTTTTGTTCAATGCACAGTCTGAAGTCTGCAAGATTCCCTTGGCAGATTCATTCTGATTTTACCAATGCCAACAGAAACACAAAACTAACAGAGTTACTCTGAAGAGAATTACATTAAGCAATCTTCAGAAAAGAAATATCTGTGAAAAATGCTTTGAGTTCAGTGGTGGTGAATGGAAACTGCAATGTGCAGTAAATGTTCTTTACCACATCAGGATGAAACCCAAGTGTCAGACTGATTTTTGCAGGACTAGGTAAGTGTTCAGACACTGTAAGACACTAGTGGCCTATCCTAGATTGAGGATAATTGCTAATGCATTCAGTTTGCTCTGCTCTGCCCATTCCCCACTACTTCTCTTTCCCTTTTGCTTAGGTTAATGGATACATCATTGTGTGTTGGGAATGATGTGCTTTTTTTCAGATCACCTATTAAAAGCCACACTTTTTGTTACAGTTGTTGTTCCTTTTTCCACAAACCCACAGAAATAAGAACCAAGAAGAAAGTCCACCCAGAGCTACCTCTTTTAGTAGAGGGCTGCAGTCATCAGTAAGAAATGAAAGCATGTAGTTGAGGCAGGCATTTGTTTGAAAAATTTTCATTTCCCAGCTGGGGCCACCTCAGCCCCGGCACAGAAAGAATATATTGTTAAGTGCAAGGGCTTAATATATGAAAGAAATTTAGGATGGTAATAGCCTACTTTTGCAAAGAGTGGATGACTTCCAATTCTTAGCAACTGATTTTATGCCATGAAGAAGGTTCAGCACTTCCTGCAGTTTTTATTCCCTTACGTTCCCTGCCATGAGACCTGCTGGTGTAGCCCACCACTCCTTCTTGGATTGTGTGCTGCGGCTGCAGGCAGCAGCATGTGGCCTGGTGCTCTCCTCAGCTGGAGGAGGGAAGTGGCCCAAGGGTGCATTCAGGAACAGCTCTGGGAGCCAGAAGGACAGCCCTGACCCCGGTGCAAAAGTCCACGGGAGACATTAGGCATCAGTGCTCATGCTGGAGTCTCTCTGGATTTGCTCAGCATGTTTCAGCCACTCATCTACCATCTGCAAATCTACAGGGGTACTGAAAAGAGGTGTGCTTTCATGGAGAAAAGCAAAGCACTACAGAGGTCATGACTGGAAAGGCCTGCGTCATGGAGATGGACATTTCCTGGCACAGAGATGGGTATTCAGCAAACAGCACACTGCATGACCACAAACCTTTCACCTTCTCCAAAGTTTCTAGTGAGTTTCAGTTTTTTAACTTCACTTCAACTTTAATTTAGCAATAACACCTATCAGTCATGAATAATCAGCACAATCAAACCTATTGTCTGCAAATATTCTTATGTGCCATCCAGTCCCATGAGGGTCTGAGAAGATAAATAATTCTTTCAGATCAAATTGCCAGTTTAAATGCATTATAGAGTACAAGCATTTATATAAAAGAAGCCTCACATTAGTAAGTGAGAATTTAATTATCTAAGTTTTATGCCTGTGCTAAAAGTGCCTGCAAACAGTAAGAGTAGAAAGTTTTATTTTTAACTGGTTTTGATTATTGAATCATTATGGACAATGCAAGCCTTGAAGTATTAATGGGAAAGAAGGAGACCTAAGAAATCTGAAAGTTGATCACTTGGATATTCAAATTCATCAGAAACAGTTTCCAGATTTTTAGTTCTAGATAGTAAAATTTTAGTGTCTCCACAGCTTCAGAATCTTTTTAGTGGGCTAGATTTTTTGCAGTATTTTTCTAAGGTTTACAAGAAAGCTTTACAGTCACTCTGACAAAGGTGAAAGCTGGTTTTTGTTTGAACTCATGGTCTTATAAAGTTAAACCACAAAGTTTCTATGTGCCAAAGCAGAATGTATCTTCCCCGAGAACATGGGATTAAGAAAATAGTAATGATTTCCTGGGCTTTTACTCTTAGCCTATTGGCATATGCTTTTATTTTAAACTTTCTTGGCCAAGCTTCTTAATTATAAGGATTCAGGTCACTTTACACTGCTCACACAGTGTAGGGAGTTTGTTAAATAATATTTTTTTAATATAAAATAAATTTTTAATATGTATTTGTTAAATAATCATGTTAAATAATAAATAATTTATTTACCTACCTGAGCAGATCCAGGTCTTACAGCAAGTCCCTTGCCTAAGTTCCTGGCAATGTAATGAACTAACGCCTTCATCATAGAGTTTTACTCCTTATTCGCCTGGGTATTCAGTTAGTTTCTTTTAAGAATGTAAAATTATGCTTATCCATAATCTGAAATTTGTTGTACTTAGAGCAATACTACCAAAGCAGGGCTATGAAGACTATTTGTACAGCAAATAGGCTCAGAAGAGAACAGACAGTGCCCAAAACCAGGCATACCAAAGGAAGACTTTCCATTCCTTAAAAATTTGTCACAAATATTAATATGGGCATCAGACTTAAAAATAGAAGCAGGTAAACCAGATTACTAAATATCTTCTCAGTCTTGTCAAACTTGCTTCAGCCCTAATATTTCTTCCATTAATAATCCAAAGCTTCAAAACAAAATTTCAAAGCAAAGTTTCAGAATACGTCATCAATCTTTATTTGTGTTTGTTAAGATACCAAAATCAAATGGCAGAAAGCATCTTTTATCTTGTCAATGTCTAAAATTGGATTTTGGAACTAAATGCACTTTCCATATTTGCAAACTTATGAAACAATGGCTGAAAACAAGTGTCTGATCCATAATACGGTTCATTTACTTTAGCATGCTTCATTAATTTCCCAAAGAATTTTCAAAACTGGATGTCTAAACCTACTTCTCTTTTAATACTATTATTCCTTTCCCATTAAAAGCTAAAATCCACAAGGTTGAAGCAGTCCTTTTATCTACTGACTCCTGTTCAGTATTTAGGCCAACTATTCAAGCTTTCCTCCTTTTGTTATCAACAGGTCCCTTTCCATCTTCCTTTGGGCTGATTCTCAATCAGTTAAGACAGAGGGTGCCTTCAGGAGCTTTCCACCATTATCCCTGAAATGTTAGGATCTCTTTTACTGTTACTCTTCTAGATTTTATTTCCTTGGATGCTTGTATTATAAATAATTTCTTTCTCTTTTTTTTCCCCTCCAATTCTTCCCAGTATTTCAATAAACCTCAGGTTTTAAAACCCTGACCCCTAGCAATAACTCATTATTAACATATGAGGGCTAGAATTGTTATGGCTCAAACTAAGTTTTAGTGAGTAGCTTTTTATTTAAGGACTGGCATCCAGAGACTCCCACTGACTTCACTGGAGCTCCATTTTGGATAGATAGCAGCTTGTGAGAAGGCACAAAATGAGCACAGCAGAATAAAACCAAGAGATGGAGGCAGGGAGGAAACAGCAGAAAGAGAAAGAGGGAGTGGGAAAAAGTTCATATTTGGTGCAGCACCTAATTTTTCTGAATAGAGATTAAACCTAGAAATCTCAATACTCTCTTTTTTTCTAGTGTCAAACAAATTACTTTGACAATTGAAACCTGATGAGAAAATGTGTTTTTCTACTCTCGTGTTTACAGTGTATCAGACTACAAGAGTGACCATTTAGATCAAGAGGTAAAACCAGTGGGAGGGCATTCCCTCTGGGGGCCATGTGGGATCCCCCTGGTAGGAGATGGGTCAGAGTTTCATGCTGCAGGACTGACTCCCCACTGCCACCCAGCACTGTGCTTGATTGCATTGTCCCCTCATCCCTGTGGAGAACAACAACAAGGTTTGCAGTGGAAATCATGCCATAGGCATTGTCCATGACCTCATCAAATGCAATTAATTTCTTAATAAAACCCATAAACAAAGGTACAGATGACATACGATACATTATCCAATATATACTTTTAGTTTATCACAATCTAAACAGGATTATTAACAAAGGGCGAAGACACATCAGTAAAAAGGAGATGATGTATTTGGGTAATAAAGAATAAAGTCTACTGTAAGACTGCACCCAGCAAACAGAATGAGACAGGACTGAAATGCATTTGAGAATGGGAGAGATGAAACCTCAGATTTGCAGCTAAATTATTCAGATTTTAAACCACACTTGTTTCTCAGTTTCTTTTTTTTTATTGTTTCTCTATATTATCATACACAGCAGTTATCTTATTCATAAAAGCTGGTGGTTTACTTGCTGTCTTTACCAAAAAAGTGAAATACAAGTTAGTATCTTGTTTTAGATTTCAGTGCTTTGCCTGTGCTCCTTACAAATTTCTCTAGTGATGCTGAAGGCTCACTGTGCCCCGGGAAGAAATGCAGAATGCCAACTAATGAAGAGGATAACCATCAGAAAAGATGAGCTGAGAGAAACAACTACCACCTGACAAGGCAGGGAGCACATAATGAATGCCCTGACCAAACGCACACGTACCTAATCTGTTGGAGGGGTTCCTTTTGAAGAGGGCTCGCAGCAGGCTCTGGGCTTCTATGCTCAAGAACTGCGGCATTCCCAGCTTGGCTCTGAAAGAACACAACACTTGAAAAGAAAATAGATTTTTCAAACTTTTTTTCCATCCCACTTTGGCTGAAACAGTGGAATTGTAGTAGTCAGGATGGGCAGGCACATGAAATCAGTGACCAAAGGCTACCTAAGCATAGAGCAATACAGAGAACCTGATCTTATTCTACTGAATTTAAGGAAGGTTTTACCACTGACTTTGCTAGAGGCAGAGCAGATCTAATGAATCTCATAAAACTTTTGCAACCTATGACCAAAATAGGTCATTTTCCTACAGAATTTTTTCACTTTTTTAGTTTGCTGGAATAAATTTGGAAATCAAGAGGAATTTAAACAGTCAAACTTAATGAAAAAAGGCATACTAATCTGCATACTGGTTAAAGAGAATAAAACTTTTCTCTTGACCATTCACCACTACATAAAAAAAATGCAGTACTGAGAAAAGCTAAACTTCAAATACTTTTGTCTGCATTTAACGGTAAATGAATGGTACATTGCAAAGGAAAAGATCTGAAACTTGGCAACAACAAAATATAAGATGTCCTGCAGAAATGTGACTTTCCCGCATTTTGTGGATACTGACATTATCACAAGAAGTAAGATAAATTTCTTTTGTAAGGCCCTCTCACTAATTCACTTCCTACTATTTATTCTGAAGGCAATTTTAGAGTTAAACGCAGGCATCAGCTATGTGTGCCTTACTAAATTCACGCCTTTGGAAAGTTCATTCTGCACATTATTATTATCTGCCCTTCACACACTTGGGCCCTATGGAGTCTCCAGAGGGTGGAGTTAACTCACTGTTAGAAGAATGAAAGCAGTTTTGATACTCACTTGAGAATGAGTGCCATTGTCTCCTTTCTGTCTTTTCCCTGGAAGGGTAATGATCCCGTCAGCATCTCAAACTGTGGAGTAGCAACAAAATGGTAAATCAAATGTGCATTGGGATGGTCTGCACGGCTGAAAGACACCACATCCATCTTCTATTTCCAACACAACTGAAAACTTGAGGAAAAGAAATGTGCTTCATTTCTTCATTTAATTTCCAACAAGCTGTGCTTCAGAAAAAAATGGCACAGGAAGTCTGGATGACTGTTCCATTCCAGAGACGTGTTACAAACTGTTCACATTGATATTTGCTGTGAAGTTTTGGTATGCTTTGGAAGAAGTGCCATACCTACTGTTTCCTCCAGCACCTGTTTTATGACCAAGGCTGGAAATGAGGTGTTTGGCTGGAGGGACCCTTAGCCTGAACGGGTATGGCTGTTCTTAGGTGTTTTGCACGGACTACCATGCAAGGAAAATGGATTCAACAACGCCACTCCGTGTCTTTTCAGGTTGAGTCAAACTACCTTTTTGATTGCATATTTGCACCACTTAGAGATGCCTCTACTACATTTTGCAGGAGAAACAAGCCTAAACCCCACATTCTCAAGGCTTTTGAGTGTGCTTTTTCTCCTGCTTTGGTTCCTCTGGCTGTACTCAGTGATGAATCTCACAAGCGTCACATTTAACTGAACCCAAATCTCAAAGCAAATTCAACAATCATCATCAATTATTTGCCTAACTCATGTGTTGAAACATCAATCAGTTGTAGTTCCTTTGAGACAGATTAGTGCTTTCAGTAAATTTGACAGGAATTTCACATCTGTAAGAAGGAAAAAAACCCAGCAAAACCCCAGCCAAAGAAGCTTGCCTAACTTGGATTCAATACTAGGTCTTTCACACAGCTCTCGCCATGGTGTTTTATGGAGTGGGAGTTGCTTTCTCCGACTAAGGGAGGCAGAAGGCTGTGCATCACCAAATATAAAGACACCAAGAACAGCTTGGACACAGAGAACAGCGTCCACTGAGGGTAAGGTGAACTGTTACTTGTTTATGTCTGTCACTCAGGCTTTGGATCTCTTCTACTATAACAATCTAATTAATTAGATTAATGAATCAATCTAATGATTAATACTCATTTCTATAATTAAATACCTGTTAAGGCAGGAAAGACTCTTCAAGCCTTATGTAGTTTTTGTACCTTATCCTACAAGAAACCACAGTGCTCCCAGAAAGCTTTGTGCTAAGAAGGATCCTTTCATGTGGCTGCCCCACAGCCTGACTCTTCCTTTTGCCCAGATTAAATATAGCTATACCACAAGAAAAATACAGAAAACAGAAGAAAATTAATGGTGAAACTGCTATGCTAATTTTGGGAGAAGAGCAGAGGAGATGTTTAGAAGCCAGGTAACTAATTGAATATAGCAAATTGAAGGATTAATCTTCATTAGTAACAAATTACCTCAAGGCACCAGAAACCATAGTAAAAACAGAAAAAACCCCCACACTTTAAAAAAATGTATATGGCTGACAAATATAAATAAAATTTGGAAAAAACAAATGTATTAACTTCTGCTTGGATTAAGAGAGGCAAGAAAAGAGCTGCCTGGTAGAGCTGGAGGAAAGCAGCTTGTCTTCTACAAAGAAACATAATGGGGGAGAATTTTTAAACCTGCACAGATGACACTGGAGCTTAAATACCATTTTCAAAGTAATTCTGACCTATTAGAGCCTTAGTCCTGATAAAAGTGTTCAGATATACTGGGACTGAGGGGTAGAGAACGTTGCTTCCCAGGGCAGCAGCAGAAATGGTACAGATTGTACCAAATCCTCCTCATGATTTCTAGAGCGTTCGTGCTCACTGTAAGTACCTAATGTTCACTTACACTTGCTCATGTTACTTTGTTGTTATAATAAATCTAATCTAGCGGCACCACAGTGGCTGCTACATCTCATTTATACTGGCATAAATGGGCTTGACACTGCTGATGCAGATGATACAGATACAAGCAACTGCTTGGTCAGTGAGTACGTGGGAAGGGACTCTAGTTCCCACCCACTCCAATATCCCAGGAGTATCTGCAAATGCACCGTGGCTGCAAGGGACGGAAACCAGAAGTAAGGAATTTGGAAGAAATTTAAGTTGCAGGAGGAAGGAGAGAGTATGACTGTCCTGGAGGCTGCAGGGAATATTTACTGTGCTGCTGTAATGGCCAGCACTTTGTTACCACGTCTCCAATTGCACAGGCCTAATGTTGAGATTAATTCAGGTTCAGAAGAAATGCACTTAACATCAATATTTAAAGTGAAAGGCAGCTACGTAAGTTAAGTGTACCAGAGCTTTTTATTTCAATGAACTTAGCTAAGCAGCATCTGGAAGAAAGCATTAGTTTCTCAATTACAGTCCTGACTAAATGTGTTGATGGTTAAAAATGAAAGAACAAGACTGAAAAAAATATTGAAATAGTTCATCTCATCAGTTAAAGCTATCACTTCACTGCACAACCACCTGTCTTCCTGCTTACTTTTTCAAAAAAATCAAAAATCTTGCTAAACCTGAACATGAAAACAGAAGTGAGAACATGCTGCTTACACTCTCGCACATAAATGCAGAGCTGTATGGGTCACAGCAGGCTGACAAGAAGCTGAGCCTAGGGGTGAATGAACTCTGCAGTATTTTTGTCTATTAAAGCAGTCCCTATAGTTTTTCTGGGAGACTCAGGTTTTTTTCTCCCCACTTCCCCATCTGTATAAACCATCTGTTTGCTCCTTCCTTCCCACTGATTCACTTCCTGGGTGTTTTGGAGGGCAATATTCTGTTAAGATAGCACTTTAGAAGGCTGCACCTCCCTCCAAATTTGACTTCCTTTCTATACCTAAGAAAATGCAAGAAAGCCAAATATTCTTTGTTCCAGTTCAGCTGCCTATTAAGAGAACCACAGAATTGGGTTTAATGGGAAGAGGCCTCTGGAGTCACACAGTCCAAACCCTGCTGAGGTCTCAATATACTGTGCAGCGCTTCCTTTCTCTAGTTTTCAGGGCGGTCTCCAATTTCAGTAGGTAAAACATGAGCACTTCCCAGAAGATATGCATGTGGGAAGACCTTGGAAAAGAGTGCTGCATTTCCTGAGGAAATGGATTCAAGAAGTGACCCTGGAAGGTCACTGGGGAAGATAACGAATGAGAAAAAATCCTCAGCCTAGGTAACTGCCACATGAATCTTCCTAATAGATGGAACGAGAGCAGGCTGTGCAAACTACTTTAGCCCAAGTCTGCTGAGGTATTGTGAGCATAGGATAAAACTCAGAGCTACAAAGAAACTTGATACTATGCAGTTTTCGGAAGCAGAGAGAGACACTCTTGTCAGAATGGCCAGATTCTCCTCTCAACACTTCCAGTAATTTTTCAGGTATCTGAGAGCTGTTCAAGCACTCCGTTTAATAATTTGCAAAATGGATTAAATACTTTTCATTATTATCTGAGTATGATACATAATGAGTTAGTGCTTGCAAAGGGTTGAATCCCTTAACATAGTGGCAAGCATAAACATTCAAAATAATGTTCATGAAGACCATCTCTTGCACTGGGAATAAAACAAGTGTTATAATGGGATTTTATAAAAAAGATGGTAATGCTTTGATGTCTTGTATTGATTTTTCCAATGCCACTGTACAGTTACTACAAAATTAGTACAGAGCTGAATACTTTGGATACCAAAGGGACATTTTTTTTTCTTGTGAAGACTTCACTACTTGCTGTCATATATGAACACATTTCTTCTTGTTTGGGACTGCCTACTGAGTCCTCACAGCCACTTCTCTAATTATATTCCCCTCCCTGCTCACATGACTCTCAAAGGTGTACAGTGTTTTTTTCCTGAACTGAAAGAGATCCAATTACCATAAGGTCTGTGACCCTGTAAATCAGCTGGTAGGATGAACTACAAAAGCACTGCTTTGTGAGGCCTTCCAAGAGATTTGTACATGTTAGATCATGCAGCCTAGCCTATCTGGGCTACAGAGATGGCAGTGTGGGCATCAAGACTCTTGCAGCACAGCTGAAAAGGTATTAGTTACATATCCAACTTTTAACAATTTAGGGCAAACACGTGTTCATGAAGATCTCTTGATGCAAAGCTTTTGCAGAGTATATCCTATCAAAAATCTCCAATGCAGTAAGATACAGAAAGGCAGAAAATGAAAGCTGTCTGGTCATGATAAACCACCTAAATTCACCAGCACAAATTATAGTTGGGTTTCAGCAGCCATCACCACATATTTAATGAGAAGCAGAGGCTGTCTCCTGGAATGCTGGAAAGGGTGAATTTCAAGATTTGTATAACTACACCTGTTGACATGCAGTAAGCTACCATAAAACAATTCAAATAAACTGAGCAGCAAACAAACAGAGCAGGTAACAGCTTCAATTGCGTGGCCTGTGTCAAAGACCTAGCTGGTAGTAAATGAAGTTTTACTGTTGCTGACAGTAAAACTCCTGGTGAATAATAATTCATGAAATAATTAATAATATAATTAATAAATAAGATCAGAATTTTCTTTATTTTCAGACAAGTTTGTTTGGCTATTAATAATCACAACATGCCACATTTAAGGAGTCTGCAAGGACCACTCAGTTTGATTCCAGCCTGTGCCCTGGTCAATGCAGGTTGGCAATAAGCTGCCAGCACAACCCAACCCTTCATACTGAAGCATGAATCCCCTTTCACAGAACAGAACAGACATGTGAGCGTTTGGTTGCTCTGATGATGAGGAGGATACAGGCCATGTTATAACTATCTGCCTAATATGTTCCCTTTTTTGATAAGAATTTTAGATATGAAAATTACACTATCACATACACTTCTTTTGAATCTATGCATATTTCATCAACGGGTATATTTTCTTTGTCCATTTTACATCACACTGCAAAGTATTTAGGGAGAAATGCTAATAAATCATTTGAATACCACTTAATCATCTTCAGTTTTTCAGACAGACAGAAAGACAGCTTTCCTAATAGAACTTACAAGTGACAGAACAAGGAAAACAAGGAGAAAAGAGCAGAGTGAAAGACAGCATCAGAAAATCCTCCCACACATTTAATGTGCGGAAATATACATTTTTCTGCCCCAACCAGTTAAATGTTGAAAAGCGAAAAAGGTTGAACTGATTGACATATTTTTCTCTAAGATGTCTGGTAACACTTAAAGGCTTAAAGCATTAGCTTGGAGTTTAAAGAGTTTTACTTTCTTTAATTCATCTCCTTTTATAGGGATTCTTATATTTTCTAATACTAATATGCTGAATCCTTAGGGGAGGGTTGAAAAGAGCAATGGGAAAAAAAAAGAAAAAAGCCTAGCATAACCCAGGAAGGAAGTAGTCTGGTTTATTAAGAGGTTATTAGCTGGTGAAAGAAAAACAATCTATACATCAAATGCACCATTATGTAATGGGAGACAGAGAAGACACAGCTACCCTCCAAAACTAAATATATAATAAAAAAGTTAAAGATAGATTTATGCTATGAGACATAACCTATTGATTTTCATGAATAAACGTATATGGTTCAGAAGTGCTGATCATCCATAAATGGATTTGTGGCCACAGGGGATAAGGATGTTCCGCTCCTTTTATAATTCAGGCAATAAATTACAATATTTATGTAGATTAACTACTGCCAACCTGTGAGATCAGTGATACAGGCCCTCCCCCACCCAAATTGTCACTGTTTTTCACATTGTTTCCTATGCTTCCTCTCGTGGCACTGGTCATCTGCTTTGGGTAAACAAAATTTAAATATATTCTATGGATTTTGGTATGTAGTATAATACAGAGCTACCAAAAATAGCCTCTATGCCACAGGAAGTGGTTCTGTATTAGAAGAGCACTTTGCTAATTTCTGCTTCTGCCCAGGCTCTGCAGGGAAGCTGTGACAACCACGGTGAGGTGCCCTGTGAGCCACAGCTGCCTGGTGGTGGCCATGCCCTGAGCACAGGGTAGACCTGCAGCCTGCACACTGCAGGAGAGAGCAGCACCACCTCCGTTACCCAAACAACTCCCCGTGAGAGAAGCAGGTGCCTGGTGTCTGAGCTCAAGGGACAGCACTATGCTTGATAAAACAATGCTGCTAATACCTGCTTCCAAAAACTTACAGTGTTCATACAGCTTTTAAAAGAATCACAGTGTCACAAATCAACTTCTTCATCTTCATCTATGTCAGCAACAATAGCACACAGACTGAAGAGGCTGGAGGGGTGCAGGTTAGCATCTGAACACGTAATTTTAGAAGGCTGGCTTAAGGAGAGTCCAGTACCTCTCTGAAAAACCTCCATGATACTGCAATTTTTATCTGAGGGATCTGATCTCCCCTACAGCCACCCCTCCAACAAAGAAGCACAATTTTTGCATTACCATGAGCACGCCAAAGGACCACCAGTCGGCACTCTGCGTGTGCCCTCGCCGGTTGACCACCTCTGGGGCCATGTACTCTATTGTCCCGCAGAATGAGTACGCTCTCTTGTCATGGTCGATGGCTTCTTTACTCAGACCAAAATCTACATAAATTGAAGCAAGAAAGACTTGTCAGGTCTCTAAAAATTATTATTTATGCTTTTGCTCACTTAAATTGTTTGAACAGAACACACCAACCAGCTGGAGGAGCGCCCTTCTGTCCACGTGCAGAAAGAGGCCACAGACGTGTGTGTGCTGGAGTCCTGCCTATGTGGAGTGCCTGGTTGGCACTTGTAATACGCCCTGAAAGTAGGCATATCATTTTCTCTGTTCAGAACGAGGTTTTGGCCCAAGGCAGAAGGGAGTTTAAATAAGCAGAAATATACAGTTCAGGTTTGGTGGAGGCAATGCTAGTGAGGATTCTTGTGCAGCTAACCAAAATATTAGGAATAATAATCCCAGATTACACCAGTGAAAAGATTGGCTACACAGCGCCTCTAGAGTGGCAAAGGGATGTCTCTCCAGCCATCCTCTGCCTGGATTAAATAGTCATATTGAAAGCCTCCTTCCATCCACAGTGGTAGGCAGCCAAACCTGCCTGCTTCACGCCAGTCAAGAGCACAATTTTACCAAGAAAATGCTATGTTCTTGATGTGCTCTGCAGCACGAGGGTTTGACAAATCGACAGAGAAGCTCAACATTCAAACACTTCTGGCTTCTAGTTTTTGTAAGCAAACTCCTTCCAAACAAAGACCAGGATGCATGGAACACACTGTAGAAAAAAAAAATCAGCTTATAGATATGAAGTTTTCTGTTCCTCACATACCTGTTATCTTAATGTGACCCTCTTCATCAAGAAGAATGCTACAAAGCAAAAAAGGAACATGAATTCATTAGCCAGGCACAGTGTGCAGTTAAAAAAATATGAATAAAAATACTGAAGTCAGGTAAGGAGATATGCAGGATTCAAATACTTATGTAAACAAAACCTTAGTGGATTCTATGGCTCCAGAAAGAAAAATGAACCCCAAAGGTTTGTCTAATCTCATGTCTGAAGCATGCACAGCCTGAGGCAGTTCCATGAGGAGCCTCCTCCTTGCTCCATAGGATGTTTAAGGTGGGCATGCAAACAGAGCTCAGAAAGAGCAGGGTGTTCAAAGCCAATAGCTGCAGATACGTGCTTCCAGCTGGAGTAGGAGCTACAGGTTTCCTGTTCTTGTCATAATAAAGGGAAATCACACAAATAATCAGAGCTTGGACTCACTGGACTTAAAATTAAGTCCAAAGGTTCATGCTGAAGTAATAAAAGGCATCACAGAGCACAGTGACTAGTCACAGCCTAACTGCATGGATCTCAGCCTCTGCTTATTTTTTCTGTCCAGAGCACAGACGAAAATTCAGCCTGGAAGCCAAATTCAAGTGTTCTCACATTTGCCACCCGCCAACATATTTTTTCCTCACAAAAGCACTCCAACATTTCTGTAGCTCACAAAAAGCAGTGCTAGTTTTTGTGGAAAAAAGAGGGAACATTGAATTTGAAAAATAATTATTTTGGTAAATAAAAACTGTCATCGTAGTGAAGGTGGTCTTCAGTCCTAGTTTGACTTAGTATATTTCTCTTTTCAAAATGATCTAGAATGGTGCCAGCTGTTTTTATATTTCTCTTCTCTTAGAGAATCACTTTAATTATTCAGGAAGAAAATAGGACAGAAGTGAACCAAATATAATGGGCTATACTTTTGTGAAAAGTTGTGTCTAAACTGAAACATAATTGAAAAAATATGCTCTTCTGTCATTAATTTATGTGTTTAGAAAAAGCTGTTGTGCAACTCATCAAAGGCCAGCAACTAAGTCAGTACTATGCATCCAATAATTAAAGGCTTTTCTTCTTGATAAAAGCATCTTACCTTTATTCTTTCTCCACAGTTCTCTTGAACACATAATTTTCAAGTACTAGTCTGTAACAGGCAAGTTTAAATGTATTTTTGTGACTGCAACCCCTAAACCTGTGCTTCAGAAAAGAACAGATCAAACACCTGGCAGTGTGGAAGTGAGCATGAATGTATGAACTCCCCAGACCTGGATCTGGAAAAATAGCAAGGGAGAATACATCTCACAGAAATCACCCAAAAATTTCCTCTACACCCAGGAAGCCCCTGTGAATAATAATGCAATTCAAAGGTTGTGGAAATTTCCTCAGAACCACTGATTTTATATTTAATAGACTTTAAATTTCATAATTTCCTATTGAAAAGCCATGCTGCTTCTGTATGTACACAAGGTATGTTTCCCATACCTTTGCCCTGATTAGAGGGTTCAGATCTTACCCTCATTAAAGGGATGGAGGCAACACTGACACAGCTTTCAGACTGATAATACTGCCTGAGGTTGAGTCAGAAACACACAGAAACTCTTTCTCACACTGAATGTTTGAATGAGCAGCAAAATTAATAGATCCTGGCTTCCAATGGATGTGTATCCTGTATCCCCTAAAACGTGATCTACATTTCCCTCCTCCATCTCATGTTCCCTAACCACCCTTCTAGCATGCCCTCAGCTGCTGGCAGCTTCCTCTGTGGCTCCTGGCAGCACCCTCTGGACATCTGGGTGCTTCCACATTTGCCATCTGGCAGCACAAATAATGCTACAGTTACTAACTGAAGATTGTATTTCATGTAAAAAGAAAACAATATGCTAATAGTGAGAAGAAAAAAAAAAGGCAACTGTTGCACTGAATTATTTTAGAGTGAAATTAAGAAGAAAAGAACGAAGTACCTGCTTCTAAGAATGCAAATTACAACAACAGACAAATAGTTGTGACTGTAGAAGCAAACTTATTATCTGATCGTACTCTGTACTTTTTATCTTTATCACTTTACATTTTCTTTTTATCCTACAATGTCCATAGTAGAATTTCTATTGTGACAATCACAATTACTTTAGCTATAGTTTACAGGATACACTACTTTGAAATAAGATAGGATTATTCTGTGGAAGGGAAAAAAGAAGCAGAAGTTCTTAATATGATTCAGGCTTGAGAATAATCTTTCATCTAAATTAATGTTTTGAAAATATAAAAACCATAAAAAGTAGACTACTTTTAAATGCTAAAGTAGGTTATAATCCCACTGAGTGATAACCTTCAGCTAGGATTTTTTTTCATTTTATTTGTTCAGTCTAAGGCTTGAATGTTTTTACAGGATACTGTCATTGTCAACCTTCTCTTCAAAGCAGTAATAACAGTTATTAGGTGAAAAATATGCCAACACCATAAATAAGTGAACCACACATAGGCCTGGAACAAAAAAATGCCACAAAATAAGGGTGTCTCTTAGAGAAGAGGAGACTGAGGGGAGACCTCATTGCAGTCTACAGCTTTCTGAAGACAGGAACAGGAGGGGCTGCACTGACCTCTTCTCTGTGGTGACCGGTGATGGGCCCGAGGTATATGTTGGATATTAGGAAAAGTTCTTCATCCAGAGGTTGGTTTAGCACTGTAACAGGTTCCCCAGGGAAGCAGTCACAGCACCAGCCAGCCAGAGCTCAAGAAGTGTTTGGATAATGGTCTCAGACAGACGGTGGGACCCTTGGGGTTGTCTTGGGGATATTCTGTTATTCTATGGCTGAACATTTTTGCATCAGGATCATCCCACAAACATTCCAACTGCTGTCACTGACCTCAGTTTAAAAGTATGCCTTGAGAAAATAGAGGCTGGAAATCTCCATGCTAGAGGCTGGAGCTAAATTAGTCGCAGAGGAATGATGTATTCTGAGTTACAGGAGAAGCCTCATAGTAGAGCTAGGACTGCAAACTCCATATCAACTTTTCTGCTGCAACTTCATCACAGGGATAAAAAGCTTTCCTTATGGGCTGTTGGCATTGTTTTATATCATGTCTTAAATTGAGGCCTGAAAAATTCTTTCTCATTTCTCTCTTTCTTTATTTTTGGTTTTTAGACATGTCTTTTGGGCTTCACTTTGAGCTCCAACATTCCCAAATCAATGTGAAGTTCTGCCAAATCTAATATAGCTGGAACTCTGGGGTTGGTTTGTTTAGTTTGGTTTTTTTGGGGTGTTTTTTGGGTGATCTAAGTTTCTTTCTAAGTGAGAGCAGTTTTGCAGAAGATTCAACCCACACTTTATGTTTTTCAGAAACTGTAGCCAAATTTTCAGGTCGGAAATAAAACCTGAGACTTTATGAAGAGTGTTTTATTTCACTGCACATTTTGTTATGAAAGTACCAGATGAAGTAGTCAAATATCTACTAAAGAGATGAAGCTTGTGACAAATTGTCAGTGTTTTGTGACATTTCAGTGTTTCCATGACCCCATACCTATCTCACATGACCCCATGCTATCTCACCCTGCTGAATACAAATTCCTCTCTGCTGTAGCTTCGTTGACAACATGAAGTCAAAAAGGGACTGTGAACATCAATGGAAGCTTTCCACCATAGCCCTTCGTCTTTTACTGATTCTCAGATCTCCCCTCTCTACACAGGGCAGTTACATTCATAAACCAATTGTCATGGTTTGCAACATGTTGCATTAAAAAGGTGCTGTTTGTGGTTTTTAGAGTATAGTTCAACATATCAGATGTTGTTACATGAGCTGTTATATGAACTGTCCCTTGCATACACAACTGAGGGCCTTAATACCACTCCTTGTGAACCCAAGCCTCTATGCCAGCACTCAAGGTGCATCTACGTTCCTGAAAACAGAAATAGTAAAGATAAATAATAGTATTAGTCTGTCCATTTGCAGATGGTAGAGTTTTTTCTAAGTCACTCATACCCTTAAATCACGGCATAAGAAATAACATACGCATCATATACCGCTTTATAAGTTGCCATTTCTCTATTTTGGTATATTTACCATATTTAATAGCTTGATTGTGCAGTTCTTAAGTAAAATCGTGCCTCACCATGTAAGGAACTCAGTGGCTCTCAGTGTGACTGAACAATACCTCGTCCCACGAGGGATCGTGAAATTACCGAGACAACTCAAGGAGAAGAATTTGTCTGCAACAATTCAAGAGAAGTATCTGCTTGTTCTAAACAAGACTTTAACCAGAAAGCTCAATTACTTGTCTTTTTGAACTATACAGATGACTTGAGAACAACTCCCAGATGCACTTGAAATTAACTCATAGCTTTGAATTGTTAACATTAATTTTTGCTCAGGGAATCTTAAAAAAACAAAGCTGAACCTTAAATTTTAATGTACTGAGGGTTCTTCCTAGTGGTTTGAACAGTACTATTTTCTAACTTTTTTTTTTTAACATAAACAATTCTAATGAGCTTTATTTTAGCATATTTACAGAGCTGGCACGCAAATTAAAACCTATCAGCAATTACTTTTGGGAACTTCTGAAGAACAGCAAAAACATTGAACAATGAAAGGTCAAATGCAATGTCTATCTTTAATAAAGGGAGGAGAGAGAGAGAGAATTGGGAAATTATAAGATAATTAATTTATCTCCAGTTCTGCAAATCTGACAGAGCAGACGTGGTGCTGTAATCATGCTGGCAATGTCTCTCCTGAAGATGTGTGTGTGTGATTCTGCACGTTGCACTTCAAAGGCAAGAGGAATCAAGAGAAATCAAAGAGGAGTAATGAGAATGATTGAACACCTATAAAGACTGACTAGTGAAAAAGAGTTCAATAGCTGGATTGTTTAGGGTACAGAAGAGGGTCTAAGGACAAGGATGTTCTCACTATCCCCTGAAGCTGCTGCTCAGAGCAGAACAAGCAAGTTGGGGCGTCTAGGAGGGCAGGCCAAGGAGCAGTGGCCTGCAGTGGCAGAAAAGAAATTTCAAACTAGCTATTAGGAGCAACATCCTAGATGAACAACTGGTGGAGCACTGCCAAGAGGCCTCCTGTGCGGACCATGGAATCTCCATCAGCTGTTTTAAGCCTAGGTTAGCAACACACCTGTAATGGTCTTGATAAATTTGATCAAGCCAGGGGGCAAGGGGAGGATGAGAACATCCTGGGATGGTCCTAATTTTATTTTATTGTATTATTTAGAAAGTTATTCTTTCCCAGATGTAACTCAAAAATGTAGCATTTTTTTCCCCTTGAGAATATATTTTTTATTTTGCTGTATCTATTTCTTTAATGTAAACCTAAAGTTCCAGTGAAATCATAGACTATCATACTCTGCTGTCCCAAGTGTGATTACACATAGGCTTTGCACTTATAGAGCTATTTTTAGAGGATATAGTTTACAATCAGAGGCCTTGCTTTATCTCCTGGTATGAACTTCTGAGTCATTTCATTTCCTATACAACAGTTATATTCATGTAAACTAATTTTATATTATGTCAATTGCATCCAAATGAAACTGTACTACAGTTAATCCATTTAACTGTACATCAAAGACCACAAACCATATATACAAAAGTTAGAAAATGCAAGAGTGAGGGCTGCCACCTTAACTTTACACAGTGATCTCACCATATAAAGGTCTTCAGTTAGGTGATGACACTTTTAATTTTCTTCCAGAGAAATCTTCTCTCAGTTGGCAGACTGGTAACACTCAGGGAGGGATTTTAGCAGAGCAGTACAGTGAAAGGGATGGCTGGTCTCAGTTCAGACAAAAATACAGAGAAAACTGGATTCCATCTGTACCTTTTCAACATGCTTCTATGTGACAATGACAAATCAGTGACACCTTCCTTCCTTAGATGAGCTCTAATTTCTCGATTCACTGATCCCTGATTTGAAGCACTGCAGCTTGGTCTGAAGAAATATAAAGTGCTCTCACTTGCAACTGGAGTCATTGAGAGATGTTTTTTGAGATGCTAAGTGACACTTCCTGCTGAGAACTCTGAAAAATCCAGTTCTCAGTATCTCAAATACAATGAACAGTTTTGACATACACTTAATTTTCTCCTTAGTTTCTAACTTCTTCTAAAGCAAAAAATTACAGCATGTGCCTATAAATGTAACAGCATTGTGACTTATATCTGAATATACAAGCTCATTTCTGGATACCTTCTAATAGCAGATTCATGTATCATCTCTTATCTCAAAAATCAGCCTCATCTAACATCAGAGAGAAAAGCAGTGTGCATGATTCATACTAATGCTCACTAAAATCAAATTTTAAAACTAAAAACCTGTAATTGGAGTTATTCTATTGTGTACATGTTTGTTGATGCTGAATGGATAAAACAGCAATTCAGAATGAAGCTGAAATCAAGGAGCTGCTGGCAGACGATGCAAGAGCCCATGGCTGTGACCACTGCCTACCTGCATTTCACACCAGGAACAAAATGGTACTTTCCTCCCTCCAGTTGTTCAATTTGCAGGATGACTTCCCATATTTGCCAAAGACTCTGGTTTCCAGTTTTGGTTGCATAAATGGGCAAGATTGGAGAATTTGGTCAACTGCAAAAATCCCTCTAGCCCAAAAGACTGAGAGCTCTTGTTATGTATAACTGTTGAATTCGCATACTACTACTGCTACTACTATTATTTTTCTAACCAAAACATAAAATTGAATTTAAAATTTAAATCACATAGAACTGTAATGGAAGCAAATAGTCTCCTCCCCCTCAACTTCTCACCTACAAAGTCCACATTCCATCACTTTTGGTCTCATGTTTTGTCCGTGAGAGTGAAAGCAACAACACTCCATTTTAAAGAAAGAGCTGCCTATTTTTCAATTTGATGTCACAGAAGGAAAATGCTGCTGTGACGTTAGACTTTGAAAGTGAAAGCAATTGCCAAACAGACTGCCCCCAGTGGTTATCTTTTATAAATGCTGGTGACCATTACATTAAAAAGGAGCTTTGAAATGTTGCAGCCTGATTTATTTGAGTCATCACAGCAGATGCCAGCAAAGCACCAGGCAAAGGGCATGGAATAAAAACAGTATCATGTCACTCCTAGTGATAGCACTGAGGGTGTCATTTGCTCTACTGATGTATTGCAAATAAAAAAGAGAAAGGAAAATTAGGACCACATTACAAGTGAAAAATAGCTGCAAATATAGGTGAGAACAAATATTTTGGAAAATATTTTGCACAGTTAATACAAGTGTTTTAACAATCCTGATTATCATGTCTCTCATGAGTTAACAGGCACATGAGTTTTCAGACATGCTCATTTACTTTAATTAATGGCTACAGTAAAACTGAACGGTGCCACAACATACTCTGTATTGGCTGGAAGTGGAGTTGCATTGAGTGGTTTACACTGCATCAAGGGGAAGGCCAGATTAAACGCTGTAAAGAGAGATCAGTGCCAGTGAAGTTCAAGGCACAGGGATCTGAATTCTTTACTGAAATCATTCACAAAACTGAAGGCCAGGCACACAGAGGCCACATCATACTGGAGCACAGCCAAAATATTTGGCTTCACACTAAAATGGTATGATAGGAAAACCCTACTGCTCTTAGTGAAGGTCTCGTGTAGAGTCTCACAAACAAGAAGGAAGGCAGAGCCCCTGGCACCTTCTCATTCAGTAGCGTGACAAGGAGCAGAAGCAACCTGAAAGTTCATATATTTATGTTTCACTTCACTTTTGCTTGTTAACTTACTTTTCTGGTTTTAGATCCCTGTAAATAATTCCAAGACCATGGAGGTGGTCTAATGCCAAGGCCAGCTCAGCTAAGTAGAACTTGACATCCTCTTCTGTAAACATCACCTAGAGAGAAGGAAGAGAAGACCACATCCATTTACTGGACAGCGGAGGGCTGGCTTGCCTTAAACAGACACAGGGAAGGAATTGTCTAACCTGGGAATGCTGGAAGGACCATCATATCAGGTTTAATTCGCCATAATTTGTCTGAACTGACATTAACAATTCTTACTGGATTCTCCTTATAAAACAAAACTTGATCTGTTTAGTACCTCTGTTCCTTAAAATACACTGCTCTCATTCATTTGTTTGATCTGTTTAGATGACATTATGTCACAAAAATAGGAATAAATTATAACTCCTTAGCCTTTGGAAATAAACAGCAAAATTAAACACATTCAGTGCAGCCCATACTGCTTTCATAGCCCTTAACTTGCTAAAATCTTGGCATTTGGTTACCAAATTCCCATGAAATGGAAACCCTTTATGGGAAGTGAAATACTTCCAAATCTGAGCCAAATACACAGAATGAAGAGACTCAGAGATTAATTTAAAACCTCATGCCTTCAAGGAATCTCAGTGCAGATGCCCTAAGCAGTGATGTGTTGTTTAACATCCAAGGCCTGATGAGGTGCCAGCTGAAGACACTTTTTTCTGTAGATGATATGGATACTGCTAACACTGAAAGCTGTGTGAGAAGAAACTTCTGTAATCAAAAAACCAATAAGCTCTGAAAAACTCAGATGGCAGGAAACTCCTTTGGTTCTACTTCCATTATATCTCAGATGTTCTCTTTAATTAAATTTCAGTATGCACAGAGATAATAATGCAGAAAAAGAAGCTGATATATTGGATACACAAGTGTGAATATTATGCATGACAGAAGTAAAATGAGTCAGCTCAATACAAATTTACTTGTCATATGTAAATGTAAATTCTACAGTAGAAGTTGCAGTGTTTAATTTTAAAATTAAGTCTCTGCTCTCAGAAAGGGGTAGCCAAAATATCTGAGTGCTTTGAGAAGTTCCAGACAGCTGAGAGAAAAAAAGAGATGATTCAGAGAACAGATGTCACATGATTTAGTTAAGAATTTTACTGCAAAGGCTAGAAATAAAAACACAAGGAAAATAATAAATAAATACACAAGCAAAACCCCTAAAAATGTAATTGTACTGAATGTAAAAATTGCATTAATTTTCAAAAAAAATTTATATTGTTTATAAGGTTTAAAATAAATAATGTAGGCAAGAAATTAAATCCATAGAATCAAGGAAAAATCTAATCTATACATATACACCTAGTTAATGTCTGATGTCTCAAAAAGACAGAGCAAGAAATAGTCAAGCTTTGCATGCACGTATGCAATATATGTATATAGGTTCTGACTGAAAGTCCACTGAAATCAATACCTTTCAACCAAATCTATAATAACAAATTGCAAACAGTTCAAGTTTTCCCAGAACTTCTTGCCTTGCAATATCTGGCCCCTACACAGCTGCAAAGTATAGGCAGACAAGGTGAGCTGCAAACACTGAAAAAAGAGAAGGATGTTTTTACTGTCAGCTTAAGAGGACTCTTTCTTGATGGTAAACAGCAGAGAAGTCAGTGAATTGCCCTGGAAAAGCTTTGGGGAAAACATGAAGCTTTAAAGAAGTACAAAGTCTGAGCTGTTATCTTCCACTTTTGAGTGCCCTGGCTGTGCAGAACAGGGACCTACCCTCTCAGGCAAGAGCCACATCTTCTGTCTTCTTCCATGAAACTGGAGAGGCCCTTGCTGAGACGGCACCGCTGCCTCACTAATGAAGCTTGGTCTCATGACAATAGCAGAAGGATATTTTAAATTTAAATTTTTTAAATCTTTTCCCTCTTATTAAAAATAACTGCTACCAGGGACTGAATATTTATACAAGGATCATTACTCAGCAGTGTAATTAACTTGTTACCAATGTCTTCTCGCATTAGCAAGCAAGCCTTAAAAGCAAATACTTGGAGTCCCAAGCTGCACTGCATACAGCAGCCTGCAGCATGCCACTGAATCAGAAACTGAATGGGGCAGGGCAGGGGGAGGGGGGGGAAGCTAGGGAACTTTTGACTGAAAATACTGTTTTCACAGCTTTTTTAGCCCATCAGTAGCTCTCCAAACGCAAAAAGAGCAACAGAGCTTCTCCTCAAGATGGCATTTGAAAGGTCCCTATCTTTAAAGACAGTGTGATAAGTAGTTGCCCGCACCCCCATCACCACACCCTGGAAAGTACCAAGGCCTGGGGACGTCGTGTTGGTGACAGAGAAGACCAGGGCACAGACAACTGCAGGTCAGTCATGCTGCCTCACTGAAGCCTCCTGCACTCCTGCAGGGACCTCTCTGGGACTGCTGGCTCACAGAGGTTTGGAGATACAGAAAAGAGCCAAATGAACCTGGAAAACCTACTGCGGCTGCTCTGTGTGGGCATCAGTGAGACTACGGTTTGGGACGTTCCCTGCCTGCAGCTGTCCCTCTCCAGGGGCATGAAATGCAGAGGACAGGGGAGGGATGAGAGCCTGGGGAGGGTATGAAAGCAGCAGCTGCTCCTGGCAGGCAGAAGGAGGGCAGGTGAGGGCCATGACAGTCAATCTCCCATGCCCGGGGTGGTGCGTGGCCCTTGACCTGCTCCCAGCAGCTGCAGGGGCTGGCCCTGACCCACAGCCATCTCTTCCCTTTGCTGGCAGTGTGTGTTTTTCCAGTGGTTCTGTGCTCATCCCGAGGGCAAAATGTATTGGGGATTGATTTCTCAGACTGTTTCTCATCACATCCAAGACTTATTTTGAAAGCAATGAGTCTGGGGCTATTTTGGTACAGGAATGGCTTAGAAGTGGTGCAGTTTTCTCTGGCAGTGATGCCTACGTGGTATCTGCTGCATTACCTATAGCATAATTCAAATACAGTTATTAAGAACGCACTTAACCATGCAAAATGAGATAGCTCTATTACATATATAGGACTATTATTACATACATATAGGACTATTCCCAAGGCCATTTTTCATTCCCACCATCTCAATCTGAGTTCTGAAAATCCAAGACAGTCTTTAATTTCTGAGTTGAAGATCTATCAGCTTACCTCTTTGGAGAGTCTGGTGAAAAGGTCCCCTCCCCGCAGGAAATCTAGTATTAGATACAACTTTCCCTCTGTTTGAAATGCTGCATTAGAAAAGGAAGGAGATATCGGAAGTTTGAATCAAGATAAAGTCCCCAACAAGTAAGTCCTGTTGACTAGCAGTGTACCATACATGTCATTGCTTCACTGTCATTTCAAAACTTTGAGAACCAAAAAAAAATATATTTCTGTATAGAACTTAGCAATTGATCTTAGATTATGGGGAAAATAATAGTGTCAGTTGAGAGACAACAGTGCATTACAAATACATTCATTTCCGTGCTAAGCACCTATGAATTTACAGTGTTTCCAACTCCACAAGGTATCAGGAGTCACCGAGAGAGAGGCATAGAGAGAAGTTCTCATGCTTGTGCGAGAGCCCACATACCCAAATGTCCTCAGAAGACCTGTTACAGTAATAATGGGGCTGGTGTGGCAGGAGGCAACTCCAGCAAGACACCACGTTCATGTACACACATATGCAAATTTAGACTGGCACTGGTTATTAAAACCAGCTTTTATTTAAATTATCTGTCTTTCTAAATGGTACCTGACAGCAGGTAAAAGGTTGGCAGATGTAAACTCACCAGCTACCCCACTAGCACTACCTACCATGTCAGACTTTATGACAAATTTATTTCGATGGAGGAATGGCTAAAACTTACAAATACTGAATTTCTCGTTTTGCATAAATGAAGAATTTCACATAGGTAGCCTGTATGACTTTGTTAGAAACAGAGTCATAAGTAGGCAGAGGGTATCTGCACAAAAGTGTAACACATCTAGTCACAATTCCCCAACTAATTTAAGAACAAACACGAATTATATTTTATTATAGTTACCATAATGAAGCTTGACTATGAAAGGATGGTTCACTTCTGCCAAAATATCTCTCTCCATTTTAGATCGTACCCGATCCCGAACTATAAAGAAAGAACAATAAGAACAATGACATATTAAGAGGCAGCATGGTCACTGGATACAGTACTGGAATAAGGTTCGACAATTCGGATTCTGATTCCCATTCTGCTGATGAAGAGTGGGAATCAGAATGAGTATGACCTTAAGCAAATCAGACCACTCAAGTGTCCTCTATTTCTGACTATCTGGTCTGTGTAGTAAATTCTCCAGGAAGGCCCTGAGTCTTTCTCTATGGATAGCTGCCTTAACTAAAATGATGACAGTATAACAAACAACAGGAAGGCAATTACACTTCACAGAAGAGAATGTTAATGTGAAAATGAAAACTACACAAAATTAATAACTTTACTTCATTTAAGATGAAACAGAATGTACCAGTCCCAGAGCAAGTCAGATTAATCTCGCTCAAATTAATTTATTGTATTTTGCTGATTCTAGCAGTGTTTATGAAGTATCATTGAATAGCACTTTCTGGAAGTGATCTAGATATAAAATATTCAAAACTTCCAATAAACCACCCAAACAATCAGTAATAAAGAAAAATTCCAAATAAAAATAGTAACTAATTATTTTTTGCGTAGAGATAACTTTATTGTGCGATAGCAGTGACAAAAATACTTTTTGTGGTTGAGATTAATAGAGTATAAGGGAAATCATAATTTCAGAGGTGAGCTGAGTTCAAGCTAAACAAAATTAATGCTGAAGATTTCATACCAAAGCCATTCAGCAGAATATGCAGACACTGAGGAGGATTCAAGTCCCTGTGTCATCAAATCTTGATCCTACAGATACATTTTTCAATCTATTTATTGAAAGTATTGACATTTTCTTCTTTCTTTTCACAATACCAATACACTTTTCAGACAAAAACATCTACAAGAGATATTATGAAACTATTTTAGGTAGCAAAGCCTGAGATCTCAGTCAGATTCTGTCACTGCAGGCATGTGTTGTGAAGCTGCTCAGAAGCTGAGTACTCTCAGCACCTAAGTAAGGAACATACCCCAACAAAACCCCAGTCTATTGCTGTACTTCAAAAATTGATGCACAGAAATAGGTCCAAACCAGCTGATCTGAAAGCCTTAAATAGCACTGGCAACATACTTGGATTTCTTGCTATTTTGATGCTTTACTTAGGCCGATACTGACTTAAGCTTTACTAGCTCATTCAACCTAAGCTACCTTGTAGATAAATTCAAAACAAAGGGAATTGTGGAGTTGTAATTTCATCCCACAAGTAAGAATCACACATCATACACTCACAAAACGCTTAACCTATGTGAAGACAGACCATTTCTTGTGCTGTCCATCAGTGATGATCCCAGGTGGGAATTCTTGTTGGATAGGTGGGCATTGCTGGACACTCTGCATGGGACATTTCCCATTAAGCTTGGTTAGGTACCCTAAGAAAGTGCCTACCTGCATTTGCACTGCACAGGTGTGAGAAGAGGCTGTCAGAACAGCAGCACACCCTCCTCCACCTATCATTTTAACCTCTCAACAGGGAAAGGCCCAGCTGTGCAGCCCAGTGCTTTGCCAAAGCCCTGTGCCCTGTGCCCTGCTTGCTGCTGTGGTGGTTTCAGGGCATGGACCTGCCAGGGTGCCAAGTCACCCTTCTCCCCACATGCCCACAGGAGGCACACCAAAATTAAAGAGAAGGTGGTATCACCACAGAAGACATCTCTTTCTCCAGTTATGGCTCTGTAACCACTCTGAACCTGTGGCTGCTGCATTATGGGGCTACAACTGCCTTTTTTGAAAACCTGTCTTTTGGGAGCAGTAATCAGGCTCGTGGAGCCAGAGGCTCAGCAGCACTGCAGATTGTCCCCATCTGGGCACTGCTGTCCTCATATGGCCTGGGCCAGCCCAGGACCCCACAGGCAAAGTACTTGTGGGGTGCCTAATTACCTGAGATATGGAGAAATACAGGCTTTCTAAAAGTGATCATAGTCTCGTTTCAATGGTTCTGCTTGGAAATACTATTTGCATTATGGTGTTTTTGTTCCACGCAGTACTAAACTCAAATCCTCTGAAGAGCAGCCTTTCATGTTACACCTTCATCAGCAGAGCATTATTACAACACAAAGAAAAAACAGAAAAGTGTCCTGTTGACACACTGAATGTAGAAGTATAGCAATAATGTCACATGGGGACTTCACGTGCTTTTCTTTTGAAATGCATATAATTTTATGAAGGCTATTTTTCTGGAAGAAAGATCCTCTGTGGCCCAAAATACGGAACCTTTTAGAGACGGGGAAAGAGCCATTATACCAGAGCTTTACCACTCAGCCCTATGCTGCTGCAGCAAAAGTAAAAAGACAGACCTACAGAGCAGGAGACACTTCTTTGTAGAAAGGCACTTTGAAAAATCAGTAAGAATGTAGACTGGGTTTTAGGAACCCAGGGTCTGGAGGAGGTCATTTTATCTCTGCACCCCCTCCCTTTTTTTCCCCCCCTTTTTACATGAAACAACACATTTGGCTTTAAAGAAATCAAAGAGTTCCCTTTGTTTGTTTGTATTTTAAAGTAGCCTTGATGCTCTGATGTTGAGATTCGGAATGACAGATGTCTCTAAATCAATACTACACTATAGTATTGAACTTCCATTTATAGTCTTTATCACCTATTCATTATTCTCTCTGTTTGTAAAAGTTAATTAAATCTTGCAATATCCCTCTGAACTACCTCTGCTCAATTTTCAACAAAGAGAATTAAAGAACAGATTGATGAAGTCTGATGCTATTTAAAAAAAAAAAAAATCACATGGGACCTGTCAGGAACAAACATGGGTTCTAGGACATAAGGACTCAGCTGAAAATAAATCCTCAGAGCAGTAACCTGAGCTCTTGTCATGTTTTCCTCATACCCTTGCCCAGCAAGGAGCAGCCTGGTGAGCTGAGGGCGCTGCACAGTCACCTCCTTCCTACCCCATGCAGCCTCTGGCAGCTGCAACCTCCTGCTGTTTCCTCACTGGGACACCAACTTGGATCTCTCTTCTTGACCAAAAAAATCTACAGACGCTGCAGGAGATTAAGTGTGTTTTAGCTTTTTGGCTGAAATTTGCTGCTGGGCTCAACCCCATCATTAGAGAAGTACTGACTGACAGACCAGACAGATGACCACATAAATCTCATCACCTTATGCAGAGGTGAAATGTCAATTTTTGTGTATTTTTAAGCTGAACTGGACCAACTGAACATCCACAGATGTGCTTACGCACAGCTCCCAGGTGAAACCATTCCCCACCAAGGTCTGTGAGGTGTGGATGTGAAATGGTATCCAGCAAGTCAAATCCTATGGTGATGTACATCACCAGCAAAGTCAGAATTACACCCCTCACAATCACATAAATCAGTTCTAATTAAATTCATTGAAACCAGACTCAGTAAACAGCTTGATGAAGAGAAAAGCTACCATCTGCTAGAAGGGAACTTCCTCTAAAAATCCGAAACCTACAGCTGGAAATACATCTGTTCACAACTTGTGCAAAACTGAAAGTCTTCAACACCTCTGCAGAGTTGCACCTGGAACTTCTTTCTTTTTATGTAAAGCATCTGTTTGATTTAAATTTATTTGCCTTAGTGGATGTGATATCCTGTGAAATCATCAATAAAGTATTTGTTTCTTGAATTTGAGTATAACATGCTCCTATATTTCATTTGCTTCAGTTGAACAGAGTTATAACTATTTTTTATTATTATTACTACTATTGCAGGCAATAACAATAATTTCAGTACTAACTCTTACTGACAGGCAGTAATTACCTGTACTCTAGGAATAGGCATAATTTCAAAATGACAAATGAATAGGAGGGCTGGCCTTAGAATTCAGAGGTCCCAGTAAACACTATTCATCAGTAGCTCTGGAAATTATGATGACCTGATGGAAGAAACTGGTTTCATATAGTTTTGCAATAAAGAGAAATTGTTTAAAACATTCATGGGACAGTTGGACTTTTTTCCACACACAAAATAGACATTTCGAGTTTAGTTCCAGCCTACAAGAAACCAATAAAGGAAGGATGACCAGGACATACAGTCCTCAGTCCTACTCTTAAACACAGCCTAAAGAGGGATTAATTTTTTCCATCAAACTTCTCTCATATGTCCTGGGAGACATTTTTCCCCTTGCAGCTCCTGCCCTGCTGGCTAACTTGCATGCAGCTGCAAAGAAGAGGCAGCACCAAGACTCATATTTCCTATCCATGGGGCATTCCAGTATCAAATGAGTGTCTGCCTTGTGTTTTGCTACTGAGATGTTGCTAAGCCAACAGAAGCAATGAAGAAGTTATTTTATTCTTGTCCTGCTTGAGATGGAGATGATCCAGACATCCAGAAACTGCTGGGTCTCTCATGATAATGAGTTTCGTTGCTTGCCTTTTAAGCTTGAAGCCCAGCATGGTTTAATCAACCACTGCTGCTCTTTGCTCTGAAAACACACCTGGTTTTGGGGTTTTTCAGGGAGGGCGGAATAAAGTTTGTGCATCACTTCACTCTGGAAGTGTGAAAGCTGTCTGTGCTTTGGTATTCATCACAAATACTTTCTGCAGCATATCGTCAAAGGCAAAAATACAGCTTTTATGACTGAAAAGTATGCGGAGTTAACACTGGCTCAGGGGTGAAAATGCAAAGATATTCCCTCTTGTGCCAGCCTTCTGCAGGAAAAAAACCTGTTCCCTTTATTCAGTCTCTCCAGGTCTAAAAAGCCAGTTGTACTGAAAGGGGTATTTCCTCTCCTTCAGGATCTCTGAGCAACTACTAACTCACTTGCAAAGGCCGGCAGAGGCGAAAGGGGGTGAGGGTGGTGCAGGATCTCCCCAAGGAGTTCTTGGGTCACCAACTCAGGGCAAAGTGCCCCTGTGTGAGAGTGATTTAAAGCCCACCCAAGTCCCTTCTCTTTTGTTATATGAGCCCCTACTATTTTCTTTAATGGCATGGTATGAAACCTTCTGCCTGGTCCAGTTCAGATGTTTAAGGATGAGACCAATAATCTTGTATAAAATATTAAGTGAGAATTCCCAGAAGGAGAGGAAATGTGGTATTTCCTCTCTGTTTAGAATGTATGTTCTGGGATGCTGTCATTTGCCACCAGGGCAGTTTTAGTCATCGGCTGAAGTAATCCTAGTAAATGTTTTCAGTAGACCTGTTTGAAACTTGCAATTTTGAAAATTTTCAAAGATGTTTTTTTCTGTGGGTTTTTGTTCTCTACACTGGAACAAAAAGCCTAAATTTGGCAAGTTTTGCCAAAATTAAATTGAGAAAAATTGTTTTGGCTGCATCAAAGTACTCTTTGTTAAGGGTTTTATTTTATTTTTTTTATCTCCTCTTTCTTAACACTAATTATAATGTACAACTATAAAATATTTTTAAAAAGGTACACAATCAAACCAAAGAATTCTGCTGAAATCCTTAATACCGATATTTTGTCAAGCAAAATTTCCCTCAGCAGTCTTGTTTCTGTGGATAGACACTCTATCAGAAACTCAATCTTTTCTTTATCCCTTGTAACATAAATTCAGAACATGGAATAATAAAAAACCCCACTAGAAAGTTTTAAAACAGTACCCCTATGTCTTCCAGGTTTAGGGTAAACATACAAAGTTACGAGGTAATGTTTTTGCCATTGTCCTAATTGGAGTTTACCAGCTTAGTTCTGATATGGGTAACGTGAGGCAGTGGCTGGACAGTGAGAGGTGCACTTCTCACATGGGAGGGTTTGGATGGATTTGGTCAAAGGACAGGAGGCAAATGTTAACATTCTCCCTGAGCTGTCCTGACCACAACTGCACTATGCCGACTTCTCACTCTAAACACTCTTTCCATTAGGCTGCTTGGATGTGGTAAACACAGAGCCAGTCCAAACTGACTTGTTCTAACAAAATTTTTTGGATGAGCATTTCAGATACTGAATTACAAACATTTTGGTTTCTGAAACAAATAAGTAGTATATTTAAGGCATCACTGAGGAAGCTGGGATAGTGGCTTATCATCCAACACTGAGGACACACTTCATTTAGGAGATATAAAGCCCTGAGACAGTTTCTATTTGTAAACCACATAGGACGAGATTTATCAGGTTATCTGTAATGCAGCCCTCCATGCTACCTGCACACAAAACAGACAGGAATTTAGAGTTTAAATAGTTCAGTAAAATTGTGATTAAATGTCAACATCCAGACAAAGCAAACCTCTGCTTTGCCCAGGACCTGACATGTGATGCCGACAATAGAGCTCTGATAATGTGTTTGCCTCATAAAAGTGAAAAGCATCTGTGAGACGGCTGTCTGTCACTGAAGAAGCCTCCAGTCCCATCAGCAAGCAACGTGTGAAGTCAAGGCAAGGTCATTTCCTAAATTAGAGCATAAGAAAAAGCCCAATCTTTTGTTATTATCAAGACGTTCATTAAAGCTTTGCAATCAGCAAGCCTTGGTCACACAGACAACAACAACAACACCAACAACAACAAAAGAAGGCTGATTGTTTTCTCCTTTGAGAAGAGAAACACAATCCTCAAACAATTATGAACTGGTTTTCAGCCTGGACTCCACTACCGTATAGGGAGTGTTGTGGAAGATATGACTAAGTTCAGAGAGTTTCTGGGTGAAATCACGGCCCTAAAACAGTCAATAGTGAAACCGCTGTTGACATTAATAGGATCTCACCATCTACATCTCAGTCCCTATATACAGTTCTGAAAACATATGTAGCTGCTTGAGCTCTAAAAGAATACCTAACCAAAAAGGAAATCTTGGGTTTTTTCCCTATGTTACTG
The DNA here is from genome assembly GCA_013397815.1 of Aleadryas rufinucha. Lineage (NCBI taxonomy): Eukaryota > Metazoa > Chordata > Aves > Passeriformes > Aleadryas > Aleadryas rufinucha. The sequence continues at coordinate 45,188 of VZTH01015505.1, read as the reverse complement.
AGTTACTGCCAAAAGCTAAACATAAACGGTACTGAGCAATGACTACAGGGAAACAGGAGGAGAGCAGATAAATATTTAAAGGATATAAACATGAAGGAAAAAGAAGACTTATTTATCAAAATAAAAGGAAAGAAATTAATATAAATAGAGGAGGTAAGTGAAACAGACAAAGAGGAAATGTAGGCTATGTTGGGCAAACTGCAACCACATGAACCCCTACAGAGCAGAGTAATGGGCTGGGACTGGAACCTTCTTACTGACACATTTTAAAACAAAACTGAACCGAAAAAGTTAAATAACTATTTAGTAAGAAACCAGCCTGCCCTGACTGCAGGGGAATGAGACTGCATTTTTCACTGTGTGCTGCTTTGCTGCAGTGACTCCACCTCAATAAAGGACATCTTTAAAAAAAAAAAAAAAATTCTAGATTTCATTATTATGCACAACTGTTTGGAAGGCTGTCTGAAACACAGCATTTATAGCAGGACTAATGCCCATAGCATTATTTCAGAACATTCCAGAAAAGTGAAAAAAATAGCAGAAACTAAAAATTCATAATGAACTTTAAAACCCTGTGAAGAAAAACCATGAGCAGTTTAGCTTCCACATAGTGCTTTTAATTTTGCGGTCTCAGATAGCCTTACCAAGAATCTTTGCTCTCTAAGGCTGTTACCCCGTGGGTGAAAGCTGTGGGTAAGGCACAGGAGTAATGCAGCCCCTCTGGGGCCACCCAGCCCCGGGATCACAGCCCTGTGACAGTCCTTCCAGTGCCTGCTAGCAAATCATACTCCTCACACACACAGTGTAAACTTTCAGGCTTCCTCAAAACTTTGCTTTGGAAGTTGCTTGCTTTGTGCTGCTTGTGAAAAAGCTCTCCCAAAACCTCTAACATGGTAAATTCTCTGTAGCAAATTAAACACGCATCAGTGATAACAGCATGGCAGATTCCTGCAGATTTCTAATGGAGATGCATGTAAGGAGTCCTATGACATGGGCAAATCTCATCCAGCATAGTCAAGTCTTATGTCTTGAGCACCTTGTTTTTGCTCCATCAGTCTCACACTTAGCCACATTTAAAATTCCTTCCACTCCCTGCACCAGCTGCAGGGCTGAACATCCTCACTGCTGCCACTTCCCTTCTCTACCAAGGGAAGGCACTGAGCATCCCCTCTGCCCACACTGGAGCTGAGCATTCCTGATCCCTCGCAGCCCCCTCTGCAGTCCCAAGCAGAAAGAGGTGGCAGAAGGGGGGATGCTCTGGAAGGACTGGCAGACAGCTATCACCTGCTTCCTCAAGTTGCAAAGAAGATTAGTTCTGGCCCTGTCTCCCGTACACCACTAAGCTGAGGCCTTCCCTCAAAATGACACCTGGAGCAATTGCTGCCCATGATTTGTGGCCCTCTCTCTTCCCCAACCTCCACTGAGGTTTTGCCTTTCCTACTGCTTTTCCCTTGGCTCCACACATACCAGGCCTGCTGACTCAGGGGATGGTAGCTTTCCTCTGCCCTAGAAAGCTGCCCCTGGGAATCTGCAGGGCACCATCTCACCTGGGGACAGCTGAGGGGCTTCTGGACGAGAAGGTTTCCAGGTTTCAGTAGGTTGGAAAGGCAGCTAAATGAAGACTGTGCATTTAGTGGGATGGTCTAGGAAGAGTGTCCCGGCTTCCTTGGTACTAAGGTCAAAATCTGTTGCTTAAGAAACTGTCTTCTGCACAGAAATCTCATCCTAGGGGCTCACTGGGGCTGTTAACCACTGGCTGTTCTCCTCAACAAAACAAGAGAGGGGGCACAAGCTGGGGGCCCATTCTTTTCCCTTTATGAGGAAAATTTTTTAAGAGGCAAGAATAGGTGGTAAAGATGACCCAAATGCAAGGAACGCCATGTAAAAACAAAAATACAAACCAGTACTTCTAAATATACACTTGAAAAAATTTATTTCTTATGATAATATACAAGGGTCAAGATAGTACCTAGCTGTATGACATTGGCATTTTACATTGCAGAGCTTATTATATCCATAATGAAACCAAATTTGAACAGGTAAGCATTAACAAAACCTATATAGAAGATAAATATTTAAAGGATATCAAAATGTAGGACAAATATTTATCAAAATAAAAAGAAAGAAAGGAATATAAATAGAAGGTGATAAGCAAAACAGAAAAAGAGGAAATATAGACTCCCTTTCAGCAGAAAAGTTACTTCTGAGTTTACAGTGTTGATGAAGACAATTCCCACTCAATGGCAAGTATGTCACAGCCCAAAAAAAGACCAGGGACACAGCACAATTGTCTGAGCAACTCAAGCTTTGCCCAAATTTACAAAAATAATCTACTGCTGCTGAGAAAATGTCAGTTAATTACTGTGCCATGGAAACCTTTCGAGTGTGTCAATTTCTATCACATGCAGACAGAAAATGCCATAGAGAAAATGGAGAGGAGAGGCTGTCATTGATGCCGATTGCTGGTCCCTCCTCAAACATCATCAAAACCTCCATCCTGGAGCAAATGCCACAGCCACGAGGAAGCTGAAACTCACATGTGTGACCTACACGAAGAGTGTGAAAACAGAGAATAATTTTGCTTCTGTTGAAACATGTCCCAGATGGTAGTCTCACACATTGTGCCATCTAAGTTTTATGGGGAGCCAGCTAAGTGCTAGCACACCTCCAGGAGCAGTTGTGAACAGAACGCCTGGCCAGCTGTTTGGTGAAGGTTTACAAGTGCTATGAGGAAAACTATCACCAGTGCAACTGACCCCTATCCTCTGCTGTCACTCTGACTTAAAATGGCATCAAGTGACAGTGTTGACCTCACTGTTAATCTGTCCTCATGCTTGAAAGGAAATAAAATTTTTCTGCTGTGTTATAGGAACCAATAAAAGCAGTTGGATGCAACTCCCACAGGATGCTTACGAATTTGGTTTCCAACCAACTATAAATGCACTGCAGTTGCAGGCAGCTGAACTTGGTTAAATGGCAATTATACTGGATGTTACAAATGGTGCAACTTATTCAGTGAACAGAACAAACAAATGCTTGTCATATAGATAATGGATCTGTACCACAGCCAAAGACATGCCGAGTCCATCAGGGAGGTTAAAAATCCCAGGGATATTTAGCTATTGTATTTTCAGTTTAGCTTTCCACTACAGCTATAAATTTATTCAAAAGCAGAATTGATTTATAGTTCTGATTATTTCAAATAATCAATGCATTATACAGAAGAGACATTTCCTAACAATTTCTTCATTTGGAATCTTTAGCCATTACGCTCCATAATGCAGTAGGTTGCACTTAAGTGGGGAGGGCTGTTAATAACATCTCCATTAATATCTGACTATTACTCCTCCAAAGGACAATGAGCACTGTGAAGAGCAGGCTGGCATAATAAGGTTAGCATTACAGATATGCAGATTGAGCAGAGAAACAGCAGTAAGGGTAGCTGGTTTGTGTTCATGAAGCAGGCTTTCAGAAGAAATGTGAGCAGAGCCAAAGTCTTGTAATTCCTAAACTGAGGTACCAGCTCCTATGCTAGACAAAGCCTGCCATGAAAGAACAGACTACATGACATAATTCAAAGGAGATGAGGACTAAAAGCATCTGAGCCCATATCTGCCAAAGGAGCAATTTTTCTCTTCCTGTAATTCGCAGTCTTGTGGTACCAACAGCAAGCTCTTGGACGTCAGGCAGGATTAAAAGACTTCCAGAGGCTCATTCACGTGCTGCACAGCTGACTTGATGGGTTGCCAGCAATAGCTCCTCTCTTTTGGCAGTGGGTTTCTTAAAATGAAAAGCAAGCAAACATAAAGCTTACAAAGTCCCTTTAAGAGGGCGCAAGACAAACAAGACACAAAAAATTTCAAGCCTCAAGACTAAGCGAAAAGAAAACCAGAAAAGTAGCCCTTCACATGAAGATTTCCATTTGGTTTGTAGGACACCAGCCAGAGAAGCAGAAGGAAAAAGGCAGCAGGGAAGATGAAACAGTGACCAGTGTTTTGTTGTCACTGGTAAAGCCCAGCTGGCCTGGGTACATCCTGTCCACTGATAATGTGCTTAATTCTTAAACTAAACACATGGGAGAAGGGGAGTGGAGGTTGACAGCTGCAGGCAACCACCCTCCAGAAATCCTCACAGAACCATGGACTTGTAGAATATACTGAGCTGGAAGGGACCCATCAGGATCATGAGACCAACTCCTGGCCTTGCACAGGACACCCCAACAATCACACCATTTTACAAATCCATCTACCCAAGGGCTGGCTTGTTCGAGGAACTTTCTCTGAATGGGATTCTCTCCAAAGAAACAAACATTCAGCATGTTGACAACATGACCACTCTGCTGTCTTTGCAGCAAGACATTTCTATCAGTTCAATGACACCCCCTGAATTTTCAGTAATATTCATGGTAAAGCAGAGGTACCTCTACTACTGTGTCACAACAAAGCACTCACAGAGGACCTGAGAGGTAGGACATGCAGCCAGAGCAGATAACATCCCCTCTGACTTACTTAGTGTATAACTAATTCTTCTAAAATGAGTATCTAGGAAAAACGAACCATGAGGAAGGAAAGGAACATAAAAGATTCTCAGCCTACAGAAGATGGAAGCTAAACATAACAAACTTCAAGATGTGGAAGAAAACTGCAAAGAGGAAACTGTTCTTGATAGAGAGGAGACGAATTAACAGCTTCAGCTGTGGCAAGGCAGATATTGGACAGATGCTATGAAGCATTTTTTAACAATATAGTGATAGAAGCAGTCTAAGAATGAGTTAGGCAAACATCAGTGAGCAATGACACAAAAGCATCACTGCACCAGCCTAGGTCAGAGGTGGGCCATGGGACTTTTTCAGGTGCCTTCCAGATGATGCCTCAGTAGCAGTGTGAGGCACAGGGTACCCTCCCAGAGTTCTACATCAGTGGCTTTACCTGGCACAGATCCAGGCAAGGACACGAACTAGGCTTCCAAAGCAGAACCACTGAGCCTCTGTGATTGTCCTGAAGGGCAGCTAGTCCTCACTCCCAGGTTCTTGGCCCAGGCAGAGCACTGTACACGGCCAGCAGTGACAGTCTCATTTTGGACTCATTCTTTTAGCTGAAGCGTCATGTCAGTCTTCATAGATCTGTTCCAATTAAACTAAGCTGTGTTTTTCTCTTCTCTCTCTGCTTTATAGCTAGCGTTGATGAGGGGTGTGAGGGCTCACAAAGGCTTATTGCACCTCTGAGTCCTTTCCTGGCAAAAGGATTTTTTCTAAAGATAAAATGGAATTGCATCACCATTTCAAACAGGATAAACATTTCACTTGTGGCTTCAGAACAACTGTTCATGTAGTCTCTCCATTCCTGAATCTACAGCAAAAGCATATAATAGCAATCTGCTACTCGACAATAAAAAATATCAAATGTGGTCTTTTCTGTAAAACAATAACTAATTTGGAAGTAACTGCAAAAATCTGTCATTAGATATACGATGCAATGAATATGATAAAAAGAATAGTCCAAGGGAAAGCAAGCCTTAGTGAAACTCTTGATCAAGTCTACAGTGGAGAGTTTGAAGAATGAGTTTGGGTCTGAAAACCTTTTAATAGTGGTACCTACAGGATCTGCAGTTTCAAGTGTCTCCATTGCTACTTATTCACCATGGCAAGTACAGAGGATCAACTGAAACTTTAAAGAGGTAGATGGCAAATTGACTGAAAATTATAAGATGATTTGAAAAATTGTTTTTACTATCAGAAAAGCCATGAGTATGATGAACTACTCATTCCTGAAAAAAAAACCCCAGCTACCATTTCTTTACTGGCTGGAATAGCCAGGGGGCAAATTCAAAAACAATGTGCATAAGCTGCTGGGGGGAGGTTTTATATTTTAAAAAGTAACTCTTTCTGTATTTCACTGACAGAAGAGTGACTCAACAAACACTTAGAACAAGCTTATATAATTTGATCACAGGTAAAGAACATACATTTTCTGCCAAAGAAATCAGCAGCTTTTTCAGTGCTTTCTTCCTCTGACTTCAGATTTGAATCACCTTTGTGCTCTCTAGAGAATCATCACATGAAAACCTGAATAATGCAACACTCAGATGCTGCTAAGGCCCATGGAACTGCTCAAGGATTAGAAGTCAAGGGCATGGGCACTTCAACCTAGCAAAAAGATGGAAAAATTTAAGACAGCTCTGTGCTATACCTTGTGAAAAACATGAACACAGGTGCACTCAGTGTCTTCATAGTGAAGTCTGAAACTTTGGCTTAAACCTGTGGGTGCAGTAATATAAAGTGTGGTTCCAATCTATGGAAAATTAACAGTGGGTGCTGGGACCTGAGGCTGCCCCACACTTTCTGTCGCACTTTGGGGCCATCACCTGAGTGGCCACGAGACACTGGAGGGCACTGAGTGGGCTCCTGAGTGAGTTTCATCAGGAGGGAACTTTGCCTGTGTGCTCTGAAACCACTGTGCTTGGCAAACCAAGGCGCAGCAAAGGGAGATGACTGGAAGAATTCCTTCAAAAGCTCAGTCAAACCCAAGCACCAATGCTGTTGGATGCTAGGACTCCCACCACACTTTCTGCTGCTGAACTGCTCATGAAGAAAGCTGGAGTTTGCTTGCGAGTCCCGTCCTGTGTGCTCTTTGGGGAGAATAAAACAAAGCTATTTCAGGCAGCAGCATAGTAAGTGGCTGAAGCTGCTTTCCAAATGAACATACAACTATGCAGAGAGCTATAATTTGATATTATTGTAACAGCAGAGTTACATTGGAAGAAATGTGTGGACAGGAAAGGACTGGGCAATATTGTTGCATTTACCTATAGCAGAAATGACAAGCACAGAAGTGTGTGCTCCTATGTGAATCAGTCTGTTTGGATGACAGGGAGAAAGAGAGGGACGTTGATTTTAATTTTTTACCAATATTTAGGCAAAGACTTAATAATTCTGCCCTGCTTTGGACAACAGGAAGAACCTGCTGTTCAGCAACATGAGCAGGAGTTTTAACAGAATCACAGGATCTATCAGGTCAGAAAAGACCTTTGAGATCACAGAGTCCACCCTATGACTGAACACTACCTTGTCAACTAGACCATGGCATTCAGTGCCACATCCAGTGTTTTTCTGTGAAGAAAAACATTTTTCCTAATGTCCAACCTAAACCTCCCCAAGTGCAGATTCAGATGGTGTCCTCTCATCCTATCGCTAGCTGCCAGGAAGAAGAGGCCAACCCCTCACTAACTTTCAAGTGGTTGTAGAGAGTAATAAGGTCACCCCTGAGCCTCCTTTTCTCCAGGCTAAACAACTCCAGTTCCCTCAGCTGCTCCTCCTAGGACTTCTGTTCCAGACCCTTCACCAGCTTCACTGCTCCTCTTTGGACCCTGTACAGAACTCAACAGCCAACATTTTCATTAAGAGAAAGCTGAATTTTCTTTGGCACTGAGGAAAACTCCATAAGGAACAATATGTTTTTGTGTAAAAACAAGCAAGCCAAAATGTTCCATTGCTACAAAATAGAGAGCATTTTTAATATCCAGTGTTCATTTCTTTAATGTCTTAGCAGTGGGAATTTTTTGCCTCCTAACAGGATCTTCACAATGCACTTGGCATTGTGAAGACACTATAATTTAATCAGGACTTCATACAATGCAAACTCCCACATGGTTTGAATAAAACAGATAATAAAATCTTTAAGTGATGCGTGTTCAGTTTCTATTTATAGGCAAAAGTTTTCCCTTCTCATCCAAATCTGAATCCAAACACTGTACAGAATCACTAAAGAGTATTAAGTATCTAACCCAGAGCTACAATCTCAATGAACACTTTAGCAAATGCTATGAAAACAAAATTCCAGAAATGCTTTTTGTTGTTTTTTGATGTGTCCAGTCTGCTGTATATTCAGGCTAGGACTCTCTATAATATTTACTGACACACAATGAGTTGCCTAAACACAGCTCATTTTCCTTATAATACACAAACCCATTATTCTCCACAGACCATTAGAATCAGCGTAAGTGAGCTCTCTCTTACGTACTGTACCCTTTCCTCCTTCAGAGAGCAAGCCCTAGGCAAGCTGACTTTTTAGGAGAGGAAGGAAGAGGTGATCTGATGCAAGTAATTTTGCAAAGGCACTGTAAAAACACAGCCCAAAAGTGACCCCTAAGCACCGGTTGTTGAAGACCTTCTTGGTTTCATTTTCAAAACTCCCACAGAGGAAAGAAAGCTCTGCTTCTTCAGATGACAGCTACTAAATCCAATTTGCTCCTAAACTGTTAGGAAGGTTGGCACGTTCTGCAGCACTTCTTGACTCCTAGCCTAGACAAAACGTGCATGTGAATGGGCCAGGTCCAGATGGTGACCCAAGAGCACTGATGTCTGGTTCAGCACATACTGACTAGGCTGATCTTTACATTTTAGAGCCACTGGGAAATAGACAGAGGAATCAAATATTTTTGTGTTTGTGCACATAGAAGTTGCTATTTCCTTCCAAGACTGAAAAATTAGTGTATGGCTATTTGTGGAGAGGGGTGAGTCTATGTCTCAGCTGGATCTTTAAGGGCACTTCCAGGCCCAGCAATATTTGTGGGTTTTTTGAGCTCAGAGCCCTGACATTTGGAGGGTTACAATTCTCAGACTAAAGAAGCTGTGCATAAGCAGCAGTTCCAAGGATGCAGAGCACACAATCTTTCCTCCAAACTGCAGGGCAAGGGTACCTCTGCTGTGGGGTCTGGACTGTCCTGTGGACAGGACTTCCCTGGTGAAATTTTCAGAAGCAGGTAGTAAGAGGCCCAAAAAGACATTAAAAATATAGCAGACTACTTTAAGAAGAGACAATAAACCAAAATTTAAATAGTGAACCTGGATGAGTACCAGGGCCTCTCACCAAACACAAGGACTGCACAAAACAGTAAAAGGCACCTTGAAAACCATGGCACAACAGAGCTAGTTTTACCTGAGGTGAAGACTCTTTCTGAGTCCCGCTTTATAAGGTAATATTGTCTAGAGTTTCTCATTTTGTTGGAGTTTTATTCCTTTCAAACTAGAGGGAAACCACTGGAGTTCTGCACCTGATATCTAAACACCACACTTGTTACAGGGAAAACTGAGACACATACAGAGGAAGACTGAAGAAGCCACTTCGGTTGGTGTCCAACCAGGGAAACCACTACTACAATTTTATCAGTGGTTCAGATAGAAATCACACTTCACCTGGTGACATCTAAGTTAGTTGTTCACTTTAGGGTATATTTAACATCATCGATCCCTGAGAACACCTAAGCTCTCTGTGAGTCACTAAAGCTGCTCTCATGGCTTACTGCACCTGTAACCATCACACATCAGCAAACTCCTAAGCCTGCTGGCTTAAACTGAGGGGATCACAAGCTGCAAAGCACTGCAGAGGTTTTGACAAAACAGATTATCATTTCTAAACCCCATAAGCAGAAAAAGGTAGATTGCATTCTCGGGGTCAAATGGCTTCCAGTGCCAAGAGTTAGAGAGTCCACTGCCAACCAGATGGGCAGATGCAAACTGCGTCCTCATGATCCATCACATAACCCTCACTACTTCATCACTGTAATATTTATAAAGTTCATAAGCACTGAGTCAGTGAATTACTGCCATGTTCTCTTAGATTGCACGTCTCCTGGAGGAATGGGTCTTTGATTTTCAATCTCCCTTACATTCCAGCACAGCAACCTGCTGGGGATTTATGGGCATTGCATGGGTGTTTAATGAGGCTTACACCATAACCAATCTAAACAACTCTTGATCATGGAATCCTGAAGCACATTCAGTAAAGCTGATGGAGCCTGAGACACCTTGAGAGACATACTGAATGAATCAAAACAATCATCTTGCCCTATCCCTCTGATCCAACTTTGCTGGTGAATACCAGACACACATATATACAGAATAAACACTCCCTGGTTTACTTCTGGTTCCCTCAGATTTACAGTGTATTCAGAATGGGCAGTAGAGACTCACTGATACAGGTCTGTAAGCTTTTAAACATATAGATCAACTTTATCATCCTTCAACTTTTTATCTAAAAATCTGATTTGAAAGAAAAAGTAGAGTATAACAAAGACATGAAAGCAACATTTTAAGGTGGTATTTTAAGAGTATTATTTAATGACATTCTGAAAGGCAAAAGTCTAACTCCTGGAAGGTATTTAAATACCTAGATATCTCTGAGCAACTAGATACCCCCAAAAGGGTTTATATTTGCAAAGGAAGCTACTAAGGTACTGCAATTTAATATACATAATTTGAAAGAGAGATAAGTTAGAGTTACACATACATGCAGCCTTCAATCTGATGTATTCCATATCTGGCACCTACCACACATAACATCCTTAAACATTTTGAACAAGGCTTTCCTAAAGTTAATAATTAGAATGGAACACTTATCTAGTTTCTTCAGAAAGCTTTCTGCTTTAAAATCAGATACCCACAAGCTCCCAAAAAAGGAAATGAGGCAGAAAGGAAAGAAACTTATGTGTGATGCTCTCATCTACAACAAAAAATAACAGTGGCTTTTTCACTTTCAAGGATCCATGCTGTTACAGGTGCTTATTGAGATATCTCTATGTTTAAAATAAACCTTCATGAGTTTAAGTTTTATTTCATTTTCACAAATATTCATATGTACAGCATGTGCCTCTGGAAACTTTTACAACCTAAACTGGAATATTCTGGAGCCTAATTTTCTCTTCACAGCAGGAGTGGTTCTGCTGATTAGCAGATCTTTTTCAAGCTGAAATCTACATATGTGATTGATCTACAAAGTCTCTTTTGTATCAAAAACAATTTTTGAACTGTAAACACTTGAAGAGTTCTGCTGCAGCTTGCTGTACCCTTCTCATACTAACCTGTGCTGTTGGTGAAGCTGGGATCATGCTAATAAGGGACAACTACCCTGGAAAGGGGCAGGAGGCAGCTGGCTCACTGAAGAAAGCACCATTCTGTACTTCTGCTTCTTCCTAAACATTACCAGCCAGCCACAGTCAGTCAGGCTCCCAGAACAGGAAACCCCTCAACAGGACCTGCTATGGTTGTTTTTCAGAGCAAGTACCATCACTCCTGAAGGTCTTTTATTTATCCAGGTTTTATTTCTTCAGATTAATACAGAAAAGAAACTAGCTTTGCTATCCCATCTTCTTTTACTTTCTTTCTGACTTCTCCATTTACATGCTTTGTTTCACTATAGAAAGTAACTGCTATAACATTTAGGGCTGTCTGGCCACATCAGTGGCATTGGCACAGGGAGCTCTGATTTTCCTGCTCCATGTGGTACTTTGTGCAGAGTGCAGGTCAGAAAGAAAAATCATCCAGAAATTTGTCTTGTAGTGTGCCTTTTGTCAGCAAATTCTGAATGCAGTGCTAACGCGTACCTGTAGCTTTGCTCCCACTGCTTGATTTGATAATAAATACTTCACACTGGAGTGACTTCCAGCCTTTTTGAGTGTAGACAGTCAGCAACAATTCAGCACTCTCACTTAAAAGATGAAATTAAGCTGTCAGAAAAATTATCTCTGTGCCAAAAGTTACATGGAAGCTTACTGACAGCAATCCTCCTTGTTGCTCGTCTCACTTGCCCCGTGCCAATGGGGTTCTGTCTTTATTCTTGCACTTTGAGTTAACAGCTGTCAAGTTTAACTTATTTGTAGAAACTGGTGCAGACGAATTAGTTCCCACTTAGTTCCCTGTGCTGGTTATCTAGAGATTAATGGGAAATTCAGAGCTAGCAGTCAGAGGGGTAAGTAGTCTGAATGGAAAAGGAATGCAATCCAAAAAAAATTACAAAGTAGCCTCAATTTTTGGATCTTGTGGCCCACACTTGAGAAGACAATAAATAGCCTTTCTGTGCTATAAAGAACTACAGAAATTCAAAGAGGTGCCTGTTCTTGACAGAATAAAAACATGATGGAACACTTTGGGTACTTAAAAATCAGCATCTATATTTTGAGATTTCCTAAAATACTGCCACAATACAGGTCTTTTCGTTTACAGTGGAATCTAATACTACATATTTCGCCATCAAATATTAAGTAACAATAAAGTGTTTGGGGATGCAAAAGAAACCCTCCCCCTCTCCTAAGCTCTTCCTGCTAAACACTTCTCAGAGTTATACAGAAAAAGAGGGAATACCCAGTTTTTTCTCTCAGTAAAAAAATTCTGGGTTGTCAAAACACACCGAAATAAGTTTCTGGTACATCCTGATGTCTGAGGGGTTACACAGACCTTGCTCAGAAGGTAACTTTCTCTCATGGGGAAGACTGGCATTGGAGTTCAGCTCAGTTCGGGCACTTCACAGTCCTGCTCTTGGCTGAGAAGTCAGAGAATCACTCTGTCACACACGTTATGTACACAGGCCTGACCTATTACTTTGCATGTCTTATACACAATGCTGTTTAAGTGTTTATTTACACTAGGCTGTTCTGCTAGAACAAACATTCTCATCTAGATTCCAAACAAAAAGATAAGCACACCAGCATTGCTTCAAACTAATATTTCCCTGAAAAGGCTTTCCTAGGGGAAAGGACTGTCTAAATGCCTAGTGTGCCAGTTCCCCATTTTGACCACTACTCGGAAGAGGTGCTGGCTCTGCCTGACACCACCTGCAGTAGCTCTGCCTTGCAACTACTGGTAGCTTTATTCATATTTTGGTTCCCCAAAAGCAAGGCATGCTACAGAAATCTGGATTTTTAAGTGAGCAGAACCATCTGGTCACTTAATCATTACTCTACACATTGTGACAAAAATTTAGGCACTACACTGCACTGCACAAACCCACACTGTCCGAGACAAAGCAAACATCTGCTCCAGACAAAATGAATCATCTCCAGCTTATCTGCAAAAAGTTTCAGGCTTTTGAGGGAAAGAACAGAACAGTGCCAGGTCAGGGAAACAAGAAGATGACTGCATCCTCCTTACTCTGTGGAGGAACAACCAGCAAGGACTTCAACTGAGACTGAACTTACTCTCTTTGCTTGTTTAGTCCTGGGCTTGACTAGCAATTTCTTTTTTCTCTGTAGCAGGCTGTGGCCCCAGAAGAGAATGACCAGCTTTGAACATCAGTCATTTGGCCCTAGCCTCCTACAGCCCATGAGCTAGGAAACAGCATGATCTCAACCACCTCAGAATGACTCCTTGCACTTTAAAACATGTTCCCATGGTTTTTCAGGCACGTAGTGAGAAGCACCAGCTGGGAAGGCCATTCTGCCCAGTAGGAGCCAGGTTTTACTTCAGCAATATCCTTACTTTCCTCAGCAACAGAAAGATAGTGACACTTCAATACAAATTAATATATACCAAATAGAAGTCCTAAAAATAACACTAAGAAAATAAAGAAAGCATGCAGCTGGGAAGCTGCAAACCTCTGTTTTCCTGCTCTCACACTGTATAGGTAACATATTTTGGTTTAAGTTCTTTTTAGAACATTCACTTACAGTGAGGCAGAATTTTGGATGATGGTAGAGACATGTTTATGCATTCATATACTGCAAGGCAGCAACAATGTAAAAAATAGCAAGAAAAATAAATTACTATGTAGCACAGAAATAGACACTGCAGCCACTGTCCCAATTCTTACCTTTCAGAGTTGCCTTCTTAAGTACCTTCATGGCATAAAGCTGGCCTGCATCAGATCCTTTTATCTTCCTGACTAGAAATACCTGTAAAAAGCAAATGTTTTGTGCAGATGAGTACTGAATTTCTACTTACAAGACTTACTGCATTTCACAGGAGAATAGATACTATAGTTTACAAATTCTAATGAAAATTACTAGCTGAAAGCAATTAGTATCTATTTCACCTCCAATTGGTTGAGCTAACTCTGGAAATTTTCAGTTTTAAGCCTTTACCACATCACAAAAAAACCCCCATTTTCAACATTTTTAATTGACCTTATACATTCAGTTAAAGATGGGTGAAAAGTTAGAATCAGTGTGCACATATCTCTTCCTATTCTGACCAGCTTTACACAAAAAAAAAAATATGTCTCATTTCTATCTAGGAATGTGCAGTGTCTTAAAATTACTGCCGTCTATTACATTAAAGAAAAAAATCAATTTGGTGCCATTTATGCCATAAGTCATGAACAGCAACTTGCCTAAGATGCAGCTGAAGCAGAAAGGTCATACAGCTGAAAATCTGTTGTTATGATAAAAAAGACAGTTTTCCCTGTTGCAGTCTCCTATGCTTCATCTTCTGACAGTGTAAATTTTTAATTAAAATAAAATAGAATTTGTAGCTAAACTTGTACTCTTTTTGTTTTACTACATGCAAATATTTCTTATCTGCCCCTGAGTGCACCTGAGCACTGGAGGGGTAGTGAACAAAGGAATCAGTGGTTCAGTTTGGTCTTTATGAGCCTTTCAATGTTTTAATAATTGAAAAGAAAATAAACAAATCTTTTAGTTGGACACACTCTGTCTGCTGAGGTCAGAAGTACCAGGCAACAGTGTCTCTTCTTTTTTTTTATTTCAGCACTTGTGTTATTGGACAGAAGCTGAAGTAAAGCCAAATGTGGAAATAAAAATATAGTCCCACATACATAGCATATAGTTATGAATATATAAGAAAGACTAGGTGAAATTATGTAACTAATGACTGTCTAGTTGGATTAAAAATTCCATGGAAATTATTTTATTAATTACCTATCCAGGAACCATGCAGCTTTGTTAACTGTCTTCACCTAAAATATAAAAAGCCAAAAAAAGGAAGGAGGAAGTATGTTTCCAGCACAAGTTTTGCAAGTTGAAAGACTCTTCCTCCTAAAAAACTCCAGCCTGTAAACAGATTAGATTGTCTCAAACCCCTGTGAGGAAAGGTTTGTGGGAAAGGAGAACAACTTTTATCAAGCAGGTACAGAAGCGGGGAAAAAAAAAAGGTAAATTCTCTCTGAACAAGTTCATCAGGACTCTTACATCTGACAGCAGCACAGCTGCAACACTTCTCCTACATAATCTGATAGGGTTTTGGTGAGACTTTCCTTCTCAAGATGTTTCCTGTGCACAGGAGATACGCACAGTTCCTCAGCCGAGCTGCCCTGAGCAGCCGAGCTTGGGCACACGTTGCTTGCTCCCAGCTCCTGCTTCCTAGGCTGATGAACATACAAATACCTCCAGTGCTCACAACTGTAGGAAAAAATGATGAAATCTGGATGCAACAGGAACACGTAAGACTTTCTGAAGTGTTTTCTGTTATTATTCATGATAAATTAAGCTCAGCTGCTCCACCATTAACAGAAAGTCAATTCATTTAGAAGTTTACAGAGGAAAGCTGGGATATTTTTCTATCCAGGTCAAGTAAAAGATTTAATTTTTGTATTACACTGAAAAGGAGGAGAAAGTCAAAAGTAAGCTTGTCCAGACATTAGATTTTCAGCTGTATTATTATTCTTTAAAAACATTTATGGACTCTTTACCCCAAAAAAACAAAAACCCAAACCCGTAAGATAATAGTTTTCAGCAGCACTGCACATAGAACAGCACAGCATGCTGCATCTACAGAAATACTAGGCTGCAGTTCTTGAAATATCTTGTCTGCCATATAATCTTGCAAAGCTTGTAATACCCATGTTGCTGTAATAAGCAAAATTATCAATTTACATTACTAGTCACTAGTTAGCTGTTCAACTGTCGCATGGGATAGGCCATTTGTCTGCATTCCCTCCAAAAGAAATGAGTCAAGAACACTGTGTTCTTTTTCAGAGGACATCAAAATAACCACCAAACCAGAAAGGAACAGAACAAATGAAAATGCATTGTATTGCAAAATGATGTCATCTTTCTGATTATTCTGAAAGGTTCTTGAAACCACCAAGTAGCCCTGAACTGCTTACTTGACAGGTTATATCAGCTAGACTATACTAGTTTGCCAGAAGAGAATGTGCATGTGGCTGAGCATGACTTTCAATTTTCTAGTCTGATATGTTTGCAAACACCTCAGGTTATTAACACCTGAACAGCAAAACTCCCTTAGCTTGAACAATTGGTGTATCACCCAAAACCTGGTCTAAAAAGCTAAGCAAGTGGTCTGCACCTCAAGAATTTTGGGGGCACTCCCTCTGACGCCAAAGACATCTTCTCTAATCCTGCAAGAAATTATTTAGGCCTTGGGTGAACAACTTGAAAACCTAATGGTTTGCATCCCCAGAGCCACAGATTTGCACCATTAGCTCTAATACCACAGTGATGAAAATGTAGGTGGTTGGGGAGTGGGTAACAAACACAGAGCAGACCTCTCTCCCCCGTGTCTTTGCTGCTCTGGGGAGTTTACTGATCTTTCTCACATAAGATATGGGAAGTGATTTGTAATCACACGCAGCTCCAGACAGGTACACTGTTGATACTCACACTCTGATGCCCCAGAAATCAGACCTCCTTTTGGGAAGTGGTTGCAGAGACCAGGCATTTGGCTTATAAAATGTCTAAGTCTAGAAGGCCAACTCAAACAATACTGACAATACATCAATACAATCTAAGGTAGCCAGTGAACCATTTCTAAAATATTTACTGCCTGAATATGAAAACGGACCATTCTGCCTCTGTTACTTTTGTGAAAGATGTTTCCTTCTCTTGTTCTTCTCCTTCTTACACTGAGTCACACAGTAAACCTAATTTTGAGCTGTTTGCTTTTTCACATTCATTTAATATTTAGAACTTAAATACACTGTGCTCTGAAGAAATTCTTGAGTTCAAGACTTGGTATTAAATGTTAACTTTCTCGATACCTCTCATCTCAGGGAACTTGTAATAGATTTAATATCAATATAATTCTAGAATAACCAGGAAGTTGATAAATACTCTTAATATAGTTTCCTTTAGGAATAAAAGTAAAGGTTCTGACTGGAAAATATTTTTTTAAAACTCCACTGAATAATATCATGGTAAGGACTTCCATGCCTAGTTTCAGCTAGGTTCACTGTTCCAAATGTTTCAACGTCTTATTTATACCATGGAAAGACTTTAAGGCTGAATTGACTCTTCCTTCTTTCTCTCCATCTTTCCTTCCTGTTTTCGTTTCCAACCAACATGCCCTGCTGAAGAATTGTCTTCAGAATTAAGAAAATCCTGTGTCCTAAGATATGTGGAGAATGTTATTTCTCCACATTTTAGCTTGTTGTCATACAGGCAGGGTTTTTTTCCCCATGCACTTGTGATAATGATTACTGTATTCTGCACTGGAGTTTTTCTCCAAGACCCTCTCAAGGCCTCTCAGTGTGAGATAAACAGCAGTCTGGGACTTGGAAATGTGCTGGAGGTTGCCCCCAGTGGGAATTGTGCAGCTAACCTCTTTAAGTTTTTAAATGTTCTTATTTATATCCTCCAACTAAGCAGCAGTGGCACACTCACCTCCCTGGTGGATAGGTCAGAAAGAGGGAAGAGGGTCTAGTTTTATAAACAGTGATGCTTATTAACAGTCACTTGTGCTCATTAGTCCAGGTCCAGAGCCATAGGCGGTATTTCCTAAACTGGTTCATATGCAGGAACCCAGCTAAAAGACAGAAGTGTTACTAAAAGGAAGACAGAAGGGCTTTCCTTGTGTACCTTTACAATATAATTTATATATGTACAATGTCAGCAGTGTAAATGAACTCAGAGAGAGGATACAATATTTTCAGTGTTGCTCTGGGAGATTAGATGACAATAAAAATTACCTTTCCATATGAACCTTGTCCTAATACTTTCAACAGTTCAAACTGAGAAGGATCCGCTTTTTCAAAACCTTCCTTGACATGATGACTGATGTCTATTTCCTTCACGATACCTTCTTCCTGTAAAGTAAAAAAACCAAAAAACCAAAATCCCCAAATCAGAGCTGTTATCCTAAGGAAACATATTGTTTATTAAAATCTTATGCTGTATTAAAATCTTTTTCTGTGATGCTACAATCATTCAGCAAATTTTGAAAATAGAAACAAATGCTTGTCTAAATATTCCACATGCCTGTTACCAGCTGGGGAGGGTAATAGTCAGGATATCCAGGCCTGGTACTCCTGTTTACTGAGCCTCAAGATATGACTAGATAAAGACAGATTACACAAGCTGAAGTAAAAAATACACTGCAGAGCTTGGTGTGCCAATCAGAGACCTTGCTAGCAGAGTAGCATGTACTCAGATCTGTACTATGGAGGCTCCATCACACTTCTCTCCACATACTTTCTCAGTTTCCCCTCAAATCATCATTTAAGTCAATCTTAAAAAGCTTCCTTAGTCTTAAGCAGCAATTCTTCTAATGAGTAGGCAATAAAGAAAAGACATTGCTAAATGAGCCTCTTCCTATTTACCTCAGAAATTGGAAAGTTACTACTGGTAACCATTTAAAATAGGAAACAAATTAATGATTAGATGTAAAATGAGGTGGCGGTGGGGGAAGACTGACACGAACTTCGTTTCTTGCAAGAATTAGCTTTATATGCTTTGGATTTGTCCAGGTCCTTTTGTTAAAATATTTCCTCTGTCAATAGATGCACGTTCCTCAAAGACACCAGTTGAACAAGGACCTTCATCGTGCAAGCTGTGACATATGGCATTAGTTTCAGTTGTTTGTTTCATGTTATTTTGGCATGTCCCTCTAAAAAGAGAGCAACTGGGTCATGTGAGACCCAGAGGGACTACACGGAGTTTGCAGCAACCCAGAAAGTCATTGAGCTGAAAAGAAACCTGGAAGAAAGGACCTGCATCTCAAGGACACAATGATAAGGAAAGATAACATTTACACACCCTTTTATTTCTGTACTGTTTTGTACGGCTACATTTGAGCTTTTTGGTTTGTTTGGTTTTGGGTTTTTTTTCAAACTACTTGTTCTAACTTCTCTACAATAAAAATATAGATTTTGAGTACAAAACTTTTTTCCTTCATCTCCCAATTTGAAGGGAATTACTTATTTAGGAATAAGTTTGAGTATTTCTGCACCCACCAGAAATAACTGGAATCTCACAAATATTTTTACATGGAGTTTTCCTGCAATTTTCCTTTCTTCCCCCCCAAATCCTTATAAGATCCAGAAATAAAACATTTATTTCCCACTCTTAATAATTAATGTTGAGAAAATAGAAATAACGTCCTAAAAATGAAAAGGCATACAAAAAAACCCCAACAAAACATTTGGCCAAAACACATTCTGTGCTAAATAAATTTGATTTTTTTCTCCTCCTGAAAAACTGCTGTCGCTTTCTACCAGCTGTGATTTGTCAGATACATGGCTTGCATTACCCAGATTAGTTTCTATATTGTAGTTTCATTCCTCCTCTTCCCTACCCTGCCTCTTTACATTCACATGCTTTGGAATGGGGACTATATCCTCTTCTTGGTTTGGAAAGTTTGGAAAGTTTCCTCTAGTTCATTCGTGCTACCACAATCATGGAAAAGAATCATCATCTCAGAGCAATTCCTTCTTCTAATCCTAATTCCTATCGTTTAAGGTTTGCCTGAAAGCAAATGCCAGAAACCAATGAACAGTTTTGACAGAGAGATTTAAAGGATTTCTAAGTACAGAACTGCCAAGACCCCTCTTTTCACTTTTCTGGCTTTAATTGCTGTGTGAGATAGCATAACTTTCTGATATTAAATGTATCATTTTTTTCAATTTTTTTGTACTCCAGCCTGAACTATGAAGTCACTTTCACCTACATTTGCAATTCAAATGATGAGTTAGTTTCAATTTGCCCATTCATATTACTCATCAAAGTAAAAGACCTACAACCCTAAGCGTATTTCTCATTGTATTACTAAATTTAATATAACCTCTTTAGGTTCATGAGACATGTTCAGTTACAGGAATATATTGAAAGTATTAAAATGATGAAAATTTAGCTTGCTGGAAGAATGCTTAAAAATTTCTTGCACTCCCATAGAACAGCATAAATAATTTACAACATGCAGCAAAACCAGTACTTTAATTATATGCATCTTTAATTAAAAGCTCGTAAAAAAAAGAAGAGCATTTACAAAAAATGGAACCAAATACAAGGCCCAGCAATGTTTATCAGAGAAACACGTATTTTAAAGACAGAAAAAACATGTTAGATGTTGTGATTATCAAAATATAAAAGCATTGGTTAGAAGAGGCTTCTAGGGGTCACCTAGTCCAACAGTCCTGCCCAAAATATCACCGACACTTGATCAGACCAACTAGCTGGGCTTTTGTCCACTGTGGTTTTCAGTGTCTCAAACACTGAAGCTTGAGCCACTTCCTATGAAAGATTATTCTCTTTCAATTTGCCCACAGTCCAGTCGAGCTGGCTGATCCACGTGTCCTTAGGAGGAAGCAGGATATTTTTCTAGGAAGGTAGGATTTCCTTTGGATTTCCTGTGGTTGCCTCGCTAGAAAGGAGCAGCAAAGCAGCACTGAAGAAAAGCATGCCAGACAGCTGTTTTTTCACCCATCATCACCACAGTGGTGTCACTTGTGAGCTGTCCAAGAGGTAGATGGTATTTTAGGTGGTATGACAAATCCACTTCCCACTAGAGCAGAAAGCCAAACTGGCAGTGCTTGAGACTGAAGACGGACACAGCTCCTTAAAGGAAATACATGCTGGTGTGTTTGCACATATGCACCCATTTGCCTTGAATGTATTTCCATAATCTTACTACTTACTGGCTGCATAAATTATGGAATAACTTCTGTTTGTTCGTTATAGCTTACTAGGAAAAAACCCAACACAAACCAAACAGTTTTATATTCTTTATTTACATTCTTTCTTACATGGGATTTTCTCATTTGAAGTCTCCCTGTATTACACTAATATGGAATCTGGCATAATTTTTCTCAGGTATTGATGATCAGAGTGAAACCCAAACTGTCAAAGCATAAATATTGTGGGCAGGTCTCCCAACTATTTTTGCTCTGCATTGCATCCTAGAAACTTCTCTAATATTTATTTTTCACTGTTCCAGGAAGTGCACCATATTTTCATCAGGAATTTGCATAACAACATTAAATCTGAGTCAAGAGAATCACGATACAGACAAAGCCTGCACATTGAAGAAGCTGTTTTGATGGAAAGGATTTCACTCCGGAAAAAAAAATCCAGCCAACTTCAAAAATGGTTTTGATCAGTGAAGTTGGTGGAATCAAAAGTGAATGTTCCACAGTTTGATCTCGAAACAGCTGTGCACACCAGCCCAGGCTCTTGCTCCCTGCTGACTTTTCCCAACACTGCATTAGCAGGAATGCTTGACTGGATGAAGCTTAATCTTTCGTAAACTTCTCTAAATATTTATGTTTGCACAAAAAACATCATCCTGTGACAAAAGTGAGATGGATGTTCTTGGTGGCTTGAAGAAAGCACATGGTCAAGCAGGACAGACTAGAGGAGGGAGAGCAATAAACTGGAAGGATAAAAGAGGAATAGAGAGTGCTTCTCTATTTTAATACAAGAAAGACCTATTCTGGGTCTGATCCTACTGCATTACTCACTTAAAGGCTTCCCCCAAAGCCGGCAAAAGGTTTGGACAGAAAAGTAACTCACTATTAGAATTGAAAGACCATTTTGATCTCTTCTCTGGGACACGGGAGAAGAAAGCCTCTGTTCTTGCCCTGAGACTGTGGACAGCACAGACACATCTGTTTTGGTGCTTCTGGAAGGCAACAGCTCCCTGTAGCATTGATCTCAGCTCAATTCCACGATTTCTTCATGCAGCCTTGGAGATAAAGAGGTACTAATGCTCAGTGGCTGCTGGAGAGCAACCACAGAAAACTCTTCTAACTGCAACAACACTTCCTGATCCACTGTCACACATCAGAGTAGGATCAAGAAGTGTAGGGGTATGGATTTGGCAGTGGAGTACAAAAAGCCATACAAAAGAGCAGGCCTTCCCGGAGAGCAACTCTTCAATTTACTATCTTGCCTGTTCCACAGCCTCACAGCAAGTATTATGGAAAGAATACCTCCTAGAAAATTAACAGGTTTATCCCCTTTTGGAGTCTTGTCTGGCTACTCCTCAACTAGTTTCTGAACAAGCAGAGCTAAGGTCATCAAGCAAAGAGACCACCTTAACTGCCAGATATATTTCACCCACACACAAAAACTTTCCTCACCAAGACTTCCTGAAATATTGGGAGAGGGGGCTTATTCAAGAGTCAGCTACTTTTAACAGCGGAAAATTTTATGCTACCATATCACATGGGAAAAAGCCATGGTGCTAATATAACATGATTATTGTTTTGAAAAATCAGCAAGAAAGGATTCCCAGTTTTATTCCTTGCCTGGTCATCTCCATTGCAAAGGATCAAGACTGGCATACAGGTATGGCTCTGAAGGGTAAGCTTCATTTTCCAGTACAAATGTGTGCACTTTTGATGTGCAAACTTCACAGTCTTTAGGCTTGCATGCTTTAGGGTCTGAGGTAAATGAAGAAGTCAATGAAAATGTGGCAGGAAGAAATAAGAAATAATGAAAACTCAGAAGATATTTTACTGTTGTTTGAGATAATCATTATTTGTCTACAGCATATGCTCAGGATACAGACTACATTTTGTTACCAATCTTCCCATTTGGCAGGTTACCACCCAACATAAACCCAAATCACAATTATTTAACTACCAAGTATCACAGGAAACACAACATTTTAAAATATAATATGATTCATTAAGAAAGTATGTTTAAAACTGTGATATGGGAATAGGACAGAATGTGTCTGATAAAGATGAGGCCAGGTTTCTACCTCTGTAGTTTCTAATCTGGCTCAACCCATAGGAGAGCAATTTGTGTCATAGACATAACAGGCTATTCAAATGCTGCCTAGGGCAGGAAGTGAATTGCTGGCCTGCATTCAGTTCTTTGACGACAAGTATCTACATTGAAAAAAATGTATAGGAGCATTTTCATTAGCCTATTCTCAAGCCAGTCTCCAGCAGCTGGAGTAAAAGTTGAGAAAGAAATCTTCCATTTTCAATGGGTTATAATTCAAGTTCTGGCCTCTGCTGTCATCTGGAAAGATGTAAACTGAGGAATAATACCATAAATGGGCCTGGTTGCTTTGTTCTCTACTGTCAAATAAACATTTGCTTTAACAACAATGAATTGGAGTTACTGAGCCCTTAAAGAAGCATGTGGAACTCAGTGAATTCACTGGACACTGTGCCAGGTCTGTATTTGGCTTTCTAGCATAAGCCTACCTACCTTCTCAAAAGGTCATATAGAGTTAAATACTACATTACAATTTTAAGAGAGATTGGGATTTTTTTCACAAATGTGAATAGAATGTGTTATCTTGCACATGGAATTCCAACAAGTATGTCAAAACTTACTAGAAAACAAAAACCTTAAGAGAAATTTCTGTGGAAATCAGCTGTTAAATTCAGCAGACCTTTTTCTAGAGAGGGTAACAAGCTCTCTTTAACACTTCTCTCCAGCTCCAATTTTTTATCCTACATTTTTAGTTTCTTCTCTCTAACACATGCTTTTACAGTTGGGGTTCAGCTGAAGTACAACAAACTAAATGGGAAGAGACAAATCACAGAGAGCAAAGGCAGTGAATATAATCTGCTGGATAGACTGGTGAAGTCCATGAGGTAGAGGTTTGAGTATTTGGGAGATTTGGGTAAAATCTTTTGTGCTCCAAGGCATCCTGTGTGTCTTTGATGAATCACTTAAGGCTGAATTCAGCTAAATAAATGCAAGCATTTATAGCACAGGAGAAAACGTTTTGAACTAGGTTTACTTTGCAGTCAATAGAGAGAAGCAGGGACTTCATGATTAAAAG
This sequence comes from Aleadryas rufinucha, assembly GCA_013397815.1. Taxonomy (NCBI): domain Eukaryota; kingdom Metazoa; phylum Chordata; class Aves; order Passeriformes; genus Aleadryas; species Aleadryas rufinucha. Next base: position 21,484 of record VZTH01015505.1, on the reverse strand, counting down.
AGATCAGATCCTTAAAAGAAATCACATCCCAAGAAGTGCACATTTCTGTCTGATGACTGTGAAGAAAGCCTAAGATAACTTGCTGAGTGGGGGGCTTCTGCAGTTGCATGAGATGAATTCATGTTTACTGTATGATTTTGAAAAACACTTAAATAGAGAAGTATAGTGGCCAGATTTTTAATGCCATTACAAGAGAGATGTTTACTGATAAATGCCATGAAACTTCTACTGAAATGGAATATTTTTCAAAAGAACTTACACACTTGAAACATGTAGACAATTAAAAAATACTCCAAGGTGTTGGAAATAGTCCACTTATCAGGATTTTGCAGCCTGGTAAATTAGGCATTTTTCTACTTCCTCCCCAGCTTGAAAAGTAGAGATAGTTGCTTTTTGCTATCCTGTGGGAATACCATGAGAATTAACGCAGAAAAAATTTGCAATTCACAAACTGCAGTAATGGATAGACAAATTATCTGAAATGTATCCAGTATATATGAGATATCAGGTGGCCTACAACTATATTCTCCTTTAGCTCAGATTGAAACATTAAATCAGTCTTGAAGTCTGGTGCCCTTAATCTGATGACTGTAGTGTCTTTACAGACTCAGTCCCTGACTAGGACAAATACATACAACACTATGACTGCAAAGTTGCACAAGGAGAACAATCTTCCTATTCCAAGTGCAGATATGCATTAAGTACAGGGACACACTAATTCCTGATCTAACTTTCAACCCTGGACTCAAATCACTAGCCAGGGTAACTCTAATTTTTATGTTATTTCTTTTGCAAACTGCAAGAGTTTATGAAGAATGGTGAGTAGAAAGAGTGCCTAAAAAAACTATTAAAGCAAGGAGTTAAAAAGAGAAAGACAAAAGCAGAACCATCTGGTCACAAAAAAAAAAATTACAAACAGTTGGCCAGCCTTACTCCTACAGCAGCTCTCTACAAATACTCAAATACATTGGTGAACTTTACCAAAAAGTCTCAAAATGAGTCACACCATTAACAAAGAACTCAGCCATACTGCTCTAACCTACAATAAATAAGAGCAGGAACATTTTCACCAACATCCTGCGTGGCATAGCTTACAGGTGTGCCACTGGCCTTTACAGCTCCGAATGGTAGGGGCCAATATACATGACTGCATTGAAAAAAAAATTACAACATAGCTCACATCTGGTTCCCAGGTCAGCATTGTTCTCTGTGCACTCTGCTCTGAACCACTCACAAACTGTGAGTGGCTTGGGGGACTCCTGCCAGAGACCCCCCAGGGATGCCCCCATCCACCACCACTGCAGCCACTCACCAGAGCTGCCTGGCACCTGCTGCAGTGTCCCAGCACTCACAGGAAAGCCCGAATGGGACAGTCCTAATGTGATGGCAACCTATGCCCAAAGCAGTTCCACAGTACAGGTAGCCCCCACACCCCCATGTCCCAGCTTCCCATCTGTGAAATGCAGGACAGGCCTTCCTCCTCTTTAGTGTGGTTAGGCACTGGAAAGACACCAAGTGCTCAGATACTATGATATTAGGCTTGAAAAAGAAAGAAGACAGAAAAAAAAGTCTATCTGTTAAGGATATTCTTCAAGAAACATAAATACTTGCTAAATTACTCCAATTCCCTTATTGCTGTACTCAGCTGCTTCATAGACTAGAAAAAAAAGGTGCCTGATGTTTTACTAGTGCATTTGAGTGTGAAATAAAAACTCCAGCTGTATTAGGAAGATAAAGTGCTTAAGCAAAACATATTTTGAACCACTTCCTCACTGTTTTGCGATCCAAATAAAACATTGCTCACCACAGCAGTGTAAATGGCACCACAACACAGTAAGCAGAAAATACAAAGCCCTGGGGAATTTGCATGGTGATTTTAAAGAACTGAATCATCTTTAATATACATACTAAAGGAAAAATACCAGGTTTCATCTTGAAATGTGAGGCAGAGTCCACAAAAAGCTGCACTAAGAGATTACCATATTACTGAAGTGCTGGATTAGTCAGTTTAGGAAAAATACCCGTCTGCTGTTTACAAATCACTTGTAGGGTTCGGTAATTATCATTTTGTCTCCAAGAGGAATACTGGCCTGCTCGCACATTTAGTGTCTCCCCATTAATTAAATCAAGCATCCACTAAGGGTTCAACCAGCTTATACTTCACAAACTGGAGTCCTGCTGGTGATGTTAGGGAAAAATGTGTTGTAATGAGGTTCATTATCTCAATGGCATTTTACAGGCAGAGTATTAATAGGGAAATAGACTAATGTGAGGTCATTATGGAATCAAAGCAAATACAAATTAGTTTTAATGCTACTGTTCACAACATAGAGCATCAGTGAAGGCACTGAAGGAGAGAGGCTGATGCAGCTGAATGAGGCAGAGAAAAGATGGTAAAAGGGAAATTCTAAGAGATGATATGACAAATTTAGCAACATGGACAGAAGAAGATGTGGAGGGCAGAGAGAAAAGAAGGTATCAAAAAGGACACAAGACAAGGACAATTGGCTTGTGCCTATGCCAACAGAGAAGTAAACCAAGAGAAGAACTGCAATATTTAACGACTTGAAATGCAACTTTTTACCCTTTTATGCAGCAGCTTAATCCAATTTAAATACCTAACCATCTTCCTGGGATGAGGAGGGAGTACAGGCATGCATGTATGTACTAGAGTGATCTGATGGGGAAGCTAGTAAGCAGTCCTGGCACACTCAGAACTGCTCCCAAAAGAAAGGGTGAGAGCGTGATGGGGACCAGGGGTGCTCTGCTGCACAGGTGGTTAACAGCCTTGGGCACCCAGCCTTCTCCAGTAACTCAAATGGGCCAGCAAAACACATTATGAATGCAGTGGATCCAGACTCTGCTTATTTATGTAGACTCCAGCTTCAATTTTTTAATTTATACAAAAACACAGATAAAATTTTAAAAAAAGTTACACAGTACCTGACAATACCTCATCTCATGCTGGCTCCAGTTTCATGGACAAATATTTAGCAAGGGATACTAAAACTTATCTCTTCAGCTGTATACTTTTGTTACAACCATGGCTAAGATGCAGGTCATTATTTGCAGACATTTGTATTTCAGTGCCTAAGGACTGTTACCATGCACAAGTACCTGTTTAAACAGAGTTTCAGCAGTCTACTGAAAATCTGGCCCAGGAAAAGGCCCATTACATTTTGTGGGTTTTTTAACTACTCAGAAGCCTCTAGTTTAGGTCATGTCCCTCAAAGATTCACACAGTCAATCTCCAAGGAACAAGCTGCTAAATAATTATCACACATCCTCATTTCTGTGAAGGGAATAATTGTTTACAATTACTGTATTAAACAGAAACATACATTATGTAAACACACCCACTGAAAAGATGTGTATTTTGGGAATGAGAATAAACAAAACACAATTAATCCATCTGGATGCAAAGAACACCTTTGCAACAGTTTGGAAGACTCCAAAGAGGTCAAACTGCCACATCAATCTGTTTTGCAGAGATTTACAATGGATAGTGTGGTTTTGTATAACAAAAGGGGGGGTGCTAAATTAGGTGGTTCTCAGCTGACCGGGATCTTGACGAACTTATCACGACACCTTCACAGCAGCAAAACTTCAAAGAGAATCCACAGTCTATTGAAGTCTGAAATGATTTCCAGAGTAGGATTCATCCAAACATACATCTCTGTCTGAGTTAGCTGTCTAAATTTCTGTATAGCTGACAAAAAAATATGTGCTTATGGGCTTTTCTTTCTTTTAGACAACAGTATGCCTCTAGTAGTCTAAACCAGGACTTAGTAAGTTTGCCTCTTCTTGCTGACCGTAAGGGAAGCCTATGCTAATTAGTTCAGATACATATTAATTCTTCCTTCCCTCATTCCTCAGTGACTCCTTTAGCATCAGATAGAGCATATGTGCTTTTCCAAAGACATACACTGCATTATACTGGATATTTCCAGGCCTGCTTTTGATCAACCCACCTTTTTCACTATGGATTTTCTACTGTATCCAGCAGACAATGTGTGATGCTCTCATAGTTTCATTTTTCTACCCTGATGTGTACTTGTACAAACTATTGCATTATCCTTCTGCAGGGACATTCTTACCTTGTGTGGCTACTGCCATGATCTGCCACCACAAGTCAGGGAAATCAGGGCTCTTGGCCACGAAACTGGAAGCAAACCCACAACCCTGTGTCATATATCATGCCAAACTTTTACACTTGGGAGAAGCTTTAACAGATATGAGAAGAATCAGTTTCTTCAGTCTCTTAATTCAAAACACATTTTACTTATTTGCACAATCCTTGTAGTATTTGACCCATTAGATCACCTGGCATCAGAAAACTGCCAAGACAACTTAAAGCTGAGCCCGGCTGCAGTGCTCATCACCATGTTCCTGCAGACTGTGAGACATGGCTTTCACCTGCCCTGCAGCTCTTTTACATCAAGTGGTCTTGGTTCTTATCTTCAGCCACCTTATTCACAAAAATCCTATTGAAAACAAAGGTACATCATGATGATGAAGGAAGGCAGTGGAAAGGAGCTCTTTCTGTTTAATCCATTTCTGTGCAGAACCTTCTGGGGTTTTTAAGTATTGAGTATACCAGTTTTAGAGCAAATTTACTGCTTTAGCCTCCATTCCGCAAGTATTTTTTTAACATATACACAAGCAAGAAAAATGTTAAATGGAGATTACCAAGTTCCTGCCAGGTAGTTTTCATTGACCTGCAGCTATTTCAATATTTTTCTGTTTTGGCTGAAAACTGTTAAAACAAATTCACATGGCATCTTAACAGGTAAAGGCTTTGTTGTTCTGTTGGGATTTTTTTTAAAAGATAATCCAAATGGCTTCACTGAAAATCAGTTTGCTGCACACTGTAAAGGGACAAGGTGAAGAGAGAAGATGAACTTATATCTATTGTCTTACTGAAAGGACAGATTTGCTCATAAGCGATTACAGAACTGTACCTACAAAAAGACTGGAGCACAGATAAATAAAGATCTTTGTAGTGCAACATCATGACCTCTTTCTCAAGTGTGTCACCAATGAACTGGAGTAGTTTAAGGTTACCCTCTACAGTAAACTGTGAGATTGTTCCTATGCTCAGAGCAGCCACAGAGCTGTCTGGGGCTCCTGGAAGAGACTAACCTCCCATTCAGAGAAAAGTGAATAGACACAGATTAAATGAGTTCTTCCTATTCGACTTTTAACATTCATTTCGTATATAGCTTCTGTATGTAACCTGAATAAAGAAAAATGAACAGCAAAATGCAATGCCGCACTTCACACAGGTGTACTCATTTTATTTAATATCAAGCTAATAAAATAAAAATGCTTTTTGATGCTCTATATAGTAGTTGCTATCCCATTGATAGTCCAAATCACCAGCTGGCTCCACTGGGATGCAATGTCAGTGAAATCCTTAATGCAGCTGGGAGACAGAATTCTGAAGAAGAATCTGTTACAACATTATAATCACCAGTAATTTTTTTGCTGCATAAAAAAATTTGAAAATTTCTTGAATTCAGTAATCGTGTATGAAACAGAGGACACCAAACAACAGCTTATCTGTTCCTTTACAGATAAGGCATTTATTGTGCTTCTCAGGGAGTCCTAGGCAATTGTGCCCACAGTATATTATAGCCTTTATAGTGAGTCTTATTTTATAACCCTAGCCAGCCAACCATATCTGTATCACATGTCACTATAGTGATGTTTTATAAACAATAGCAAGAAGACAACTGAGTGGTAAGTGAACTAATTCAATCAACCAGTAACTACAGGAACCTGAAATTAATATTATGGACAAAGGAAAAATAGAGAACACAACCAGCAGATGACAAGTGAAAGCCAAAGAGGAAAGCTGAAACCACACAAAAGCGTTACTTTAAAGAAGTGTTTAATCAAATACACAAGTCCAGTGCTCATTCATTTTCCCCATTTTGTCATAAACAAAGAGCAATTCCACAGTGTTTCCAAGAAACCATGGGAGGTAAAGTTTCTGCAATTTAATACTTAATACTGTAAGGAAAAACCTCTTTAATGTAAAACACAGTGAAAGGCTGATTATGAATGTGCCACAAATTTTGCTTTGTTTGTATTCTTAAATTTATTTGCATTTAAAACCATTCTTTTTTATTGCTGACTACACAGCAGGGTCCTGCTATGGCAAAGCAGAGCTCCAGTTTTCTTTGTTAAAAGCTCAGTTTTCCAAAAACATTATTTTTGGACTGTGCTTTTCCTGATTTGTTTTCAATGTTCAAAATGTTTCTTTACCCACAAAGGCTGAGTAAATTGTCATCTGCTATCTTTGAATTTTATCCAGAACTTACAACCAAAACTTTTTTGTACAGGTCAATACCAAAATCTTTTGTCTTCACAGAACTCCTTATGCTTGTGAAGATACACATGGATGTCATCAGTGAGTTTGCATTAAACTGTGTTAGTGAAACAATCTGCATAGCTGCAATATCTAAACTTCCAGTTCTATGAAGTAGCAAGTAAAGCTGGGTGACATACAACATGGCTGCATAAACAGCCTTCATTTGCAGGTTAAGAGTAAAGAGAAGCAAAAAATTCTCATCAGCTTCTCATTTCTGTACCAACTTTTATGCCAACAAGCTGTAACTGTATGTTTTAAGATCACTGAGGGTTGATTAGGTGCAGTTATAACTAAGATTTCTGGAACTGCAGAGAGCAGAAGAATCTAAGCCACTTTTCTCACAGTAAGTATTACAGAAAATGCACAACATTATTTCAATTATTAACAAGGAAAAAATATATTATGTATATCCACATGTATATGCTGGATTTTATCTGGAGCAAAAACAGAAGAATTTTTTTTACAAAAGTTCATCTGAAGACTTGAGTCCATTACACACTAAACAGAGCCCATCAGCCAAGTTAGCTACTGAATCTCTCTCCCTCAGAAGTCACCAATGAAAGGCACACAATCCCTTGCAGTATTTTCTTCACCAACAAACAAGCAAACCAAGTTACTGCCCACCCTACCTGAACCTTCTGCCTGCCTTCCAGTCATCCTGTCACAAATATTTGGGTGGTAAGCTGAGTCTGGGAGAGTGCCAAGAGGAGTGTAGGGTTGGGCTGGGCAGGAACCCGGGCGGGATGAAGCTGCAGATTCCTGGGATCCACACCAGCATCATGAAGGGCATGATGGGGACATGAGCAGAGCTGCTGCCCCTCCAAACCTAGAGAAGTATTGCCTCAAAAAGGTCTCAAAAACGTGCTCTGCTCTAGGGAAGTTGTAAGGAGTCTTTTAAAACCCAACTTGAAAGCAAGCCAAGTGAGTGGGGTGGCAGCTCACAAGGTGTAACACCCTGGAGAAGGGGCAGTAATGAAAGGAGACAGGTTGTTCTGAAGTTGTGGTCAGCTCTGGGAGAGATGTAAGGCAAAACACACGGGACACGTTCCAGCAGCGAGGCCTTGAGCGATGATGGAAAGGTTTGGGTTGTGTCAAGTCACACTAAGCAAAGCTGACAATCTCCCAGCCCATCGCAGCCACACAACTGTTCAACACTGCAGGGTAACCCTTTGGCTATTATAAAAGCCACAGAAATTCTGAGCAGAGGCACAAAACAGCTCTGCAACCCATGTGAAAACACTGCAGACAGGTTCAAGGGGGATTCTCAGACTTGGTCTTGTAACTCCCAGGCCACACTGGGACTTGGGGATAACACTGCTGGCCCAAACAAAAGCTGTTTTCCACCATCTAATGTGTGCATGGAAACACAAGCCCTAAACCAAGCATGTTATAATGTATACCTAAAGTATTGTGCCAGTTATGCAAACTGTTATGTACCAAACCTAAATCATACTATGGATACAGTCAGGGGCAATAAACCTAATCACAGCATGAAAAATTCAGGTTAGACATCTGAAAAATCCTTCCCTGGGAAGGGCAGAGAAACATCAGACCAGATGCCACTTAATGTGTTACTAACTTGTATCCTACCACCCTTCAGCTACCTCTTTTTTGTTTTGTCCTATCTGATACTACACTCTTTTGTTGTGTTTTTTCAAGAACCCACAATGGTCTCCACATGGTTGTAAATACAATGGATACTATTAACGAATGGTGACCATTACAAGATTTATAACAGACATTCAGAATCCACCTCACAAATATAAGCCCCAGCTCTTAAAAACCCCACTCTTTATTAATAGGCATAAGTAATCACCAGCAACATAAGCAGATGTTGGATAACTAACTGTTCTTGTAATAGTTTTGCAGGATCAGGCCCTAAACAGAGGATACAGATGGTGAACACAAGATGCACACTGAGTGAAAACAATTCTCCTTTTCCACAGTGGCAGAATGCCAGAGTCTGCTAATGATGGTAAAAGAGGAAGAACTGTCATGTGTATGTGCCAAATTTACTCATAAAAAGTGAATTTGGCATCAATATCTGTTGCAGCTAATTAACAACATGAGATAAGTGGGGCAACAAATTATGCCCCTTTTAATCAGCTAGCACTGTCATCTCCTTTACAAACACGGAGAGTTTCCAAATTCGTTTTTGGTAAGTTTAAAGCAGTAAAAGAAGATGGAAACATCCTGTTAACAAAATACTGGCTCAACCATCAAAAGACTTCCTACAGACTTTAGAGCACCATCAAAACACATAAATAACATCACTCCAAGAAAAGCCAGAGATGAAGACCAGATTCATCACTTGGTTTTTAAAAGCTATTTGAGAAATAGTAAATTATTAGATCCTAATTGTGGATTTCCAACAGTGTGACTTCACTGCACTGATGAAGACATAAAAGTTTGAAGAATTAGGCCTTTATTTTACTTGATGCCTAACTGCATCAGTCTAAACAACCAGATAATGTTGTGTTATTTCACCTCTTGTTGTAAAAGGGAGCAGAATGAAAACCCAGAATATTACCAGCTTATCTTCCTTCGGAATGCAAATCTTCTCTGAAATAAGAAAAATGCCAACTCTTTTGGTATTCAGAAGGTGGCACCTTGCTTGGACCATGTATCCCTGACATGAAAATCTGTAAGGGGAATCTCCAGTGCTCCTGCTACACCAACCCACTCAGAAGAGCTCCAGCATCATATCCATTTATATTTTAGCACTCCTCTGTGTGAAAAAGATCAGTTCTAGAATATAATGCTACGCAAAGAACAACCATTAAAAAATGGATTAAAAATGGCCTAGATGTTTAAAGAAACTTTTCCTAAAGGGATACAGTTCTGAACACATGATTACTTAATGACAAAAAACCCAAGCCTATATATTCATACAGAAAATGACTAAGAAAATCCAGGTTTTCATCCAGATTTGAAACCTCCTTGCAAAGGATGCCAATAGACATGGCAATCTCTACAAAAATCTTTCAATAATATAGAGCTGCATCAAATCCAGTAATTCAAAACTAATTCAACTGAAAGTCAAATGAGAAGCTGCATTGTTCACCTGGTTCATGAAAGACTCAGAACCTTCCGTAATCCAGTGTAAAACTATTTGCCAAACAGAACCATTTGGTTATAGAGAGTGAATATAAAACCTTTGTTTATAAATGCATAAGGTAACGGCCTGAGGAATAGCCCAGTACTGCATTAGTCCTGCAATGTCCCCTCATCTTGCCTTCCCTCTCTGTGAAAGGGAAATTAAATTCCCTTGAGAGTTCCTGTCGCCATTGAAAAAACATTTCAACAATCCTCATACAGGATTTACTCCACTGACCACTAATGCCAAAGGCCCCAAAACCACTTACGCTGAAAGAAGATGAGTTTTGCAATTTGTAGCTGCATCTATGAAGCAATGAAAAATTGATGGTTTCCTTTTGACTGCCATAGAAAGGGCTGCTTTGTACATTTCTTTCCTCGGGGAATCCATTGCTATAATTTTCCATTGGAAAGTTTCTGTATTACTGCATTGCTAAAGTAACTGCAATGATAACCTAATTTGAGTTATCAAAAACCTAGGATTAATCACATGCCTAAAAACAAACAAACAAAAAATTGCTATATAAATTTACTTGCTTGATTATCTGCAATTATTTCTATAAAATCCTATGCAGCGTTCTTTAAAATGTTAAAACACAGGCTGTGAGTTCTGCATTTGTCACCTATAACAAATAAAAAAGTAATTTACATTTCATTTTTTTTATATTATCAACAGCATATGCACTGTGAACATCATCCATTGCAGGATGCCAAAGAAACAACAGAAACAATAATCTAGCCTCAGAAAACTCTGCAAGTTCATAAGTATTAACCTCAGATGCTGTGAGGTTAAGCTGCTTGCCTATGGTCACAGAGTGAATTTGACAGGACCAGAAACAGAGTCCAAATTTCCTGATTCCCTCGCCCTATCATAAGGCAACACGGATGTAATTGCTAAATTTTAATTTAATGGTCTGTACAATTCATGTTTCTAATTCTCCAGAGCTTGCACCAGCAGGTTTTAATGCTTTACTTCAGGTTCAGAAGTATGAAGTACACTAAAAGCTGTTTTTAGGTTAATGGAAATGAACTGGCCCATCTCAAAACACCGTGCTGTTCAGAGCCTGCTGATGCTTACAGAACTGTATGGGAATGCTGGGCACACAGTTCTTGAGTTCCATCAGCCCTGGCATCAGAGCTGGCAATTCAGTGCCCAGGCCAGCGCTGCACAGTGTGGCCTGGGACATTTTCATACTGGAGTTACTGGAGAAGGCTGGATGCCCAAGGCCATTAACCAACTGTGCAGCAAAGCATCCCTGGTCCCCATCACGCTCTCACCCTTTCTTTTGGGAGCAGTTCTGAGTGTGCCAGGACTGCTTACCAGCTCCTCTCTATCTAACCTTGAGCCCACCCTTGCAGGCACAGCCTGAAATGCCACAAGAAAGGTCAGTCCCATTAGATTCAGCACATGCTCACTCAGTGGGAGGGTCTCCAGTGTGTTTTGGGGGGTTATCTGCACGCATAGGATATTCTGGTTCCAAAAGATCAAGCAGTGGCTCATTAGAACTGTTAGAGGGCTCAACTGCCTCAATTCCCCAGTCCCATTTCTGCTGAGCCAAGTGCATGCCCAACACGTCTCTCTGGAAGAACTCCAAATTGTTTCTTTTCAGAGGTCCTAAGAGCACCCAGATGTGGAGAGCCAAGAGAAGCTGCAGGTAGCCATCCTTTGGAAACTCATCATTTACACAGCTCACAGAAAAAGCACAGAGAAGCACACATGCCTCAGACCACCATACAAGGGGACAATTCCTTCTGTGTCCAGAAACTACCTTCACTACCCACTCAAAACCAAAGTCTGCCATTCCAGAAAGTTTTTCACATGAAAAATACAATTTCAAAATTTCTTTTTACCTTCCCTGTCTTCATTGTGCCTTCATTTCTCTTGCTAACTAACTGCAACTTCCCCACATTTTTATTAAAATTTTCACCCTGACTTGCATGGTTTGTTGGTCTTAATGATGCTAGCCATTTTGGGGGTTAAGCAACATCTGCTCAGATAATCAGAAGAGAAGAGATTAACAAGTCAGAGGACAGTCATTACCTGCAGACATTCTGAAAATAGCCATCTCCACAAATCCAACAGACAGAGCTATCAATTACAGTAATCCTAGAGGAAGGCACTATTTGCATAGAAAAAGTATTTTAACCTTTAAGTAGAACACAGAGTGAAATAGGTTTCTCTAGTTCCAAAAATGTAAACTACAGTATTTCAAGAAAGAAACAGTGAAATTAGTGCCTGCAATGCCACTACATGTAAATTGTGTCATATTTCTAGGGATTAGCCAGTTCTACAATAAGGGACTACTTAGTATGAATGAAAGAAAACCAAAAGCATCTAGACAATAACAGCTTTTGCTCTTAATGACAATCAGCCCTTCATGAATGTCTGGGACTACCTGCATATGCAATAGTGTATGTGTGTTTAATACTTGAGCCAGAGGCATCCAGTTGTCCCAGTTACTTGGATAAGGTTAAAATAAAGATATTCTTTCTTGAGGAACTCCAGCTCAACTTTAATGTTAGATCACTTTTAAACATCTACTGGACCTCATCCTGTTTAATTTTTAATTTGAAACATCTACTTATGGGAAAGAATATTGTATTCAACTAAGAATCTGTTGGAAATTTTATTTAACTATCTTGGATTTTATTACAAAGGTTACTTGAGATACAGATATACAGATATATAAAACTAGAACTAGATTTTTTTTTTTAATCAAGCATGTTTTGAGAACAGTTTTATGAGCTGCTGTTTTATAAAAAATATTTAAAGATGCTGTAAAAACTCATTTTCCCTCCTGTTTTAAAATTCTACTTTTATCTTAGTCTGAAAGTAAGTTTAAAAAACTAGGATGTTGTTTTTCAAGAACATCTTAAGACAAAAATTGAAGAATCATATAAAAAAGGCATAATACAATTTTGAATCAAAAATTCTGAGGAAGTGTTTGTAAAATCAAAGTAACTTTGAAAACTGTTAGAAACGCTATGACTTGGTGACTTCAAAAACTTTAACTTAGTGACTTCCCTAGTTAAATAAAAAACACCTGAATGGAAAATCATGTTGGTTAGGTAGCTGCAATTTAAATTTGGTATTGTAGCAGTAAAAATAAGGAGACACAGATACGGCTGAGATGGAAGCCCCACACACATAAATCTACCAGGCCTGTTGTTACCTCAAATGACATCAATTCATAGCACCTCTCTGTACAAGGGAAACAGCACAGTACAGATCAATCCATTCCCAAATTAGAAAAATAAGATTAGATGAAGCCACGTTCCCTGGCAGAGGCCAGACTGGTCATGCTGCTGGAGACACCTGGGGTCTGATGGAGTGTCATAAATGAAATAGTGATATGGCTTTTTGCATTTTCAAGAACTTGGGAGAAGCCCCATCGGATGGACCAGAAACAGGCAGTTCAAATAAAAGTTAACAGTTAATTAGCTTATGTTAATTGTTAGACAGGTTTATA